>OY992887.1:54068269-54470769 GCA_963921405.1 Cepaea hortensis
CGTTCTATAGAAGTAAACAAAGATCTACACCTTTGCTTTATTGACTACACAAAGGCTTTTGATAAAGTGAGACATGTTAACATGATAAGGATGCTTGAAGATCTACAAATTGATGGGAAAGACCTTAGACTTGTAAAAAACATATATTGGAAACAACAAGCTGCCATAAGAGTTGATAATGAAATAAGCCAATATCAGCCTATTAAGAGAGGTGTGAGACAGGGATGTGTAATGTCTCCAGATCTGTTTTCCCTGTACAGTGAAAATATTTTCAGAAATATTGAAGATATGGAAGGAATCAACATTGGGGGACGATGCATCAATAACATTAGATATGCAGATGATACAGTATTAATTGCAGACAATGAACAGGACCTGCACAATTTAGTAGATGCGGTTGTTACACACAGTGAACAACAAAGGTTAGAATTAAATTGTAAAAAGACACAGATTATGGTCGTCACTAGGAAGAACGAAATACCACAGTGTAATATACAAGTAAATGGGAATATTCTTCAACAAGTGAATAGGTATAATTATCTCGGAACAGTGATAACATCTGATGGGAGATGCCTGGAAGAGATTAGAACAAGAATCGCCATGGCAAAAGTAGCCTTTAGCAAGATGAAAAACATACTGACCAATAAAAAGATGTCAACTGAAACGAGAAAAAGAGTGTTGAGGTGCTACATAGAACCTGTACTTTTATATGGATGTGAAGCTTGGACAATGAGCAGTCAGGCTGAAAAACATCTGATGGCTGTAGAAATGTGGTTTCTGAGGAAAATGCAAAGAATACCATGGACAGCCAGAAAGACCAATGAACAAGTCCTTCAAGAAACAAATGAAGATCGTAAACTGATCAGAGACATTAGACGTAGACAGTCACAATTTTTTGGACATGTTATGAGAAGAAATGATTTGGAGAACTTGGTGACAACTGGTAAGATCGAGGGAAACAGACCAAGGGGAAGACCTAGAAACAAGTATCTGGATGGCTTGGCCTTGTGGCATGGTCGAGACAGAAACACGGAACTGATCCACGACTCTGGTGATCGAGTGAGATGGCAGAACATGACCGCCCACGCTTACCGGCATGGCACATGATGGATGGATGGATTGTTAGTTACAATGAGAAAATGAGTTCAAATGCTATATAGAATCTGTAGTGTTAAATGGATGTGAACATGTAAAATAAACAGACAGAGAAACATCTAATGGCAGTGGAAATGTATTTTTAAGGAACATGCAAACAATACCATAGAAGGATATAAAAAAAAAAAAAAACCAATGAGTAAGACCTAAAAGAAACGCATGCAAATCGTAAATGTATTCAAAAAATGAGACATAGTCGAGTTGTTTTGGGCACGTTATGAAGAAAATAAACGGAAAACGTAGTGAAGATTGGTGGGAAGACAGAGAGAAAAATATCTATATGGACTTCGTCACATGACACAGTTGGGATAAGAACACAAGACTGGGGATCATGTGTGACGGGGAACAATGAGCTCCCACGCTTATCGACATGATGCATGTTGATGGTGGTATTTTTTCCTGATATACCATTGCTTTAAATGTTTTAAAGTTAGTTAATCGACAGATCACCTTCATTACACATCGAACCATTCCTCACAACACCAGTTCTGTGTTGGTTTATTAATTTCTTTTGTGTGCTTAGTGCATAGTGTTCTTGTTAGGCCACACCTCTTTTAATTTGCTGTTCTCGCAGTCAGACCATGGCTGTAGATTCACAGTCTTCACTTGGTTCTCGCAAACGTCTTACTTCTCGTAGAGCATCCAATATATCAGCCTGGTCCATGGCTCGTCCGTCCTCCACAGTAGCCTTGCCTGCAAGCTTGTCATTCCGCTCATTTCCTCGTACACCCGCATGCCCTGGCAAGAAAATGAAACTAATCTTTGCCAGCCGTGACCGCCCCAGAGACAACAACCACTGTCTTCAGACCCACCTCATCTTATCTTCCTGAGCATGCTCATTGAGTCACATTGAGTGAATGTCTGTGTCTCGAACCATTGCTTTACTTACTGTCATGATTTCCATAACCATAGTCAGACTACTTGTGGTCAAAGCAAAAGCACCAGAATCTTTCTTCACAATTATCCCTCCAGCCTGAGCCGTAAACTTCTCACGCGTCAAACGACTGACCCATCTGTGTAAATGACAGCATCACCCTCTAAAGCAGTGGTTCTCAACCTTTTTTGGCCCATGCTCCCCTTTACCATATGTTGAGAATGCCATTCCTCGCCTTTCGTATTTCCTCCCTATAAATTCCCTCCACCCTGCCTCTACATAGTATACGTAAAAATGGAAACTAACTTTAATAACACATACTAGAACAAGTTTAGACGTGGACATAAAACGTGATTTGTGGGTCTACTTAAGTTATAAGATGAATATCAGAAGGGCGATGAGTACAGAACCGTAAAGTATGGAGGGAAAAACAATATCAAGCAATCGGTTCTTGTATTAACGCAATCTTGAAATAATCTTCATACTACCCCCCCCCCCCCCCCCCATGGAAACCCTAAAATTCCCCCCTAAGGGGGAATTCCCCACAGGTTGAGAACCACTGCTCTAAAGAATTCTCGAAGATCAAAACCTGTACGTTCGCCTCCAGAGCAGCCGGATTTTCTTGTCTGCATTTTCTGTGTACTTCTTTGCAAACTGAAGGATGTACAGAACCATGTTGACTCTTGTACCCACACTTTTAGATAAGTCCACAAATAGTGTGACATCTTTCTTTTCTAGAATTTCTCGTTCTAATTTAATGTAATATATTGTGCTATTGTTCTGTCTAAATTCAGCTTGATTTGTGGTATATAAATCGTTTTATGTTGTAATTAAGTAAAATTGTAATCTGATTAACTGTAGTTCCTAGAATTTTACCTCAATTGACGATTAATGATATTGGTCTCTCTCTCTCTCTCTCTCTCTCTCTCTCTCTCTCTATATATATATATATATATATATATATATATATATATATATATATATATATATACCTACCTGAAATAGGAGAGGAACAATGTGGGTTTGTAGAAGACAAGGGTACAGTAAATGCTGTGTACATACTGAGAACAGTAATTGAACGTTCTATAGAAGTAAACAAAGATCTACACCTCTACTTTATTGACTACACAAATGCTTTCTATAAAGTGAGACATGTCGACATGATAAGGATGCTTGAAGATCTACAAATTAATGGAAAAGACCTTAGACTTGTGAAAACATATATTGGAAACACCAAGCTGCCATAAGAATTGATAATGAAGTGGGACAATATCAGCCTATTAAGAGAGGTGTGAGACAGGGATGTGTAATGTCTCCAGATCTGTTTTTCCTGTACAGTGAAAATATTTTCAGAAAAATAGAAGATATGGAAGGAATCAACATTGGGGGACGATACATCAATAACATTAGATATGCAGATGATACAGTCTTGATTTCAGACAATGAGCAGGATCTGCAAAATTTAGTAGATGCGGTTGTTGCACACAGTGAAACAACTGGGGTTAGAATTAAATTGTAAAAAGACACATATTATGGTCGTCACTAGGAAGAACGAAATACCACAATGTAATATACAAGTAA
The DNA here is from genome assembly GCA_963921405.1 of Cepaea hortensis. NCBI lineage: Eukaryota > Metazoa > Mollusca > Gastropoda > Stylommatophora > Helicidae > Cepaea > Cepaea hortensis. Next base: position 54,071,880 of record OY992887.1, read on the forward strand.
ATGGGAATACTCCTTCAACAAGTGAATCGGTACAATTATCTCGGAACAGTCATAACATCTGATAGGAGATGCCTTGAAGAGATTAGAACATGAATCGCCATTAGAACAAGAATAGCAAGATGAAAAACATACTGACCAATAAAAAAATGTCAATCGAAACGAGAAAAAGAGTGTTGAGGTCTACATAGAGCCTGTTCTTTTGTATGGATGTGAAACTTGGACAATGAGCAGTCAAGCTGAAAAATATTTGATGGCTGCAGAAATGTGGTTTCTGAGGAGAATGCAAAGAATACCATGGACAGACAGAAAAACCAATGAACAAGTCCTTCAAGAAACAAATGAAGATTGTAAACTGATTAGAGACGTTAGACGTTGACAGTCAAATATTTTTTGGGCATGTTATGAGAAGAAATGAATTGGAGAACTTGGTGACAACTGGCGGAGAAGACCAAAGGGAAGATCAAGAATTAAATACCTGGATGGCTTGGCTACGTGGTATGGTCGAGACAGAAACACGGAGCTGATCCACGACTCTGGTGATAGAGTGAGATGGCAAAACATGACCGCCCACGCTTATCGGCATGACACATGATAGATGGATGGATATATAATTCTTTTCAGAATTTCAGAATAGGTATCATGTTGGCTAATTTCCAAGCCTTGGGGATTCTTCATGTCCTACATAATTTATTAAATAAGTATGCTATAATTGCTACTGTTCTTTGTGGTATTATTTTTAGTATTTCGTAATTTAAAGCGGCCAAGACATTAAAAAACATATTATTTAATTTATTTCACGTCACAGTATTGCACCGATTCTATGAACAAGTATTGTTATATTTACACCTCTCAGCATTTGTAGGGACCCGACTATTGTAAATCTGAGTAAGATCAATCCACTGAAATATAAAGCATAACCAGCAATACACAAAGTGAACACTTAGCACATTAATTAATATATAGTAAATACAAAAACATTACATATTTACACTGATGACACGTCTCTGTCATTTGTTTGATCAAATCCCTCCCTTCTGTATAGGGCTGGAGTTTGTTGACAACGCAATATCTAATACTCACGGGAGAAACGACTAGCATGGACCAAGTCTCAGCCAGTCCTGGTTACATCCTAATAAAACAACATACCAACCAACCAACCAATTATTTAACCACCCCAACCAACCAATCAACAAAACAACCAACCAACCAACCAACCAAACAGCCACGCAACAAATTAACTAACCAACTCACCCACCATCCCATTCAACCAACCAACCAAGCAACCAACAAACCAACCATCCGTCTAATTAACCAACCAACCAACCAACCAAACAAACAGCCAACTAACCAACCATCCACCCATCTAACTAACCAACCAAAAAATATTTAACCACCTCAAAAAAAGTCGCTTAAAGGTCGACAGGGTCGACTTCATCGCACCGGGTTTTATCCCATATGGCTCGGTCTCTTTCCGCAGCGCGGAAAGCGTCGCACAAAGCACGAACTCCACTTCCGTAACCACCCCAAACCAACCAACCAACCAACCAACCAACCAACCAACCAAACAACCAAACAACCAACTAACCAACCAACCAACCAACCAACCAACCAAACAAACAACAACAAAATCACCCATCCAACCACCCAACCAGTCAGCCACCCAATAAATTAACTAACCAATACACTCACCATCCCATTCAACCAATCAACCAACCAACCAACCAACCAACCAAACAACCAACCAACGAACCAATCAAGCAACCGACCGACCATTCAACCAACCAACCAAACAACCAACCAACCAACCAACCAACCACCCAATTATCAAATAACCAACCTTCAAATCTTTAAGTCTCACTGCCACCAGCACAATGTTGTTTCCAATTGCCATTACTCCATGACTATATGGATTCCAGGAGCATGGATTATATGCTTCCATTCTAACTATACAGTATTCATACATCTCCACCATTTCGTCCTTGCAAGTTTTAATATACCCAGTTTATCCCACAAGTATCGGCGCATTGACGTAAGCGTTAGTGAACGCATGGTCACCGTTTTCTGACATAACCGTCCGAGGGTTCGAAATCAGACCGATTCCGATTGCGATTTTTAGAGAGAAAAAAGAAACTTTTCACCAACGTTCAACCAGCCTCTGTGGCGTTGGTTATATTTGTGGTGGTTCGTGGTGCGGGATAAGTTTGTCTAGTTTTCTGCGCCAATATTCGCTGGTTTTTCGATCTTGAAGTGTTTGTGCCTGTGACGTCAGCTGGGGGATGGACAGTCGCTTTGGGAACAAATCGCTTTGCATTGATTTCGATGATATGAGCGTCGATCGTTCAGAAAACAATGGCAAACTCATTCATTCATTCATTCATTCATTCATTCATACAGTAGCATGTCCTTTGCAGAACCTAACCTCGCTCCCATAACAACCTTCCGGAAAACCTCTCGATCATTAGCAAGATGTCTACCGTCAGATACGCCCATCTGGAGATAATCCGCCACATCCTGCACCCATCTTCTCTTTGGCCTTCCTCTTCCTCTCTTCCATCGATTACTGATCTCTCCAAACTTTCGTGACGTTTCAAGGAACCAAAATATTTCAATTTCAATGGCAAACCACTGAACGTAAAAGTGCCACATAAATAACAACCAATAAATGTTGTCGGTTGGTTGGAACATCCTGTAAAGGACACGCAACTAACTTGACCTCATATCTGTGCTGTGTGTCAGTTTCTGGAGAGGCATTCTGGACCAAACTTTGTCCTTCAGAGGTCAGTACTTATGTGACGGAGGTTTGCGGCTGTCTCGGTTTGCATTATGATATCACGCGCCCCGCCACTACCAGTTGTGTGTGTGTGCGTGTATGTGTCGCATGGATTCTGTTCGTTAATACGACTTTGCCAAACTAATCTAAAGGCTAATGGCGTTAGTAATTAGTGCTTATCTGTGTTCCGAGTTTCATTATTTTGTTCTATGTGTCATTCAGTTGCGATTCTGCTACACAATTGGTCTCTAAGACCTACTTATAATTCTTGATGTAATTATCCTTGGCGCTCCCAAAATTGGCATTGGTGTGATTTAGTTTCCGTAAGATGGTTTGACTGATTCGGTGTTGAAAATACTAATCAACTTGAAATTATTTATCATGTTATTATATTGTTGTTTTTGAATCTCAGATGAGTGTTAACAGAGTGTTAACAGTCAGATGCACTGGCATTCAGCCTGCCTGAACCTCGAAAAGTTCTTGGACCTTTATGAGCAAATTTGGTAGACACTTTACCGAAGTAACATCTCCACGAAGATTGCGTTACAAAGCTCACCTTTCCCTTCCCAAACTCAGAACCAACGAGATGTGCAAGACCGGTACTGGAATTTCACACCCGAGGACAGGCGTTTCAGAATGTTTTCAGGCCATTTGTTCAGCAAAGCTCATTCAGGGTGCCTCAGCACAATCACTAGGGTAGTTAATAGGGAATACATCACATTACATTTAAACATTGATAATACATTTCATCACAGTTTACAGTTATGACCAACTTGACATATTTTACACATTTATCTGTTAAACGAGTTAAGATTAACAATTAAAATCAACCCATATACCATGTGTAGATGGTTGGGGTATCATGATACATAATGCCGAGTAATGTATGCACCATAGTATTTCACGGAGCAAGACAACTATTTGGCGATGTCCATCTTCTCTCTAAGGAGCAGTTAGTTCGTCATCACACACAGGACGAATTTAGTCCATAAGTGCCCTGATCCCCTCCTCAGTATCTCCCTCGGCGCCTAGCGGTCGATAACACCAGTTCTGTGTTGGCTGACTAATCTGCTTTGTCACCCGACATACACAGCGCTCACTTCTTTGCCTTCCCCTTGGTCTCTTCCCCTCGATCTTGCCAGTTGTCATCAAGTTCTCCAATTCATTTCTTCTCATAACATGCCCAAACCATTTTGACTGTCTACGTCTAATGTCTCTAATCACTTTACAATTTTCATTTATTTCTTGAAGGTCTTGTTTATTGGTTTTTCTGTCTGTCCTTTGTATTCTTTGCATTTTCCCCAGAGACCACATTTCCACAGCCATCAGATGTTTTTTCACCTTGTCTGCTCGTTGTCCACGTTTCACGATCGTACAAAAGTACAGCTTCTAAGTAGCACCTCAACACACTTTTTCTCATTGCAATTGATATCTTTTTATTGGTCAGTATGTTTTTCATCTTGCAAAAGGCTACATTCGCCATGGCAATTCTTGTTCTAATCTCTTCAAGGCATCTCCCATCAGATGTTATGCATGTTCGAGATAAGTGCATCGATTCACTTGTTTAAGAATATGTTTCAAATAAAAAATTTTAATATTTGTGTTTGTGTCTGTCACGAGATCGCCATGAGTTAACCAGATAATAATACCGACGTTTGCTTGGCGTATATTTTCTAGGACACAACAGTCGTACTAACAGAGTAAACACAGCTGCACGGGTTACATCGGGTCAGCCCATATACACATTTGGTGGTGAGTGAGAAGGAAGGGATACAACGCGTTGGCAGTTCATAACAGTTAAAATCACATATAATTGCCCGCTCAGGATATGGAATGGTTCCGTTTGTCATCTATAGTTCCGGACATCAGACGGAATGGAGGTTTTGACTGTCACCACATGACAGAAAGTTGAGGGTGTTATTGAAAACAGTGGAACACCTGCCGGACATGAACAACGGCACGTGCACAATGTAAGCTTGTTTGGAAAACCATGATTGGCAGCTTGGTATCGAAACTCTTTGTTGGAACTCGACAGTAACTCTCTAGATTGTTTTGAGAATCTAAACCAGTGATGACAAATCTAACATTGAGGGAGCCAGAGGGGGGATGGATCCCTGACAGGGGATGATCTGCCAATGTGCCACCTGTGTGGGGGCATAAAGGATAACGTCACGTGGCCAACTTTGGTAGTTTGCCATATAAACCCGAGTTGGGGCCAACTAGGGGAACTTGAAAATGTGGATTTAGGCAGACATGCTTGTCACTGCAGCAGTTAGAACATCTAACGTGTGAAGGAGATATTTGATTTAGTTTACACGAGCCTGTATGGCTACCATTAGATGTAATTTAGTGTAAACTGCAGTGCTGTAAGGTATAACCTATTATAATATATTCGTTCAAATTAATATAGACTGTGGCCTTGTTAAACTATAGTGTGATGATTAGCACTGTTAGTGGAAACTAGTTAGAGTAGAATAGTGATATTAGCTCTGCTAGTTAAGAATAGAGTACTGATGGATAATTGGGAGACGGGGAACTTGCCCGCTGGGGTTTTGCACCTGTATGGGTCTTTCTTTGTCATAGTCTGATTCGGCTCTAGGTGGGTAGCTAATCTGCTCTATGACTAAGTCTAGTTAGCTAAAGATCATTAAGCAAGGCGATAGGCTTACACTCAGCCGAAAGGATCAGTGACTAGTACTATCACCAGATGTGTTGTTTCTATCCTAGGTTCCCTACCAGATCCAATGAAACTCAACAAGTTTTTTGGGAAAGAATCAAATCCCATTCGGAAGAACACCAGTTCAACAATCAATAGAGTTGCATACAGAACGTAACTAAAGCTAGAAGGAAGTTGATTCACCAAAGAGAGTGATGATTACTGATGCACCACACAGCATCAGACAGTAGTAACTAACTGAGAACATTAAGTCTAATAGTTGCCTAGTGTGATATAATCTCGTGTAATAGAACACAAGACATGATACGTGAGGCTAGATAGACACGAGTGAGGATCAATCACATTAACAATTAACATTAATGACTGTGTACACACTACAAAGGACTTGTGCAGTTTTTTTAAGGAACGATAGGAACGGACATTGTGTAGGGTGCAACCGGTCTATGATTAACTGTTAATACCACCGGTGTCTATTTCGGATGATCATGAAATTGGATTACCAGAGGTCTACAGAGGCAAAGCAGTATCCGGCAAGATGGTTTCGGCACTGGGTGAGATGTACATGTTCTGACGTAACGTGCTGTGGTCTATCCTTGCTGGGATTAGCTGACTGGGTTGTGGTCTGAGAGTCCGATTCTACACACTTTATATAACACGTCACACATTTTCTTCACATACACGTCTCATACACGTTACACTTTTCTTTTAATAAATTAACCTTTATTAATTTCTAGAAGCAAGAGTTGTTGAGTATGTTGCGTTGGGAAGTATGAGAGGGGGCATAGTACGACAGTGAGAGAGTGATAGGAAAAGGTGTCCATAGGCTGATGGAGTGTGTTGGACGGAAGCTGGTGGATTCTCCAAAATATTGAGAGGGAAAAAAATATTATAATGTGAGTGTCGACTCTCTTCACTCCAGGGACGACACTGTAAAGGAGGACACGACATTATTGGGGGCTCGTAAACGTGATCTTTGGACAGTGGGATCTCTCGTAAACGTGATCTTTGGACAGCGGGATCTCTCGTAAACGGGATCTTTGGACAGCGAGATCTCCTGCAAGCAGGAACCTTTGACAGTGGGATCTTCTGACAACGGGGTCTTTTGACACGGGATCCTTAGTTATAAGAGGGAGATATCATTTTGGAGAATCCAGCTAGAGTGAATGTGGATAGGGGTTAGGACTAATATCTTACCTGTTCACACTTCACACGTCTGCATAGGTCTGTGGTCCTGATTCTACTCTTGTCACTGAGTGAATGTGCTGTGCATGGTAATATCTAGATTTATAGTACTTGTTCATATATCTGTATAGTAATTTGCAGTTATATTGTACTAGACCTGCTAGCTTACCTCTCTGTATAATGGCCACCCCTAAACTTAGCACAGCAGAATTAAAGGCAAAAGGGGAAGAAATGGGATTGGCAGGTTCTGCTCTAACGGATTATATACAGGAAGTGGAGAGAGAGTATCGTCAAGCAGAACGGGAAGATCGAAAGGCCGAGCTGGAATTGAGAAGGATGGAGTTGGAGCAAGCAGCTAAGAAATTGGAAGCTGAGCAAGCAGCTAAGAAATTGGAAGCTGAGCAAGCAGCTAAGAAATTGGAAGCTGAGCAAGCAGCTAGGAAATTAGAAGCTGAACAGGAAGCACAGAAGAGGGAGCACGAGTACCGGATGAGGGAACTCGAGTTGAAGAGTCAATCTAATGGAGAAACTGAGGGAGCAGTTGGAGGTTCCTCCATCCCAGGATCAACACCAGTAGGTGGACATGGGTACCATGCTATGAAGTTTCCTTTAGCGGTCTACGAGGAGGACAAAGAGAAGATTGACCAGTACCTTCAACGCTTCGAGGCCATGTCTGTTGCTATGGGTCTGGATCGTAACAAATGGAATCTTAAGCTATCCCAGGGTTTACGCGGGACCGGATACGAGGTTTATACTCGCCTGCCACCAGGATATGAGAACAATTATGATGAGTTAAAGACGGCTCTGCTGAAACGATTCGAGGTTACGTCACATACCTACCGGAAAAAATTTCGAGCAGCGAAACGAGAACCGGGGGAGTTGTTTGCAGCCTACAGTTTGCGTCTAAAATCTTATCTCCATAAGTGGATGGATTTGGCTGGGTTCGCACATGACTATGAGAGTCTGGAAGAGCTCATGGTGGTCGACCAGCTGAAGAAGCAAATGTCTACACCTCTCAGGACGTTCCTGGGAGAACAAGGAGCGGAACGTATTGACCTCGTGACGAAATTAGCAGAACGGTTCGTCGAGGTACATGGGGAGGCAGGGGAAAACCTTTCCACCAACACCAAAAGTCAAGAGAAACATGACAAGAAGAAAGCCAAAAACTCAGGAACCAAAAAGTGGGAACCTTATGTGCAAAAATCAGAGGATAGTTCAGAGAAGAAGAAGGAGGGAAGCAAGAGCACTTCAAGCTCTACACCAAAACGACCGTGGTCGGAGAAGTGGTGTTCAATTTGTAAGTCACCCTCTCACAATACGAGGGACTGCAAATCGAAGGCTAAGAACCCTCACTTCGCAGCATGTCAAGTGACTTCCAAGGAGGTTGTCACGGAATATGCCAAGGTCAACAAGGAAGCTCGCCACCAGGAGAGCTCACTCAAGTCCGACAATAGAAAATCTGGGACAGGGAAATGGTGCAACCAATGCAAATCAAACACGCACAATGCTATTGACTGCAGGGGAAAGTCAGGAGACACTCAATTCGTCGTGTGCTCAGGGAAACCTAAGGTGGAGCCCACCGAACAGGTCGAGGCCGAGGAAGAGACTCCAGACCAGGAAAAACCACCTGTAGTGGAATTGTTAGAGGTTAACGGTCGTCAAGTGGAGTTTTTATACGACACAGGACTGGACGGGGAGGCCGTGATTTCTGCGGATCTGGTACATCCAGAACAATTCACAGGTGAAACCTTGGATATACAGCCTGCACAGAAGAGTGCTGTAGTCATGAAGTTGCCTATTGCTAATGTGGAGATTCGGTCAAGGTACGTCACCGGCACCATCAAGGCCGCTGTATTGACCGATCCCATTTTTCCAGTCATCCTAGGTTGCCGGTATGTCTTTCTGGGAATGCCCAGGGAGCCAATTCATATGGGAGCAATGCAGACTCGCTCTCAGACGAAAACGGAAGAGGCAGATGCAATTGTGACTAACCCAATGCCGGGGGAGCTACGAACTGCCCAGAGTGAGGATGATACTTTACGTCCTTGCTACAAAAAGCTGCAGAAAAGTGCTGATCCACCAGGACGGGGGCAGTACTACATGAAGAATAGGATACTCTACAGGAGAGCAGGAAGGGGAGACAACCTATACGGTCAGTTGGTCGTCCCGAAAGCTCACCGGTCCCAGATTCTTCATATGGGGCATACCATCTCCTTTAGTGGACACATGGGTATTGCCGCCACCATGCAGCGGATTTCCTGCCACTACTATTGGCCGGGAATGACAGATGATGTGCGTCGGTATGTGAAGTCATGCCCTGAGTGCCAGAGGGTGGCACCAAAACACTGGACAGCACCGGTGGTGTTGGGTGAGATGCCCATCATGAACTCTCCTTTCGAGAGGGTAGCCATCGATATAGTGGGTCCACTTCCCAGGACTAGGAAGAGGAACATGTATATACTCACAATGGTGGATTGCTGTACAATGTGGGGTGAGGCTATACCGTTGACCACGATTGACTCGAAAAGAGTGGCGGACGCACTGATGGAGGCCTTTACCAGATTAGGCTTTCCGGATCAAATTCTGACGGACAATGGATCTCAGTTTTGTGGAAAACTCATGGAGGAGGTATTTAGGGTGTTTCACTCTAACCACATACATACCAGCCCTTACCACCCTCAAGCCAATGGACAAGTAGAGCGTTTCAACGGCACGTTGATGACAATGCTCAGGAAACTAGCGCAGGAAAAACCTGATAGGTGGGATGAATATATCCCAGCAGCACTCTTTGCCTATCGGGAAGTTCCTCATGGCTCAACAGGACTACCACCCGCTACGTTGCTGTTTGGTCGTCCAATCAAAGGACCGTTGGAAGCCATGTTGAGGAGTTGGACTGAAGAGGGGACGTCAGAAGAAGTGATCTCATCCTATAAATACGTGGAGGAACTGAAAGAAAAACTCCACAAGGGATGGACTCTGGCAAATCAAAACTTGAAAAAGGCCAGGAAAAGACATGCGGCCTACTACAACCGTAGGTCTAAAGAAAGATCTCTAGAGGTGGGAGACAAAGTCTTGTTGCTACTCCCAACGGGAAACAACAAACTGGAGATAGGTTGGCAAGGACCATTTCCCGTGGAAAGGGTGATATCCAGAACCAACTATCAGATCCGGATCCGGGGAAAGTCGAAGATTTTCCATATCAATCTCTTGCGGAAATACGAAGAGAGACCCGGAGACAAGGCAGCTCACCTCATGGCAATGGCAGTTGCAGTGGAGACAGAAGTGGGAACCAACGAGGGCAGGGAATATCCCTTGGTACACCAGGAAACTTATAGGGATGTGCAAGTAAACCCTGATCTGACCTCCCAGAAGAGGGAAAGGATAACCCAGGTTCTCAAGTCTCATAAGGAGATACTGACTGATAAACCAGGACGAACGAGGTTGGTTGAGTTCGAGATGACTTTGACCACACAGGAGCCTGTTCGCCAAAAGGTTTACCCAGTGCCATTCTCTAAAGAAAAGGCCCTGGAGGAGGAAATACAAAAACTGCTGGAGGATGACGTGATTGCACCATCCACATCCCCATACAATGCGGGGGTAGTTTTGTTACGCAAACCAAGTGGAGAACACAGGTTGTGTATAGATTACCGACTTCTGAACAGTCATACACAGTTTCAGGTGGAACCTTTGCCGAATCCAACTCAGTTATTCGCTAGGCTCCATAAGGCTCGGTACTTTTCAAAGGTGGATCTGAGTCGGGGGTACTATCAGATACCAGTCAAACCGGAGATTCGACCACTGTTAGCTTTCAGTACACCCAGTGGACACTACGAATTCAAGGTCATGCCCTTTGGACTCAGCAATGCACCTAGTGTGTTTACACGCATGATGAGGACTTTACTAGATCCGTTACAGGATCCGTCCATCATCTCTTGCATGGATGATATTCTGATTTCCAGTGACAGCTTGGATGACCACTTACAATCCTTGGAGAGAGTGTTTAATAGGCTCAAGGAAGCAGGGCTTACTGCTCGTCCAACCAAGTGCATGATTGGTTACCAGACTCATGGAATTTCTAGGTCACACCATCTCTCCAGGACACATTGTTCCAGAAGAGAAGAACCTGGAGAAAATCAGAAATGCACCAAGGCCAAAAACGAAGAAGGATGTGCGATCTTTTCTCTCGTTGTGTGGGTTCTACCACAAATTTATCCCACATTTCACTGAACTGGGAGCTCCGTTGACGGAAACCTTGAAAAAGGGATTCCCGGACCAAATCATTTGGACACCAGAATGTGAGAATGCCTATAGTCAGTTAAAGGAGGCCTTGGTCAGCAAACCTGTAATACAGCTCCCTGACCTTTCCAAACAATTTGTGTTGAGAACGGATGCGAGTGCGATTGGAATTGGAGCCGCTTTGTTACAGGAAGGAAAAGACGATGCTTCGGTTTTGAAGCCTGTGGCATACGCAAGTAAGAAACTTCTACAGGCGGAGAGGAATTATTCAACCGTCGAGAGAGGGTGCTTGTCCCTCGTATGGGCAGTGCAAAAATTCCAGCCCTATTTGTATGGAGTTAAGTTTCGGGTCCAGTCGGATCATCAGCCCCTGATGTTCCTGGCTACTTCTCAGAAGCTCAACGCACGTTTGATGCGGTGGTCGTTGTTACTTCAACCCTATAATTTCACAGTGGAGTACATTCCTGGGAAGGAAAATGTTGGAGCGGATTTCTTGTCAAGACACCCAGCTCCTGAAGAAGAAGAATGAATCATCTGGATTAAACTCATGGTGGAAAAGAGTGAGATGGTCTACTCTCTTAAGAGGGGGCCTATGTCACGAGATCGCCATGAGTTAACCAGATAATAATACCGACGTTTGCTTGGCGTATATTTTCTAGGACACAACAGTCGTACTAACAGAGTAAACACAGCTGCACGGGTTACATCGGGTCAGCCCATATACACATTTGGTGGTGAGTGAGAAGGAAGGGATACAACGCGTTGGCAGTTCATAACAGTTAAAATCACATATAATTGCCCGCTCAGGATATGGAATGGTTCCGTTTGTCATCTATAGTTCCGGACATCAGACGGAATGGAGGTTTTGACTGTCACCACATGACAGAAAGTTGAGGGTGTTATTGAAAACAGTGGAACACCTGCCGGACATGAACAACGGCACGTGCACAATGTAAGCTTGTTTGGAAAACCATGATTGGCAGCTTGGTATCGAAACTCTTTGTTGGAACTCGACAGTAACTCTCTAGATTGTTTTGAGAATCTAAACCAGTGATGACAAATCTAACATTGAGGGAGCCAGAGGGGGGATGGATCCCTGACAGGGGATGATCTGCCAATGTGCCACCTGTGTGGGGGCATAAAGGATAACGTCACGTGGCCAACTTTGGTAGTTTGCCATATAAACCCGAGTTGGGGCCAACTAGGGGAACTTGAAAATGTGGATTTAGGCAGACATGCTTGTCACTGCAGCAGTTAGAACATCTAACGTGTGAAGGAGATATTTGATTTAGTTTACACGAGCCTGTATGGCTACCATTAGATGTAATTTAGTGTAAACTGCAGTGCTGTAAGGTATAACCTATTATAATATATTCGTTCAAATTAATATAGACTGTGGCCTTGTTAAACTATAGTGTGATGATTAGCACTGTTAGTGGAAACTAGTTAGAGTAGAATAGTGATATTAGCTCTGCTAGTTAAGAATAGAGTACTGATGGATAATTGGGAGACGGGGAACTTGCCCGCTGGGGTTTTGCACTCTGTATGGGTCTTTCTTTGTCATAGTCTGATTCGGCTCTAGGTGGGTAGCTAATCTGCTCTATGACTAAGTCTAGTTAGCTAAAGATCATTAAGCAAGGCGATAGGCTTACACTCAGCCGAAAGGATCAGTGACTAGTACTATCACCAGATGTGTTGTTTCTATCCTAGGTTCCCTACCAGATCCAAGGAAACTCAACAAGTTTTTTGGGAAAGAATCAAATCCCATTCGGAAGAACACCAGTTCAACAATCAATAGAGTTGCATACAGAACGTAACTAAAGCTAGAAGGAAGTTGATTCACCAAAGAGAGTGATGATTACTGATGCACCACACAGCATCAGACAGTAGTAACTAACTGAGAACATTAAGTCTAATAGTTGCCTAGTGTGATATAATCTCGTGTAATAGAACACAAGACATGATACGTGAGGCTAGATAGACACGAGTGAGGATCAATCACATTAACAATTAACATTAATGACTGTGTACACACTACAAAGGACTTGTGCAGTTTTAAGGAACGATAGGAACGGACATTGTGTAGGGTGCAACCGGTCTATGATTAACTGTTAATACCACCGGTGTCTATTTCGGATGATCATGAAATTGGATTACCAGAGGTCTACAGAGGCAAAGCAGTATCCGGCAAGATGGTTTCGGCACTGGGTGAGATGTACATGTTCTGACGTAACGTGCTGTGGTCTATCCTTGCTGGGATTAGCTGACTGGGTTGTGGTCTGAGAGTCCGATTCTACACACTTTATATAACACGTCACACATTTTCTTCGCATACACGTCTCATACACGTTACACTTTTCTTTTAATAAATTAACCTTTATTAATTTCTAGAAGCAAGAGTTGTTGAGTATGTTGCGTTGGGAAGTATGAGAGGGGGCATAGTACGACAGTGAGAGAGTGATAGGAAAAGATGTCCATAGGCTGATGGAGTGTGTTGGACGGAAGCTGGTGGATTCTCCAAAATATTGAGAGGGAAAAAAATATTATAATGTGAGTGTCGACTCTCTTCACTCCAGGGACGACACTGTAAAGGAGGACACGACAGTGTCTGTGTGCATATATTCTGAAAATGTAAAGAACAAATGTATCGTTTTTCGATGTAGTCACCACCGCGTCCAATGCAAGTCCTCCAGCGCCGAGAAAGTGCTTGAATTCCTGTAGAAAAACATTGTCTTGGTCGCGAGTGTAATGCAGAAGTAAGGCAGTTTTGAAACTTCCTACTCCACTCATACACTTGCTGGACTGACAGGTGTGCATCATCATACACTTGCTGGACTGACAGGTGTGCATCATCATACACTTGCTGGACTGACAGGTGTGCATCATCATACACTTGCTGGACTGACAGGTGTGCATCATCATACACTTGCTGGACTGACAGGTGTGCATCACCATACTGGACCTTCATTCACCGATACATTTATATAGGTTTCACTCCTTCACTGATATATATATATATATATATATATATATATATATATATATATATATATATATATATATATATATATATATAAACAGATAACAAAACGCTGATCCTCTTTGGTGCAAGTCAGAAGTGGGGTGGCCATCTTTAAATTGTTCTTATGACGTCACTGTGTTCCTCTGCAGCGTGATGTCACGTGCAAAACACTCTTGACATCATTAAGAACAACACTGACAGATTACAAGTCAATGGTGTAGTTATTGTAATTTCTAGCATACTTTTAAGGTTTTCATTTGAAGCCCTCTCGTAACATAGGCATACTTCTCTGGAACTATTGGAGGTTGATGAAATAGTACGATGAGTATTCTACTGATTAGCACTCACAGACGAGAAGGGAAAGAAGTGTAAATGAGATAGAAATAAAAAAACAAACAAAAAACAACAACAACAACATCAGAAAGAAAAAATTACATGCATATAGAAATTGGAACATGTAACCCCCAAATTACGATGTCAATACCTCTTAAACAACTGGTGTGACGATGCTGAGGTGGCGGGTTCAACTCCTATTCTGGTCAGCTGGACTAAAATATTGGCTTCTCGACCTTAACTTGGGGACGTAAATTAAGTACCTCTAAAGTCGGAGTGGATTCGCCTGGGGGTGAGTTACACTGGTAATAGGGAAAGATAATCCAAACGTAGAGTTCAGTCGAATGCTAATAGAAGTAGTGTGTATGGACTCTACTTGAGTTAGACAAACGGGCAAAAGACACACTGGACATGAAAATGCATCAGTTTAGGGAACTGGTGAAAGACTGAGTCTTCCTGCGGGTCATGATGAGAGTGTCATTCTGCGAAGAACCTACAAAGCCGACATTATGCTGAGTTGCTCATTAAATGTGCATGACCCAAGACTAACCACATGCAAATCTGTGCACTTAACTTGCATGAGCTATAATGCACAAATAATTGCACTTTTGCCATGAACTATAATGCACACATCAAAAATTAGATTTAAGATAATCAAATATGCGTACATCTTGAGCATTAGCCCAAGCGGAAAAACAGATCAGAACAAGTGATTATAGGCCAGCCATGTGCCTTGAAAATTAACGAGCTTGTAATACATTTACCGTTTGCGTGATATTACGAGGTACTGATAACGTTATATTAATTACGTTATTGAGCTCGGTGTATTAGTGTGTGTGAAACAATTCATAACAGAAATATCACGACAAGCACACATATGTTTACTGAAAACCTGTATTTGGCAATTCTTCTGTACCGATGTGAAGGCTAGACAATAAGTAGTGAATTCATGAAGAAACTGATTACAGTGAGATGTGATGTTTGAAAAGATTTTCAGAATATTGTGGACAGAGAACTAAACAAATGCTGAAGTATTGACCACTCACCAAAACCATAACGCAAAGACAGTAAGTAATCTTTAAAGACCATATCAACATAAGGATTGGAATAGAGATATTATCCTATATTTGAAGATACTAGGCAGGAGAGGTCGAGGAAGAACAGAAAGATGTAAACGGGAAGCGCTTCGACGACACATATTTTTTTTTAACGGTCAGTAGTTTATCATTGATTTCTGAATGGCCGACACCTCATAAATCGAAATAAACGCAAAGTCATCTGCTTCCATATCGTCCGCCGCTGATTTCCAAAAATTCAATCAGTATATCGAGGATTTGGTCTCTATATTTCAAATCTTTTCCTGATGACACTGATGTGATATCTAGTAACAGCTTGGCGTTTGTTTTCGTCTCTCTTCACAACATTCTCAACATTCTTTAAAAAAAACAAAAACAACCCTACATCTCGCCGCTTGCATTTTCCCCAGCTATTTACTTCAATTTTATTACTTCCGTATAGACTGACATCAATATGCATGTTTTCAGTAACCAGATGTTTGTGCTTACCGTGGTATTTCTGTTGTGAATTGTTTTACATACACACAAATAAACAAATCTCAAAGGCTTAATGAATATACTATAATAGACTATATGCCATCTGGTATCCATATATGCCACACAGTGTAACGGAGAAGGCTATATAGGGATTTTAATAAATTCACACATATACAAAACCTGTACACCAGCATATTGACCTGACAGTGACCGACGTGGCAGTGACAGATCTGACCGTGACTGACCTGGCAGTTGACCTGGCAGTGACCGACCAGGCAGTGACAGATCTGACCGTGACTGACCTGGCAATGATTGACCTGGCAGTGATTGACCTGGCAGAGACTGACCTGGCAGAGACTGGCCTGGCAGTGATTGACCTGACAGTGACTGACCTGGCAGTACCTGGCAGAGATTGACCTGGCAGAAATTGGCATGGCAGTGTTTACCTAGCAGAGACTGGCTTGAAGTATTGACCTAGCAGAGACTGGCCTGGCAGTGATTGGTCTGACAGAAACTCACCTGTCAGTGATTGACCTGACAGAGCTTGACTATCGACTTCAGAGCCATGCTGGTTAAACATATAGACCACAGAGCCATCCCGGTTAAACATATAGTCCCCTGAGTCATCTCAGCAAAACATATCGAGTAAAGATCCATCGTGATGAAATTTAAAATCCCACAGCCATCTGGATAAAACAAATAGATCCCAGAGCCATCCCGGTAAATATATAGACCTCAGAGCAATCTGGATAAATCATACCGACCCCAGAGACATGAGAACTTAGCATTCACAGAGCCATCTTGGTAAACATATAAACCACAGAGCCATGCTGGTGTAATTTAGAAATGACAGGGCCATCTTAGTAAACCATATGAACCACAGAGCCATGCTGGTAAAACATATTGGTCACAGAGACATCCGTGTAAAACACGGCGCCCACAGAGCCATCTTGATGAAAATTAGAAACCACAGAGCCATCTTTATGAAAATTAGAAACCACAGAGCCATCTTGATGAAATTTAGAAATCACAGAGCCATGCAGGTAAAACATATCGACCACACAGCCATCCTGGCAAACATACACTGTGTTTCTTGTCACACACTGCTATTTCCTGGCGGTGAGTACGTAGTTCGTGCACGGTGAGCACACTCTTCTTGTAAGTTCAATGAGGGGGGGGGGGAGGGGAGACTGGGGCACTAATAGCGACGGAGAGGAAAACGCATTTGTGTCGTAGACACAACCTTGTGGTTTTCCATTGAGTCATTTTACAAATGGTTCAATAATTTGTGCCGATTTCAGTTTCACTTCTTCATAAATTCCACTCCTCCCCCAATCAATTCCCGGAATATATATATATATATATATATTTTTTAGCATATCCTTTACAGGACTTAGCTGTCAACACCAGCATCTTTCAGCTGTATGTTGATCTCTTGGCAAGATTACGCTCAGTAGTTTGCCATTGCTTTCTGAGCGGCCGGCTCAGTATCCCGCAAGTCACGAGCGGGGGTCGAACCGCCTCAGCTCTCGCTCCGCTACGAGACTCTGCGTGATAAACGGGATTACAGAGAGAAAGTGTTATAACCCCACAGCCAGAGAGACCGGCCGGAATATATTACGTAGTGAATATAAGGAAGCCTGTATTATCATGCCTTCAAGCAGGGACCTGCTACAGGTATGTATTGTATGTTGTAGGCCCTTCACATTGTGTAGGTCTGAATGCATGCAACAATAAGTGGTCAGTCTGTCCCTGACTAAGCGAGACGATGAACACTGACGTTGAATTCTTGTTTGACTGAGCTGATTATTTTATCAGCATAACTCCCTACCAACTTCGCTAGCGCTCCCGCTGAGTAATTATATACTGTGATTAATCAACCATGATTGTCTTCCTATCTATTCTGTACATTTCTATGATTGTCTTTATTCAAGCACATAATATGTTATGTTAGAATATTTGCTACTGCACAAGTACTGGGACTGACATTTAGATAGTTAAAACATACATCAATACATTATATTATTACATTGTTAAATATGTATAATTGAAAGGTAACAACAGAAAAATAATCAAGTTATCACAAGCCATTTCAAATACATCGTTTCCGTTCACGATCTTTTCAAATAAACCTGCAGGGAAATCTCTGCTCTGTTTCCACGGCAGTCTTCTTTAATGTCACATTATCAACACGTAGAAGATCTTGGTGTACACAGCTGCAACACGTAGAAGATCACGGTGTACACAGTTGCAACAGACAGAAGACTGGTGCACACAGCTGCAACGAGTAGAAAATCATGGCGTACACAGCTACGACACGTAGAAGATCTTGGTATACACGTCTGCGACACTTAGAAGATCATTGTGTACACAACTGCAACGAGTAGAAAATCATGGCGTACACAGCTACGACACGTAGAAGATCATGGTGTACACGTCGGAGACACTTAGAAGATCATTGTGTACACAGCTGCAAGACGTAGAAGATCATGGCGCACACAGCTGCAACACACAGAAGACTGGTGCACACTGTTGCAACGAGTAGAAAATCATGGCGTACACAGCTTCGGTACGTAGAAGATCATGATGTACACAGCTGCAACCACAGAAGACTAGTGCACACTGTTGCAACGAGTAGAAAACCATGGCGTATATAGCTGCGGCACGTAGAAGATCATGATGTACACAGTTGCAACACACAGAAGACTGGTGTACACTGCTGCAAAGAGTAGAAAACCATGGCGTATATAGCTGCGGCACGTAGAAGATCACGATGTACACAGTTGCAACACACAGAAGACTGGTGTACACTGCTGCAACGAGTAGAAAACCATGGCGTATATAGCTGCGGCACGTAGAAGATCATGATGTGATGTACACAGTTGCTACACACAGAAGACTGGTGCACGTAGAAAATCATGACGTACACAGTTATGGCACGTAGAAGATCTTGGTGTTCACGTCGGCGACACTTAGAAGATCATTGTGTACACAGCTGCAAGACGTAGAAACTCATGGCGTACACATCTGCGACACGTAGAAGATCATGGTGCACACCGCTGCAACATCGTCCCAGTTGTGATTCAGACAATTGTGAAAATGGCCAACTTACAATGTTCATTCTGAAATGTGTGGTGATACCTAAAGTGTGTATCCGTGAGTTCAGTCTTTAGGTAAAAATTCTTTCTTTGTACTGCGCTCTGAATCCATTTTCTGCGGCGGGTGCCGCTTCCACCGAATGCAACAGAAAATGCGCTGAAAGGTCTTCTTCACTTGCCGTCGGAAATGAATGTTGAGGAAACTGTAGATGATCGGGTTTATGGCGTTATTGATGAAGAAGCAGTTTGATAAGAGTTTAATGCAAACTTGTAAACTCACGCTCTGTGTCTCATCAAAGTTCTTGACCGTGCTTCTAATGATCATCACGGCTATCGAAGGGAGATAGCTCAGGACAAAGGCAACGGTCACAGCAAAGAGGACTACAGTCGTCCTGGTCACCTTGAGCCGGGATGCACAGGTGGCAAGACTTCCGAGTTTGAATCGCCTTTCAACCGACGACGCCGGCGTGGCAGTGGTTTTGTTGCCTGGGTTGGTTTGTAGTTCTGCCATAAACACATTGTTAGAGTGAGCGCTGGCTGAATTATACATTGACTCATCTTCGCTCACGCTGGGAACATATTTAATGCGAGGCCGCTTCTTTGAGTCAGAATCTTCCTCCTTTGTTATCTGATCTCCGATGACAAGGCGTCGCCGACGACGAATTTCCAACCATATACGGGTGTATATAACTGTAAGGCAGATGAATATGAACACAATCAGGGCACCCAAAATGATATAATGAACAGACTGGAAAGTAGAATCCTTGTAATACTGTTCAATAGAACAGTCATATCCTTCCACAAATTTTATGGACGCGTTGACAGATACGTTCACACGGTTAACGCCAAACAGTATGAATGGCGGGATGGACAGAATTGTTGCAATGACCACGGCAAAGGCGCAGAGCATGCGGATTCTGGTTAGACTGACCATTAGCAGTGGTCTGCAAATTTTGAAGTAACGGTCAAACGCTATCTCCACCAATACAGTAGCAGAGCCATAAATCGTGAACACAGCGCAACCTCTGAGAATCTTGCATCCCGCGGAGCTGTAGAACGTATACGGATTATACAAATCATAAATCTCAGTCGGCATTCCTACAAGGCAGGCAACCAAATCAAAGATAGCCATGGATAAAATGAAGTAATTTGATGATGTCTTTTTGAAACGTCTTCTATAGACGTAGACAACCAGGGAATTGCCTATCACTCCCACGACCATGAGAAAACCCACCCAGATCATAGCTGGGATGTTGTACAACGCTCGCTCATAATTCGCTTTATTTAGAAGAGCTTCAATGTCCAGGCTGGAGTTGGGTGATGTGACTATCTCACGGGGGGTCGTGAGAGACCCATCTGTGCGGCTTTCCCTTTCGTTCATTGTTTCTGAAATAAATAAAAAAAAAATGCTGGTTTAGTATGTGCACACTAGCTATAAAAACAGAATGAGAGACATGTTACGTTTGCTGTTATTATTCAATGGTGCCAGTACAGTGTATACTGATGCAGATTTCCAGATACAGAACATTTTAGTTAATTACATGTGATAGATTAGATAAATCAATCAATCAGGTGCCGTCTCCGCAATGAAGGTTGGCTGCAATGGATCTCCAACACTGTCTGCGTCTCACCCTGATTGTACATTCTGTCACTATAATGTTCGTCCATCTCTTGATTTTATCTTCCCACTTGTATCATTGTCTACCTCTTGCTCGCTTGCCCTAAACCTTGTCCTTCGGTATGGTTTTTATAATTGTATCATGTCTTTTAACGTGGCCGAAATATTTCACTTGCCTCCTCTTTATTTCTTTCATCAACTCTCTCATCATTCCCAGTTTTTCTAGAACCTCTACATTTGATTGTTTTTGTTTCCATGAAATACGACATATTCGTCTGCATATCCACATCTCCAGGGCCTCTATGCGACTTTCTAGTTGTTTGTTCAACCTACAGTAGCGTTGAATATACGTAGCAGTTGACAATTATCATTATTAATGCGCTGTTAATCTCTCTAGATGTTCATACTTTATTTCATGCTGCTGAAAGCATTTTTGGCCATTCCTATTCTCTTTTTGATTTCTATTTCACTTCTGCCATCATCTGATATATGTCAAAGACAGAAGAAATTTGTTACTTGTTCTAGAATCTCCCCGTTTACGGCTATTTCATTGATGACCTTTCCTTTCCACTGCTAATTATCATAGTTTTTGTTATTTGGATGTTAATATCTAAGCCACATTCTGCACCATGCATGTTTACTTGTTCCGCAAGGTCTTGTAACTCTTGCTTGCTTTCTGCTAGTAACACGGTATCGTCAGCATACCTAAGATTGTTTATGATTCTTCCATTGATTTAAGTCCAGGCAGTTCAACTTGTTTAAAAATTCTTTCTATGAATAGGTTGAAGAGGCTTGGGGACAGTACACATCCCTGCCGTACTCCTCTTTTTATCTATATAGGCGGCGAATAGTTATTTCCGCATTTAATATACGTCACTTGTTCCCAGTACAAGTTACTAATAAATCTGATGTCCTTTCCGTCTACTATCTTGAAGGTGTTGGATTAGAACATGTGATGGATATTTATGACCAATTATGTCTTTCGTGAATATTGGTTGTGTATATTTGAGATGCCCCCCCCCCCCACCCCCTATTTTTCTTTTATAATATTATGATCTTATAACACCGAGTTGTTCAATTTTCTTGTATACTTGTGTGTTACCTTGTTGGGTAATATGTGATAATACTACATCACTTAACAACAGATCGGGATAGCTGTGTGTGGCAGGGATGCTACTCGCTTTCAGTCTAACCAGAGTGCGCTTTATCCTCTCTGAATGCGGTGACTTTCCTGTGCTCTCCACGACATTCTACTAGAAAACCTTACCTTTTACCTTAGTGAAATTTAACCAGATATGTCTGTTCCAGTACTAGGGAGTCTTACGAGCAATTTCTGATTTTCATTGAGTAGTCGGCAACAACGATTTCTATTTACCATACCACAGGTCCCAGGCCCTCAACCAGTTCACACCAAGCGGCCCTATCTTTTGCTATCTTCTGCAGTTACCCCCATGTACGTCTCATTCAGTCCATATCTGTATATAAATCTTTTCGTGTGTTTTCAGGCATCACCCTATTTCGTTCACCATTACTCATTAAATGTGGCATCTTCCTGAGAAGGCTCAACGTCCGATCTATTACCTATACAATACGGGATAGTATCATTACTGGTCACCTATGGAAACATTGTTCTTAGAATATTCTTCTCAATGTGATTCGAAACTAGAATCCTCCAGACTGGAGGCAACACCTTTCATCAAAGCTACCGACCACCCAACATTGTGTTTTTTGTAGCGTCTAGATCAGGGATCCGCAATCTTTTTCTTTTTTGTAGTGGTGTGCGAAGTAATGCTGCAAAGTCACCCAGCGTGCAAACCTAAGCCCTTGCAAAGTCACCCAGCGTGCCAACCTAAGCCCTTGCAATGTCATCAAGAGTGCCAACTTTGCCCTTGCAATGTCACCCAGCGTGCCAACCTAAGCCCTTGCCATGTTACTCAGTGTGTCAATACAAGCCCTTGCATTGTCACCCAAGCCCTTGCAATATCACCCAACGTGTCAACCTAAGCTCTTGCAATGTCACTCAGCGTGCCAACACAAGCCCTTGCAATGTCACCTAAGCCCTTGCAATGTCACCCAGCGTACAAACCTAAGCCCTTGCAATGTAACTCAGCGTGCAAACCTAAGCCCTTGCAATGTCACACAGCGTGCCAACCTAGTCCTTGCAATGTCACCCAGCGTGCTAACCTAAACCCTTGAAATGTCACTCAGAGTGCCAACACAGGCCCTTGCAATGTCACCCGGTGTGCCAATTCAAGCCCTTGCAAAGTGAGTCAATGCACCAACCTAAGTCCACCATATTTTTGGTTTTATAAAGAATAATCATGGAATAAATTAATTTGATTTTTATCTTGTGTTTACATGTTTCTGATACATTACATAATTATTCTATTTCTTTTAAAGATTATTTAATACTTTAATATAAGTAGGAACCCTTACAAACATTATGTTGTGCAACATTTAAGTTCTGAACATATTGTTTTTTTAAATTTGTATGATAAAACTGCCATATGTACATTTTGTAAAGATAGAAAATCGAACAGTTTGAAGAACAAAACATTTTAATTTCATGTTATTACTGAAAAACAACATTAACTGATTCACTGCCAAACAAAAAGTAGGTTTCGACCTAACAAAGATGGGTGGCTGAAAATGGGAAGTAGGAGTGTGTCACAGTTTTGACTTAAAAGTTGTTAATATGGTAGCAGACATGTGTGTCAAAGTAAAGGTGGTGGCTTAGGGAAAAACTGTATATAAGCCCACGGCAGATACGGGAAGGCGTTTAAGATGATTAATTATCCCATGGCACTCAATCAGTTAACATTTATGCCATGGTCGCGGTGGCATGACGCTGGCATGAACATGTAACAGCCGACAGAACTATACACTTGTTGGTGGGGTGATCGGAAGAGAGGGAAAGAATAAGACGTACATAGAAATAGCTTTAACAGAATTATGTGCCTCAGTATAACTAAAAATTCAAATTGTTATGAGACTGTATATTGCATTTCAATCCGCTTAGGGTGCCATTAAAAATTATTCCTTGTGCGGAGCCGGCACGCGTGCCGTAGGTTGCCGACGCCTAGATCTTTATAGTAATAACCCAGCCGATAGCCAATGACGTAAATGGGTGCAGCATACACGGGTTAATTCTCAAGTGAATAGAAAAAGCCACAGTCGATAACAGACGACGTTATTAATAGCAGGACAAGTCAGACTTAATAAAAGAACAGGAAAAGCCACAACAGAAGTCAGTCAGTAACAGAAATAGCCACAGTCCACAAACAGAAGTCGGTCAGTAGCAGAAATAGCCACTGGTAGGGCAGTAACAGTAAAAGCCAGAGTGGCCAGTTTTATCTACACCAAACAATCATGCCACTGCCCTAACCAGCTCTGAAGAGCTGAGTTGAGTTGAGTTAAGAACCGACATAACTGCACTCAGAACATTCCCATTCCCCTCGTTCAACAGCCAGCGAAGAGTCATACTACTAATCGTTCCCACCGCTATCAGATTAAAAGTTCTCCTGGTCTTCCCTCTCAGTTTTGATATTCTTCCAGAACCCCTGCCGATCCCCCGCAATCTCATTCTTTCCACATATGGGTTCTCAATCTGTTCCTCCGCCTTCTCCACCTGGTCCCACAAGCGCACGACCACCTCCCCCTTGTCCATAGGCAAGATACCACCAAGAGGTGCATTCCCTGCTAGCCTATCAGCCTGTTCATTCCCCCGTATACCCGTATGGCCAGGGCAAAATATCCATACAATTCTCACAATCTGTGACCTCTGAAGCGACGAGAGCCATTCCACACGAAACATTCCTTTCTCCACCTTGCTAAGCATATTCTTTGAATCCGTAATGAACACAACATGTGTTGCAGTAGTCTCCTCTAGCCACCGGAATGCCGCTGTTACTGCCTCTACCTCCATTCTCATGCTGGAGGTCGTAGTCTCATATGCCAGGCTCTCCTTTTTCAAGACTCGCCCATTAGCCTTTGCAATAAAGCCCCAGCCACTACGTCTGTTTCTCACCAATGACCCATCGGTGTAGATGACTATGTTACCTTGATGTGTGTTGCTCTGGATCAGCTGTTGCACTTCAAACTCAGTGCGGCCCGCTGCCCATTCTCTGCACTCACGACCCAGTGTTATTATTACATTGTGCCAGTCCGCCATGTCTTCCGGAACTTCCACCCACTCTTTTTCACGATTGATGGTCTCTAGATCACACACCTGACTTATAGAAAGTTCTGCCTGTGCCATCCAGGACCTGCCTCGTCTTAGTCTACGGCCCTTAACCATATACATTGCTGCATGCAGCAGGTGATCCCTATCTGCAGCAACTCTCAGGTACCATTTGGCCTGAAGGACACTATGCCTATCCGTCATTGTTGGTAGCGCCAGGATATGCCTCATGCAGAGAATTGGTGTGTCCTTTGTGCACCCCAGAATTAACCGCAGGGCAGCATTCTGTATGTGCTCCAACCTTTCAAGCTGGCTCTTTGATACTGTCAGCAGCTCCAAACCATACTCAATGACATAAATTATTAACTGCTGAAAGAGCCTGTACAGCATCCTCTGATCTACCCCGGTTGCTGCCATAGCCCTCAATGTATTAAGTCCCCTACCAACCTTCACCACCAAAGCCTCCACATGATCCTTAAAAGACAAACACCTGTCAAAGGTGATACCCAAGTACTTCAATTTACTCTCTCGACTAAGCGGACATACATTAAACATAATAGCTCTGAAGAATCATTCAAGAGTATGATGTTTACAAACCATGTGACTGTAGTTTACCATTAAATAACCTTGTACATGGTGTTTAATATTATTATACGAATTTATAAAAACTCATTAAACGTTGCACATTTAAAAACATGCACACTGGAAGTGTACCATTTAAAAAAAAAAAAATTAACAAATTAGAAGGTAGACAGTAAAAAAAACTAACAAACCTGACTCAAGATTTGACGCTAATTCTGCTGACGGTTCATATTAGTATTAGCAGAGCATGAATGAGACTGCAAACTAAACAAAACATGCTAGCTAAAAAACACAAGAGATAAAGCAACTGGGAGAGAGAGAGAGAGAGAGAGAGAGAGAGAGAGAGAGAGAGAGAGAGAGAGAGTGAACGACAGACAGACAGACCGATAGACAGAGACAACATAACATAGAAAGATAAAAAGACAAACAAACAAAGAAAGAGAGAGAGAGAGAGAGAGAGAGAGAGAGAGAGTGTGAGAGAGAGAGAGAGAGAGAGAGTGAACGACAGATAGACGGACAGATAGACAGAGACAACATAACATAGAAAGATAAAAAGACAAAGAGAGAGAGAGAGAGAGAGAGAGTGAGTGAGAGAGAGAGAGAGAGAGTGAACGACAGACAGACCGACCGATAGACAGAGACAACATAACATAGAAAGATAAAAAGACAAACAAACAAAGAAAGAGAGAGAGAGAGAGAGAGAGAGAGAGAGAGAGAGAGAGAGAGAGAGAGAGAGAGAGTTAGCGACAGATAGACGGACAGATAGAAAGAGACAACATAACATAGAAAGATAAAAAGACAAAGAGAGAGAGAGAGAGAGAGAGAGAGAGAGAGAGAGAGAGAGAGAGAGAGAGAGAGAGAGAGAGAGAGAGAGAGAACGAACGAACGAGCGAACGAACTTTATTTTAAAAGTGTAACAAATTGGGCACGCAGGCAGAGAGAGAGAGAGAGAGAGAGAGAGAGAGAGAGAGAGAGAGAGAGAGAGAGAGAGAGAGAGACAGACAGAGACAGACAGAGACAGAGACAGACAGACAGACAGACAGACAGAGACTGACAGACAGGCAAAGAAGAGTGATTCGCATTATTTCGGTTGATCACGAAAGGCAACTGCTACCACGAACACCAAAAATATAACAGCAATTAAGTCATGAAAGAGTGGAAAATAAAAAAAAAATACAGATTCGTGTTTGCATAAGGGATACAGCGTCCACAATGTCAACGTTACCCAACTGGCGCTGACTGGATCGAGTGTTATCAGGAGACCAATGTAGCCACAACGGTGCCACATACTGTGTCCATTTTTGTTAACATAATTCCATAGTCATGGTTTTTAAATCTACAGTAACCTTGTCTTAGTGCTCCTGCAGATTTGTCTTTGTTAATCGAACAAGTATTAAACAAATAAATAATCCAATAAACAAACAAGCATGCACGCAAACACATTAACAAGTGTCTTGACAGTGCTCATTTGCTTACATAAATATTCACAGATAGACACATAGGTTAGGGACTATTGTTGTCAAACAGTCTGGTTGTTGCATATCCTTTACAGGACGTAGCTGTCAAACCTGACATTTTTTGGCTGTTCGTGATTCCTGGGCAAGTTTGCGTTCAGTAGTTTGTCATTGATTTATGAAAAACCGGCACCCATACCATTAAAAAAAAAAAAAAACCAACGTAAGGCGATCTGGCAACAGATCGCCCACAGCTGTGTTTTGAACGCGGGTATGCGG
Organism: Cepaea hortensis; assembly: GCA_963921405.1. NCBI lineage: Eukaryota > Metazoa > Mollusca > Gastropoda > Stylommatophora > Helicidae > Cepaea > Cepaea hortensis. Next base: position 54,098,864 of record OY992887.1, read on the forward strand.
GATTACCAACTGCGCCCGAACCGCTTTCGCTACGGAGCCGGCAAAACAGTCTGGTAAAAGTGTTATAATTGATTCATAACACAGCAATCATTACTTATATATGCGATCTTTACAATCTACACATGCCCAAACTCTTAGGTATGTCAATTCTGTGCTAGAATATGCATTCAGTAGTTAGATTGGGACGCAGAGGTGTTTCCAACGCACCAGGGCCGGGTTATAGACTGGCCAAGACCTACTGACGCGTCCTCGTCGAGCGTCCTGGGCAACAGGTCCCTTCAGGGTCCTGGCTAAAGTCAGTAGGATCGCGATTCCTCCGAAGTCGGAGAGTGTCTGCCTATATGGCGAGGAACCACCAGTCTGCACACCAATAAGCCAGACATGGGACAACGGATGCTCACGCAAACCTCAGGTCCTGTATGACATCATCACACTGATGTTGGACAACATGATGCCTTCATCCGACATACAGGACTTCGCGTTGGAGCTCAAGCCAACGAACACAAGCAAGCAAGTAGTTAGATTCTTCCATTGGTTCTGCCTTGTGGTGGGGCGTCGTGAAACCACTTTGCTCTCATTGCTCTTCTATGAATGATTGTCAACTGCCCCGTAGCTGTCTGGTTACTAAGTATATTTCTGAATTTCGATAAGTGTTGTCAAGTGTTGGAATCTCATTCCCAACTTTAGCACTGTATATAATCATACCGCTTCATAAGCTCTTTTCACTTAGCGTCTTCATCTACTGTAGAGCAACATGTCTCAAAAGCTCTTTTCAACGTGTTAAAATCATAAACTATATTCATTATTCACCTTCATCCAGACATAAACTATACCTATTGCTATTCATTAGGCAATACTGAATAATACAATATATATATTGTATAAGCCTAAAATATGCACGTATATGTTTCTCACATAATACATATTATTTCCATTTGCCATATCGGGACATATTCTTAATAGATGTCATGCGGTAACTTAGTGTTTACTACTCTTGCCCTAGACCCCCCCCCCCCCTCTCTCTCTCTCTCTCCCCCCCCTCTCTCTCTCTCCCCTCTCCCTCTCTCTCTCTCTCTCTCTCTCTCTTCTCTCTTCTCTCTCTCTCTCTCTCTCTCTCTCTCTCAGAAATGTGTCTGCCGCAAATACTCTGTCTATCTACTTCCAAATTTTAGTTAATTCAATAATTCTGGCAATTCAATCATTTTAATTTTACCCAATGACAAATGACTATTTTCTGGGTTTCTGACAGCCCGTCATTGATTCAATGGATAGATCGGAGAAACTCTAGTCATAAGAGGCTATTCTTTCGATGCCGGAAATTAGTCCTTCTGGCGATCCAGGCTATCCGTTGTATTCTGGTCCATCGTAAAAGAATGACATTTTCAAACCCTTTCGCACCCTCGTGTCGCTTCGCGTCACCTGGGGTTATCGCCCTTACTACATTACTCTGGTGACGATACCCGTAACTATTCTGCGTCTTTTGTCTTTCTGTCAGGATCCCCAATAAGGAGTTAGAGAGTTAATACTAGTCTAGTAGGGAGACACCAGACAGGAGAGACATCAGCGCTATAAATAGCCTCACAAGGAGACACATTTGTGTCAGACCAGGGGCCAACGCGTACAAGTGAGCAAGGGCTTTCCCCAAGCCATTGGGAAGCTTGGCCTTGCGAGTAACCGTGAAGTGCCGGGTTACTCAAGCTCACAAGCCAGCGTGCTTGAGACTCTATGCACGCCAGACCCGCTACTGCACGAAGAGGACAGCCTCCGTGCTTGACCACGCAATGTTTAGCGTGTGGACAGACCCGACTGGAGACGGTAGAGAGTAGACGTGTCCTGGACAAATGCTATAGTTTCTAGGCAATAGTCAAACATTAGGCTGTAGATATAGACTGTGATTATTAGCATCATTTCTCACCACTTCATTGCATTCGTGTTGTATAATGATGATGAAGCATAACGCTCGCAGAGCCATTAACTTATCAGCTCTCAATAAATTGCATTCCTTTTGCAAATGTCACGAGTTATTATTTCGTGCAGTGCGAAAGTAGGGGAGTCCTGAGAACTCTGTAGCGAACAAGTCGCTGACACTTTCCTAGCGGAGTTCTTCGCTCTCTCAGGCGCATTTAGATCGTATTCTGTACCGCGTGCTATAGTGGGGAGAAAGAGGTGGTATAATATCATATTTTACTAAGAGGTTTTGTGTGGGAGGGGGGGGGGGGTGGGGGTGTTTCTCAAATCTAGGTTGTGTCGGCTACGCAACAGACACATTGTTATTAAAATTTCGCTAGGGCCATGAAACGTCAGTCCCTCACATACAATAGGTCACATCACCCAGGAATATAAATGCCAAGCTCCATATTTCGTTACTAAAATACTTCGAAGCTCATAAAAAAAAAAAATATTACATTGGCTCGACCCAACCTAAAATGGACTCAAGAAAATGTCATGGAAACTAAAGGCGACGGGCGTGATATCGACTCATTGAGCGCCGTTTGGTTTATAAACATATGTGGTTGGCGCCGCATATTCAATAAGCTTTAAGGCTGGTAAAAGAGCTCTTTACCTTGTTTACAATTACAATGGAGTCTGTATTTTCCTGACTGAGGCCGGTCATGGCCATACATACCTAGATAATGTGACGGTGGATAGTGAATGTATAAAGCATTGGAAAAGAGAGCTGGAAAATCACGAATAAATGCGTACATAATGCGGCTGGGGATAGGGGAGTGTAGAGCAGTGAGAAAGTTAGCTGAAACATCATACGTATATATATACGTATACAATGTGGCTGTCTGTAGGGGAAGAGTAAAAGTGTGAGGATAAAAACTGGTACATTACGCCAATAAATTAACTACAATGCATAGTCCGTATCATTATATCTCACCATCGCACTGTCTGTCTACAACTTTCGCAATATTCTTTCATTCCCCTCGATCTTCCTACCTCCCTCCCTTCCCTTCCCTGCCTCTCCCTCCCGCCCGCCTGTCCTCCCTCCCCTCCTTCTTTCATTCTTCAACTACAACTATTACTGCTGCTGCTGCTTCTGCTACTACTGCTAACGATAATACCACTATTGCTGCTTCTGTTAGTTTTGGTTTCAGCTTTTAGCTTCCTTAGATTGAGCAACTTTTCATCCATGCGGTAGTTGATGTCTATTCCAATGTCTCGAAGGCATTCGTCAGCATAGCTGAAAACATGAGGCTGAACAGTGTTGGTGCCAGGACACATCCTTGCTTCACTCCATTGGTGACAGGAAAAGGCTCAGACAGTTCACCAGTTTCTTTGAAGTATTCTTGCCTGCATATCACCATGAAATATCCGCACTATTTGGACAAACTTTTGTGGACAGCCATATTTCGCCATAATCGTCCACAGTCCTTCTCTCCTGACTGTATCAAAAGCCTTGGTAAGGTAAATGAAAGTGGAGAACATTTCATAGTTCTGTTCCTGACATTTCTCTTGCAGCTGCCTTGCAGCGAAAATCATGTCAACAGTTCCTCGGTCTTTTCTGAAGCCACACTGACTCTCAGGAAGAAGACCTTGATCGAGATGGGCCGTGGGGCGATTGAGAAGAATTCTAGCGAGTATCTTCCCTGCAATTGAGAGCAAAGAGATGCCTCGGTGGTTGTCACAGGATTGGCGGTTTCAAATTTTGTAAAGGTGGACTATTGACGCTTTCGTGAAATCTTGTGGCATGGTCTCGTTCACCCATATGTTTGTAAAGACTTGGTGAAGCTACTCTGTTAGGACCGGCCCACCTGCCTTGTATATCTCTGCTGGGATGGAGTCAGGACCAGGCGCCTTACCGCTGGAAAGTTGTTGGATGGCTTTGTTTACTTCCATTATGGTTGACAGGTCATCAAGTGTATCATTAATGGAAACTTGAGGAAGGCAGTTGATGGTTTCATCATCGAAGAAGGAAGTTGCATTTAAGATGTTGCTGAAATGCTCTTCCCAGCGTTGAAGGATTTCTTTCTCATCGGTGACCAATGTTCCCCCATCTGCACTGAGGAAGAGAATTATGCCTGGTGATATAGGACCATAGACCGCTTACAGTGAGTCGTAGTTTTTCATATCATGTCTGTCAGCAAAGCCCTGAATTTCATCAGCTTTGTTGCTCAGCCAGGAGTCCCGCATGGGCCGAAGTTTCTGCTGCACTACTCTCCGAATGCTATTGAAGGCATTTTTTTTTCATGTTGACTTCGGGCCATTCAATATGCCTTGAGGAGAAGATGTTTCTCGGCCAGCAAATCGGTCGATGTCTACGGAATTTTCATCAAACCAGTCTTTATACTTTCGAGGGGCTGGACCCAAGATTTCCATAGCAGTGTTGTACATTATGTCCTATAGGGCTCTCCACTCTGTTTCCGCATCATGTTTAGCTGCAGCATTTGGCCTGGGGCGGTCTTCCAGCATATTTTCAAACCACAGCTGCATTTTTTTGTTGTTTAGGCGGATGACATTTAGTTTTTTGTTTGTTTGCATTTTTACCCCCTGAGGACGCCGTGGTGGTTTGATGTGTATGTTTATTTTCGAGATAATGAGACGATTGTCTGTCCAACATTCGGCACCACACACGGATTTTGTCACCCGAACGTCTTGTCTGTCACTCCTCCTGACGATGACATAGCCAATGAGGTGGCAGTGTTTCGAGCATCCACGATGTCCTATTTCTCAAGGGAAGACAGAAAATTGTGTTGGTAATCAGGAGATCGTGTTCAGCACATGTCTGAAGGAGGCGGAGTCCATTGCTGTTACAATTTCCGACTCCGTGCTTTCCAATAATGCCGCTCCAAGATGTGGTGTCCGTGCCTACTCTGGCATTGACATCTCCAAGGAGTATAAGTTTGTCTCCTTTGGGGACATATGTTAATACATTGTCCAGGTCCTCATAGAACTTGTTCTTGACGTCATCTTCATTGGTCATGGTTGGTGCCTAGGCACTCACTATGGTTGCATGCTTCCTTCCATTCAGCAGGGGCAACTTAATGATCATAAGCCTGTCGTTTATAGCCTTCGGAAATCCAACTAGTTTGCCAACCAAGGCCGACTTAATGGCTAATCCCACACCGCACTGGCGTCTTTCCTCGCTTTTCCTTCCACTCCAGAAGCATGTGTAGCCGGCACCTACTTTACAGATTTGGCCTTCTTCTGCAAGTCGTCTCTCGCTCAAGGCTGCATTGTCGATGTTGTATCTGCCCAGCTCTCTCCTAATCAGTGCTGTTCGTCTCTCTGGGCCCGACGCGCCGTGTGTATCAAGTAGTGTGTGTACATTCCAAGTTCCGATTGTCAAGGGAATATGGTTTGCTCTTTTAGCTTTACTGTTGTTTACTTTGTATGTCGACCGCAGTATAGGGTAGCAACCAACCGCGGGTAGTTGGTGAGGTAACGATGGAGCAGACAGTGTTTAGGGCATCTTTTCTAGCCCCTTCCTCATGCTAAGGAGGTGGCAGTGCTTTCCTATAGAGGGCTGCTCAGTCGCTCAGGGGGCTGCCGAATCCCACTGCTGCTCCTGGCAGTAGAAGACGACCATATGGCCTTAGCCGCCTGTGTGCAGGTCTGCGATTTCGGCTGCCTGTGGCTTCGCCGCTCGCCCATCGCCACAGGGATTGAAGGTGATATATGAAGATGGAGAAGCATGACTTTCGTCATGAATTGAATTAAAGTGAGGAAGAGTTGCGCAATTCGTTGACCTCACTCTCTCGCCTGAGTCCATCTGAGTCCAGTGGCAAGACAAGTCAAGACGACTGGAGACGAATACAGGTGCAGTGGATGACCAGGGCGCTCAACGTGCCTTGCCGTGCTCATTACGTTCCACAACGGTTTGTAGGTAAACGCCGTCTTGCCCACTGAATCAACCATGATTTCTTCCGCGCAGTCTGCCGAATCCTGTCTTCACATGCTGGGTAGGCATACCCTAATTCACCGATTGGTTTGACAACAAATCGGCTATCCACGCCTGGTTTAGCAAGCCTGTCACAGCTGTTGCCCGGGGGTGGCCGCTGTCGCATGCTGACAGCTACTAGGAGCTACAGGCGTGAGCTGGGTATAAGGCTTGGACCAGTGGGGGATGGGCCCTGAAAAGAGCGTGACTAACCATGTCCATAAGTGTATTATCATAATCAGTTCTATCATGCTTCTTCACATCATGCGATCTCTAACAGCATGTATCAATTCTCAACATTTTGCGATCTACAACAGCCTGTATCAATTGTCGACATATACGATCTACAACAGCCTGTATCAATTGTCGACATATACGATCTACAACAGCCTGTATCAATTGTCGACATATACGATCTACAACAGCCTGTATCAATTCTCGACATATGCGATCTACAACAGCCTGCATCAATTGTCGACATATACGATCTACAACAGCCTGTATCAATTCTCGACATATGCGATCTACAACAGCCTGCATCAATTGTCGACATATACGATCTCCAACAGCCTGTATCAATTCTCGACATATGCGATCTACAACAGCCTGCATCAATTGTCGACATATACGATCTACAACAGCCTGTATCAATTCTCGACATATGCGATCTACAACAGCCTGCATCAATTGTCGACATATACGATCTCCAACAGCCTGTATCAATTCTCGACATATGCGATCTACAACAGCCTGCATCAATTGTCGACATCTGCGATCTACAACAACCGTATTAATTCTAGACATATGGAATCTCCAAAGCCGTATTAATAGGGAAGACCAGGAGAACTTTTAATCAGCTAGCGATGGGAACGATTAGTAGTGTGACTATTCGCTGGCTGTTGAACGAGGGGACGGAGCACGTATGGGAATGTCCTGAATGCAGTGATGTCGGTTCTTAACTCAACTCAACTCAACATTAATTCTCGACATACGCGATCTACAACAACCTGTAACAATTAGCGTGCTGACACATGTCCTTGTCATAACAAAAGTTTGCCAGTAATCTTTTTTAGCGCTCTCTCTCTCTCTCTCTCTCTCTCTCTCTCTCTCTCTCTCTCTCTCTCTCTCTCTCTCTCTTCTCTCTCTTTCTCTCTCTCTTGCTCTCTCTCTTTCTATCTCTCTCTTTCTCTTTCTCTCTTTCTCTCTCTCTCTCTCTCTCTCTCTCTCTCTCTCTCTCTCTCTCTCTCTCTCTCTCTCTCTATAAATTGTCCCAGTTGACAAAACATGGTCCAGGTTATCTCTTCTCATAATGACCACTGCCTCTTTCTTGTTCGAGAAAAGTTATATTTGTGTACTAACCTTGTTGAAAACATTTACACTACTCAATTTGTCTGTCAAAGAATTGTCAACATTCTTCAATATAGTCAAATCTCCAAGGCCTCATATCATTTGTTTTATTGCTTTGCTTGTGTACTAACTGGTTTTCTGGCGAAGGGGTTACGAATGCAATTCGAAATCTTGCATCCCGTGTTCGCAGAAACTGCGAACGATTTGGAACAGACCGCCTTGTGTTGGTTTGAATACAATGGAATGAGTACCAGTAGTTCAGAAAGCAATGGCAAACTACTGAACGAGACTTGCCGAGGTATTACAAACAACCAAAAATGATGAGTTGACTGCTACGTCCTGTAAAGGATATGCAAATAACTTTTTTGTTTTACTAATTATTATTCAGGATGCACGGCCATATATTAGAACTGGTTCTATGTAACATGCAAGAGTTCCTTTTCCAACCTCTGATGACAGGGATTTATAGCATCAGATGCTCTTCTTTTTTATAAAATGCAGTTTTTGATTGTCCTATTCTGTTTCGTTATCTCTGTGATACATAGCATTTTTTCAGTTTACAACCACTGTATCTACCATTTTCTGTAGTTCATTGACATTTGTTGTTATTAATACGTTGTTGTTATCAGTATTTTGTTATTTTTGCATTAAAACGCAAGCGCACAAGAAACTACAGGTTTGCCAAAAATTTGACACTTTCACAACATTAAGTACATAACCCAGCATGCGTGATTGCATTGATGATCTCCGCACGATTCTGGGTGAACTTGTTGGAACACTAGACTCTCTCTCCCTCCCTCTCTTTCACACACACGATAGTGGGGTGTGCGTGTGTATAAATACTTTTATGAATGAATGTAAAATTCTTTGATGCTGCCGGCAGCGATGCTATAGTTGTGCCAAAAAATGTCTGCACTCCAAAAATACAGACAGGATTAGAGATTATAGCTGTCTGAACTGTCTGTGCCCCGACAAAAGTCGACACTTTTACCCTAGTCTTACGTAGTGACTCTATCTGTCTGTCTGTCTTCCCTTTCTGTCTTTCTGTCTTTCTGTCTTTCTTTCTTTCTTTCTTTCTTTCTTTCTTTCTTTCTTTCTTTCTTTCTTTCTTTCTTTCTTTCTTTCTTTCTTTCTTTCTTTCTTTCTTTCCGCCCGCCCACGCCAGTCTTTCTTTCTTTCTTTCTTTCTTTCTTTCTTTCTTTCTTTCTTTCTTTCTTTCTTTCTTTCTTTCTTTCTTTCTTTCTTTCTTTCTTCCTTTCTTTCTTTCTTTCTTTTATTCTTTCCGCCCGCCCACGCCCGTCTTTCTTTCTTTCTTTCTTTCTTTCTTTCTTTCTTTCTTTCTTTCTTTCTTTCTTTCTTTCCGCCCGCCCACGCCCGTCCGTCCGTCTTTCTTTCTTTCTTTCTTTCTTTCTTTCTTTCTTTCTTTCTTTCTTTCTTGCTTTCTTTCTTTCTTTCTTGCTTTCTTTCTTTCTTTCTTTCTTTCTTTCTTTCTGTTCTGCTTTCCTACATATGTCTTTCAGCAGAATATTACGAAGAGTTCTCCGAACCTAACCTATCTGTCACCTGTCAATAAGGCTTTCTTTGCTTCTGCTATTCCGCTAATCTATCTGTGCCAGATCTACCTTTGGCTATGTTCCCACTGTCTTTGAATGTCAGTGCTGTCTGCAGCACCGATGATCCTATTGCTCGGTTAAAACTAGTGCATCCCCGTTACCACTAAGTCATATTAGGGTTGTGGTCATACACCCATATGTTCTACGATCTAACAACACACTGTTGATGATACGGTAAGTACTACACTGGCCTTCTTTAGTTTCCGATAAAATCTGACCAGTTTATGGATGGACCTCAGAGCTGACCAGCGCGATGCTGACCATCTAGCACCATATACCCAATAATGTGTGTAAACGGGTACTTTACGTTTACAAGGCAGGTGGGCCGGTCCTAACAGAGCAGCTTCACCATGTCTTTACAAACATATGGGTGAACGAGACCATGCCACAAGATTTCAAGGACGCGTCAATAGTCCACCTTTACAAACGAAAAGGAAACCGCCATTCCTGTGACAACCACCGAGGCATCTCCTTGCTTTCAATTGCAGGGAAGATACTCGCCAGAATTCTTCTCAATCGCCTCACGGCCCATCTCGATCAAGGTCTTCTTCCCGAGAGCCAGTGTGGCTTCAGAAAAGAACGTGGAACTGTTGATATGATCTTCGCTACAAGGCAGCTGCAAGAGAAATGTCAGGAACAGAACTGCGAAATGTTCTCCGCTTTCATTGACCTTACCAAGGCTTTTGATACAGTCAGCAGAGAAGGACTGTGGGAGATTATGGCGAAATATGGCTGTCCACGAAAGTTTGTCCAAATAGTGCGGCTATTTCATGATGGAATGCAGGCAAGAGTACAGGAAAATGGTGAACTGTCTGAGCCCTTTCCTGTCACCAATGGAGTGAAGCAAGGATGTGTCCTGGCACCAACACTGTTTAGCCTCATGTTTTCAGCTATGTTGACGAATGCCTTCGAGAACAACGACATTGGAATAGACATCAATTACCGCATGGATGGAAAGTTATTCAATCTCAGAAGGCTGAAAGCTAAAACCAAAATTGACAGCGACACCGTCAGAGAGCTCCCGTTTGCTGATGATTGCGCTCTATACGCCAACTCAGAGGCAGACATGCAACACAATGTTTCAGCTTTCTCACATGCCTGTGCCAACTTTGGGCTCAATATCAATTTGGAGAAAACTGTAGTTATGTACCAGCCAGCTCCAGGGAATAATCACACTGTGCCGAATATCAAAGTGAATGGTCATAGTCTAAGTGTTGTGGACAAATTCACAAATCTTGGCAGCACTGTGTCACAAGCTGCCACAATTGATGATGAAGTGAATGCAAGAATCTCCAAGGCCAGCGCGGCCTTTTGCAGACTGTACAAGAATGTATGGGACAGAAATGAAATAAGCCTGTAAACAAAGCTGAAAGTCTACAAAGCAGTTGTATTATCCAGACTGCTTTAGGCTTGTGAAACCTGGACTGTTTATCAGCGACACGCTAGGAAATTAAACCACCTCCATACAGTCTGCCTTAGGAAGTTACTGAAGATTAAATGGCAAGACAAGATCCCAGACACTGAAGTCCTAGAAAGAGCGTCCATGCCCAGTATCCACACTCTACTAATGAAGAATCAGATTCGCTGGGCCGATCACTCGACTCGCACGCCAGATCACAGGCTCCCTAAACGAATTTTTTACGGCGAGTTGCGTTGTGGTAAACGCTCCCAAGGCGGCCAGAGGAAACGCTTTAAAGACACTCTGAAAATCTCACTGAATGCTTTTGGAATTCATCATGACACCTGGGAGACTGCAGCCAGAGACCGAAATTCGTGGCGTGCATCATTACGCAAGGGTGCAGTCACTTGTGAGGCAACCAGGACTGCAAGAGCTGTGAAGAAAAGACAGAACAGAAAAACCACTGCAGAAAATCTTCCTCCAGAAACGTCAAGCATTCTTTGTCCACATTGTCGAAGAACATTTCGAGCCAAAATAGGCCTTATCAGCCACCTTAGAACTCACGGCTCCATACTCTCAACCCCACTGGATGAAATGAATGGTCATCATCATTCTTGATGGACAAACAACAAAACAACTTTACGTTTACTCAGAACCGTACTTGTCCGTAAAACATCAGGTCACTACAGTAGGTTGAACCCAGACTACTACTGTAAACAATGCACTACTGGCCAGTATACCACACTGGTTCCAAGCATGACATATTAACAATAATAACAATAAACCTTAGTATTTTTTCTGATGCAGTTGTTACAAGGTATCTCAATCATTCAGGTACCGTCTCCACAATGAAAGTTGGCTGCAATGGATCTCCAACACTATCTCTTGACTTGATTGCATAGTCTATCAGACTGCTGTTCGTCCTTCTCTTAATATTATCTTCCAACTTGTATAGTTATCTACCTCTTACTCGCCTGCCTTCATCATTACTCTCCAATATCGTTTTTGTAAGGCAGTTTGTTGTAGAAAAAATTATACCCGTATACCAGCATTCAAACTGAATAACCTACCATGGTTGGGAAAAGAACAGGCGGACATATTCAAAGTGAATAACCTATCATGGTTGGGAAAAGAACAGGCGGACATATTCAAAGTGAATAACGTATCATGGTTGGGAAAAGAACAGGCGTACATATTCAAGCTGAATAACGTATCATGGTTGGGAAAAGAACAGGCGGACACATTGGCTGGGTGTGCACCGCTGGGTGGGGTACTGATGCACGATAAGGCAGTTGTCGTCAGGGCCTTTGGGAAATGTGAGTAGTTTGGAAGAACAAATAATGGCCTAGAAAGATTGGTGCGACGGGGAGAGACCGAACAATCTGGCCGACGCTCAGCACTCCAAAGAAAGGCCAGACAGACATATAATCAGACTGCACCTGGTGCCATAAGTATTGGGGCTCTTCGCATGTTGCTGAAGAAAGGGGCGGTGCGCATATTGGAATGTTTCTAGTTCTGTGATATCGGTTCTTGACTCAGCTAAACTCAGCTTAGCCTGCCATGGTATGATATATACACATTAATCTTTCCAAGATACAGAGACGAATGTGCTCATATTTATGCATTATACCAGCCTAATAAAATATATATTCAAAAACAAGAAGACAAATTGACAACTTTGTGTACGAGAAATGTTACTGGTAACCGGAAGAAATGAATACTTTATGTGATAACCCGACGCTGCGGAAATTTGCATTGATTTTTACCGTACTACAAGCGCAAAATCTACCTATTACTGCAAATATACTACAAAATTTGTTGTTCTGTATAAAGTTTCAAAATACTGAAACAAATCAAATTATGGTTTTAAAATATGTTTGTTATTTCCTCTTATTTTAGGGAAGCGCGGTAGCATGGTGGCTAGCACACCCATGTATCGACCCAGCGGTTGTGGGTTCGAATCCAGTTCTAGTAAAGATATTGTGAGTGGTATGAGCTACCAGGTCGATTCAGCCTAAAATACTTTGAGTGGTATGAGCTACCAGGCGACTCAGCCTAAACTATTTTGAGTGGTATGAGCTACCAGGTCGATTCAGCCTAAAATACTTTGAGTGGTATGAGCTACCAGGTCGACTCAGCCTAAAATATTTTGAGTGGTATGAGCTACCAGGTCGACTCAGCCTAAAATATTTTGAGTGGTATGAGCTACCAGGTCGACTCAGCCTAAAATATTTTGAGTGGTATGAGCTACCAGGTCGATTCAGCCTAAAATACTTTGAGTGGTATGAGCTACCAGGTCGATTCAGCCTAAAATACTTTGAGTGGTATGAGCTACCAGGTCGACTCAGCCAAAAATATTTTGAGTGGTATGAGCTACCAGGTCGACTCAGCCTAAAATATTTTGAGTGGTATGAGCTACCAGGTCGACTCAGTCTAAAATATTTTGAGTGGTATGAGCTACCAGGTCGACTCAGCCTAAAATATGTTGTGTGGTATGAGCTACCAGGTCGACTCAGCCTAAAATATGTTGTGTGGTATGAACTACCAGGTCGACTCAGCCTAAAATATTTTGAGTGGTATGAGCTACCAGGTCGACTCAGCCTAAAATATTTTGAGTGGTATGAGCTACCAGGTCGACTCAGCCTAATATATTTTGAGTGGTATGAGCTACCAGGTCGACTCAGCCTAAAATACTTTGAGTGGTATGAGCTACCAGGTCGACTCAGCCTAAAATATTTTGAGTGGTATGAGCTACCAGGTCGACTCAGCCTAAAATATTTTGAGTGGTATGAGCTACCAGGTCGACTCAGCCTAAAATATTTTGAGTGGTATGAGCTACCAGGTCGACTCAGCCTAAAATATGTTGTGTGGTATGAGCTACCAGGTCGACTCAGCCTAAAATATTTTGAGTGGTATGAGCTACCAGGTCGACTCAGCCTAAAATATTTTGAGTGGTATGAGCTACCAGGTCGACCCAGCCTAAAATATCTTGAGTGGTTTGAGCTACCAGGACGACCCAGTCTAAAATGAGTAACAAGAACTGCTGTGGGAAATAAATGCTACCGACATGATAATGACCACATCCTTAATCGCGTGCTGTTTGGTTTATAAAATATGGGACAGCACCATATACCAAATAAGCTTCAAGGCGTGGAAAAAGGGTCCTATACGTTCTCATGTTGGATGTCACGTGTGGTATAATTCTTCTGCAATGAATAATCAACTCAAAGCCATGGATCAGCATTTGTAGAAGACACGAATAAGAAGTAGAAATCAGAGGATACTCTGGATAACAGAAATTGAAAGTTAAAACGTTTTAGAGAAGGCAAAAAAAAAATGTTTGCATATCCTTTACAGGACATCGCTGTCAACATCAGCACCTTTCAGCTGACTGTTGATTTCTTGGCAAGATTACGCTCAGTAGTTTAGAGAAGGCAAACGTTACCTTAATGCATGTTGACGTCGGACATACTGATCTTTGAGGAAAGAGAAACGAAGAAGAGGAAGATTCATATTTCTGTGCCCAGGTTTCTGTGATTGTCTATCGGTAAACCTGAATTTGTTTCCTCCCCTCTGCCGTGCTTCCACCTTGACGAGATAGAGGGGCTTGAGCGTTCCAATGACCCCAAGAGCTATGCCGACGGTAGCACAGCTACTGGTAGGGTCACCCATGTCGGACAGGTCAAGGGAGAGGGACCAGACGAAGTGACGCACAAACCTGCTGCCTTGTAGGTAGACTGGGGACAGTCAAAGGCTAGGGAAAGCATCCCGAAAAATGCTTGTCGAAATCGGATGTACTGAGCCACAGGCTTGACAAAGAAGTGCAACGTAACTTTATCATTTCATGATGCCACAGATGAAAATTAATCGTTATGGTGCTAATCCCGTGAAGTCCCATCAGGCGGTGATAGTGCCGGGCCCCCTGCCTCGAGGGGGTCCACCCATGACTACTGGTGGTCACCTTCCCCTGTGCTGTGGAGTCAAGGCACAGAGGAGTAGGTTTAGAGCTATTGACCAAACACCCCGGACTCTCAACATACTACAATGGAATGCCGAAGGAGTTTATAACAAGAAAGCCTCCCTAACACAGCGTCTTCATAAAGATAGAATAGATGTGGCATGCATTCAAGAGACACACCTCAACGCCAATCGCACATTTTCAGTCGAGGGATATCAGGCCACACGTTTCGACCGCGAAGGACACAAAGGAGGAGTTGTAATACTTACACGAAATACAATACCTTGCAGCGAAGTATCTGTGATCTCTGACAACCAAACGGAAATTATAGGTGTTGATATAATGATAAAGGACATGAAAATAAGAATTTACAATCTGTATAGCCCGGCAGATAAGGATCTTACACTCTCAAACATGGAAATAACTGACACAAATTGCATTGTTGTCGGAGACTTTAATAGCCGCTCAGAAAGATGGGGATACCCAGATACTGACAAAAGAGGAGATGAAGTGGAGGACTGGGAAATAGACTCAAATCTCCATCTACTCAACAAAGCGGATGACACACCGAGCTTCTACTCCAGAAGATGGATTACCACTTCTACTCCAGACTTAGCTTTCTGCACCGGAGACATCCTCCACAAAATCGATCGCCATGTGCTTGACCAATTAGCAGGTAGTGACCACAGACCAATCAAGCTTGTAATAAATATGGAGTATGTTCCACAGGAGCAAAAGCCTTTGCCTCGCTGGAATTACAAACGAGCAGATTGGGACAGATTTTCCATACTAACAGACAAATATTGTGAAAACATAAATACACGATATGGCAACATGAAGCAAATGGTGGAAAGTCTAAACAGAGCAATAATACAGGCGGCCACCGAGTCTATTCCAAGAGGAGCGAGGAAAAATTACAAACCATACTGGACTGAGGAACTACAAATTTTGGAGGACAAAGTTGAAGATGCTAGGAAGACCGCAGAGAGAGAACAAACAACTGAAGCGAACATCTCTCTCAAAGCCATCTCAGCAAAATATAAAAGAACAGTAAATCAAACAACAAGAGATTGTTGGAGGAAAAAAACAGAAAACCTGAATTTTGACAGGGATGGAAACAAACTATGGAAACTAGTGAAAGCCATGAACAATGAAGGACCTAGAAACAAACAAATAACAATTAAACAAGGAAATGCCTTGCTTACAGGAAAAAAGGCTGCAAATGCACTAATGGAACACTATGCCAGTGCAAACCACATTGATATTATAGCCGAACAGAAGAAAGCAATCAAAGATAAACAGATACATCATAGATATACAGAGACAGCAGCAGAATATATGATGGCAAATCTAACAATGGAAAAAATGGAACAGGCAATGAATACCCTAAAAAAGAAGACATCACCAGGAAAGGATGGAATCACAAATGAAATGCTAATAGGACTAGGCACTAAGGGCAAAAAAGAAACTACTAGCAGTCCTAAATTACAGCTGGAAGAGGGGAATAGTCCCACAGGCATGGAAGGAAGCTATACTAATACCAGTCCCAAAGAAAGGAAAAGACCTGGAAGAACCAAATGGCTATCGACCTATCAATCTTCTTAGCTGTGTAGGAAAATTAATGGAACGCATTATCAATGGCAGGCTAACATGGCATCTGGAAGAAAACCAACTCTTAACACCTCACCAAGCAGGATTCAGAAAGTACAGATCCACTGAAGATCAAATAACCTATATAGCTCAGGAAATAGAGGATGCCTTCCAAGAGAAAAAGCACACACTAGCGGTCTGGATAGATTTAGAAAAAGCATTTGATAAAGTATGGAAGGAAGGACTGAAAGTAAAACTGCAAAAAATGCATGTTTGTGGGAAAATGTACAAATGGATCAGCCACTACCTTGAGAACAGAACTGCCAGGACAAAAGTACAAGGACAAACCAGCAAAATGATGCTGTTGGAGCAAGGTGTCCCCCAAGGAGGAGTTCTTTCGCCAACATTATTCCTAGCATATATAAACGACATCACGGAAAATTTTCCAGCCAGAGTACACACATCATCCTTTGCAGATGACCTAGCCATATGGACACCTGAAGAATATATTAGTACAGCTAACAGCAGAATACAGCAAGCCCTATTAGCGCTAGAGGACTGGTCAAAATCATGGCTAGTGAAGATAAGTGAGGAGAAAACAACATGCACAGTATTCTCCCTCTCAACTAAAACTCAGCAACCTAAGCTGGTATTGAATGGAAAAATATTGCGCCCAAGCAGCAATTGGACCCATGCATATACAGATGGATCAGCCAAAAATTCAGTAGAGAATGGAGGAGGAGGAATTCTCCTAAATTTAAAAAATGGAGTGAAAAAAACACATTCAGTGGCAACTGGAAAGTTTTCAAGTAACTTCAAAGCGGAGGTAGAGGCTCTGAAAACTGCAGCAGAAATGCTCTTGATGGAGGAAAATAAAGAGACGCAAATAGCTATCTTTACAGATGCAAAGTCAGCTGTCTCAATACTGAAGAGCAATTACAGCACAGAAATAGCTGACCTAAGAGCAGCACTCCATGGTCTATGCCAGAAATCCAAAAAAGTTGTAATACAGTGGATACCATCACATTGCATTATACCTGGAAATGAAGAGGCTGACAGACTGGCAAAAGAGGGCGGACGACTACCACAGCCTGACATAGACATAACCTATAACGAGGCAAAGAGGTTGATAAAAAGCACTTATAGAACCAAATGGGAATCAGAGCATCCAGGTCACCAGAAGGATGATGCATATTACAAACTCGACCGAAGAGAACAAGTAGCAATCTTCAGACTCCGCACAGGACATAACAGGCTGAAATACCACTTGTTCAATAAACTAAAGATAGGAGATACCGATGAATGCAATTGTGGAACTGGTAAAATGACAGCTAAACATTTGCTGCAGGAGTGCCCAATATATGCAGAACAGAGAAAGATATTTTGGCCCACACCTGCTTCATTTGAGGACAAGCTCTATGGAGATATCAACAAGCTCAAGTTGACTGCAGCTTACTTTAACTACATTCAGGTTGACATTTAAAGGTGCATGAAGAAGTATTTAGACTGCCGCACTTCATACCACAGGTATGTCGGTTACAAAAGCGCCCCAGAGGCATGAAATGGAATATTGCTTAGATAGCAAATCCATTACGTGGAAAGTCCGAACCAAAAGCTCACTGTGTGGGCTTCATAAAAGGTGGAAAAAGTGTCCCAGTGGCACGAAATGGAATATTGCTTGGATAGCAAATCCATTATGTGGAAAGTCCGAATCGAAAGCTCACTGTGTGGATGTCATCTGCAGACTGCATACTTCTGGTTTCCGGAAGAACAGCCTATGGTGAATGGAAGGCCCAATATACGGAAGTGAGGCTAAGCAGCCATGTGCAGGACGTGACGATTCCTTGGGTGAACCCAGTACCAGAGCGCTGTGTGTTGGCTCTGCAAGTATGGAAGCCTCCTTGGATGGCGGGGAATGCCCATGGTCTGCCCCTGCCTTCCCTTGAGGGCTGACCAGGGTGTCTTTGGCTGTTCTATATGGGCCAGCTGGGATGGGGGATAACACCACAACAGTGAGAGCCAAACGTCCTAAGAAACCCCCGGGAAGGTCAACCCGGTCAACAAATACCCGCAGAAGTCGGATGTGTCGGCCTAACGGCGCAAGAAACGCAGCTCTGCTGTGGACAGGCACAACGCAATCACGTCCGAAAAAAAAACTCCGGATGAACGAAGAAGAAGAAGAAGAATTTGTTTCCTCATCACATTTCAGTGTTCTCAAAGATCCAAGTGCTGATTCTTCGGGGATTGATGAGACAGTATGGTCTCCTATAGAAGATAATTAACCTAACAAAAGCAACATACTTGACGAATAAGCCAAGTGCGCATGTGGACTTGCGGCCAAAATAAGATATATCTAGGCAAACCTTCTGGCCTAGGGAAACAACAGTGGAAGATAAACTTTATGAACCACTGAGTGAACCAAAGAATGGGGTGGTTAAATTCATACAAGAGACAACATTGCAGTTGTAGGCAAATTTCAAGCGAACGGAAGAAGAAGAAGAAGAAGAAGAAGAAGAAGAAGAAGAAGAAGAAGAAGAAGAAGAAGAAGAAGAAGAAGAAGCAGTAGCGACATATGACGGCATGACATGCAGATAAAAGTAAAGAATGCTATCGAGATGCGAGCAGGACTCGACTTTAATATTCTTACTAACTATAGACTGGATTATGAAGACAACAAAAGCTAATACCACAAATGGAATTCAGTTGATTCTGACAGAGCAATTTGATGACCTGAACTTCGCTGACAACAATGCCTTCCTGCCCCACACGTAAAATGAAACGCAAGATATAAACAACCTTAAAATGTGGTTACAACAGTTAGACCTAAACTCTAATAGGGGAAAGACAAAGATAATGTGAACACATCAAGAAAATGATGACTCAGTTTCCTATGGCGAAATTTCACTTCGCGAGATGGGATCATACACAAATTTAGGTAGCAATGTAGACATAGTTGGGGGAACACAGAGATATATTAGAATAAGAATACACAATTTGTGAGGAACTTTCATAGTACTTGGACATCAGTGGAAGTCAAAAGAAATAACGTCTAGCAACAAACTTCGAATATTTAATTGTAAGGCCAATTCAGTACTATCGTATGAACCAGAAGCACGGAGAGCGACCAAAACTGTTAATAATAAACTGCAAATATTCATTAATTTTGTTTTTGCATATCCCTTACTGGACGTTGCAGTCAACACCAGCATCTTTCAGCTGCCGTTGATGTACCAGACAAGATCACGCTCAGTAGTTTGCCATTGCTTTCTGAGCGACCGGCCCACATATTCCGTAAGTTACCGACGCGGCGAGAACCGCTACCGTTTCTTGCGCACATCACGTTACTCACGAGCGTATACGGGATTACGGAGAAAGACGTAAACCTCAAGGCCAGGGAGACCGGCTTATTATTCAGTATTGGTGCCAGCGAAAAATAAAAAGACCAAAACGGTATAAAAGTGTGTGGAACTCACGGAGAGAACTAAACAAAATCAGCCATTGAAGCGATGAGGGGCACACGCCGGCGCTTGAAAGTATACAGTTAGAAACGCTGAAAGTAGTATACCTAGAAAGTTCTTCATCTGGAACCAACGGGGTTGACGAAATAGATGGATATCTAAGAACATATGGAGCAGAGAATTGAAACAGAGATACTTACCATGGGGAGGATATGGAGGGAGCTGTAGACGATAGCAAAGTATAGGGGGACATGGAGTTAGTTGGGTGAAGACCTATGCGATATCGGGGATAAAAGGCAGAAGAAGGTAATGATGATGATGATATTGAAAGTGAAGAAGAAGAAGAAGAAGAAGAAGAAGAAGAAGAAGAAGAAGAAGAAGAAGAAGAAGAAGAAGAAGATGTCGACGATATTTAGTGGTCTTCTTCTTCTTCTTCTTCTTCTTCTTCTTCTTCTTCTTCTTCTTCTTCTTCTTCTTCTTCTTCTTCTTCTTCTTCTTCTTCTTCTTCTTCTTCTTCTTCGTTCGCCCAGAATGTTGTTTCAGACGTAATTGCGTTGTGCCTCTTTACAGCAGGGCTACGATATTTGCACCTTTAGGCCGACACATCCGACTTCTGCAGGCATTTGTTGGCCGGGTTACCTTCTCGGTATTTTGTGATCTATATTTGACGTTTGCCGAAGTGAAAGTTGTTGATGTTGAGTCCAAGGTGCCTAATTGTGTGTGTGTGTGTGTGTGTGTGTGTGTGTGTGTGTGTGCGTGTGTGCGTGTTTGTGAGAGTGCGTGTGCGCGTACATGTGTGTCGTGTACCGTTAGTACAGCCAACACATTTTATTCTTCATCTTCTCTAGCCCTATAACCAGAGTTTCTATGATTTTAGGCCCAGGGCAGCAGCCCGATATGCTTCGTTTTCACAAGCTGTCAGAGTCACATGACTTGCTGTCTCCGAATAACGTTATTTGTTGTCTTTCTAGACCTTCAGCGTAGGATATCCTGTAGTAACTTTATCAATGATACACATCTTCGGACTGAATAAACTGACGTAACATTTACTTGCTGTAAAACAACTGAAGATCATGTTGCCTCTATCTGTCCACCTGTCTGCCTGCCTGCCTGCCTGCCTGCCTGCCTGTCTGTCTGTCTGTCTGTCTTTCATTCTTATGCTCCTTCATCGCCCCATCCTTGCTTCCATCTCTTATCCCTCTTCTCTTTCTCCTCCTTCGCTTCTTTTCCTCGTCTTTGTTTTTTATCCCCTTCATATTTTTCTTCATTTTCATCTTTATTTTCTTCATGATCTCTGCGTCTCTTTCGGCACGAGCTGCAGACAGGACAGCTCACCAGAGATCTTTTCTCCTCTAGTCTAGACTTTCATACTGTGCCTGACAAAATCAAACCATGATGTGTGATGCTTGTTTTGTTTTTTGCTTCTTCTTTTGTCCCATATCACCCTTTGAAGCATAGATCATCAACCAACTCATGCCAAACCGTCCAATCTTTTCTATCTCATGCAGCCCCCCCCCCCCCCCCATGTTCTCTCCATTGTATTTATCTTTGTCTTTAATTTTGTTCTCTGTATGTTTTAATTCCCCTACCGTTTTGTTCTTCCTCTGGATTCCAAACAAGGGAGCGTCTAGTGATATTATCCTTAGGTTTTCTCAATGTCTGGCGTATCCTGGTGTTTGATTACTTGAGGGATAAGCAGCTACAGATAGCAGCATCTCTGAAACTTAATAAAGGTATGGTCTGATCTCACTGTTTTGTTCTGAGCTTGTAGATCTTAGAGTTCTCACTTCAGATTAGCTTGTTTATGATACCGTGCAGGGGCCCCCTGACTAACAGTAATCTGATGAGTTTGCCAAGCCTCGTTCTTGATTATTGTAGTACACAAACAATCAGCCTATCTACCTGCTGTGACAAACAGAGTGTGCATATGTTTACCGGAACTTCAAAACGGTCACAACTCCGCAAATACAATGACGCATTTCCTTTCATAAATTGGGGAAGTATTTGCAGAACTGTTATTTCAAATCATATGGGCTCGACAAAATCAGCCGGGTCTAGTCTATTGTTTATGATTATGAGAATGAATTAAAAAATCAACATCAATTCACTCATGACATTCCTACGCGTACCCCTCCTCTTTCTTCTGTGGCCACCGAAGAGTCCACACGCTGATGGTACCAGTGGCAGCCTGATTAACTTCCATCTGCATTTCCCCTCCACGCTGAGTGTCTTTCAAACCCTCTGCTTACTCCCCGCTGAATCAGTCTCTCCATATGTGGACCATCTGTTTATTATACTGCACTCTCAATTAGATGCCAGAGTCCCTCAAAATATCTGCCTTGTCATAAAGTAGCTCTCCGCCCAAACAAGATGTAGCAGCCCGGCCATCAGTCTGTTCATTTCCTCGCTCATCCGCAGGCTCTGGGCAAACAATCCATGACGTGACCATGAACCTCGTCTTGTCGAGCAATGCAAACAACTCCGCCTAGAACACACTTTTGTGTTCTATTTTGCGTAGCATGCCCTACGTTTCCTTTACACACGATCATTAGTTTAATGTCTAGCATACCACGCGCTACTTCAACAACGGCTAACGAAAGGGCTCTGATTAAAATATCATTAAAATAACATTAATGTTAATTCCAGCCTATCCTTCACCGTAAACCCAACATCGCAACTGAATGTATTCTCCTCTGTTTGCATAATTGTTAGTGTTTCTTTAAAATCCCAGCAACTAATGACTAGCCATGGGTGTGCTTTAAATGCCCAATATTTGGACGGCAATGAATGGTTTAAAGAGCGTGAGCTTAGCGATATCGAATAAGTGGGCAAAGCCACTGTTGTATATTCCAGGATATGTATTACCCGAGGGCTTTTAACGACAGGCTTATTTTATCTGCGAATTTGGTATAGGCGCTTGAGTGCCACAACTTGCGGCACTTCCCGATGAGTTATGACCATTGCGTGTCCAGAAAGATGCGTCTCTGAGATCGTCTGATGGTGTAGTTGAATGTGCGGCTGTGAGGCACAGTGCCCGCCTTTAAATGGAGAAATAGTGATTGCAAACCCGGTAATTTTTCTCCTGCATTGCATTTCCCAGTGGATCATAGGCATTCAACCAACTAAGATCACATCCTTTGTATATTTGTCCATGATTTGTCGGAGTTTTCAGCTAAAGTTTTCCATGAGCCAGTTTAACATCGCCCCACCACAGTCAGTCAGTCGCCTCTTCTGACATGCATGGTAGGCTACGGCTTTACTATTCTTTGTTTTGCTTGCAGACTTCACTAACACACGGATGAGCACATTACAAGCCGGTAGTGGGCGATACTTTTGACACAATAAGAATCTCCGGGATATCAGAAACGTCAGGATGTCATAATCTTCCTCGATCCTTGACTGGGCGTCTTATAGACGAGAGAAAACATAAGGAGATATTGGACGCACTAAGCTCTCTATGAAAATCCTAGATATTAGAATATCAAGAGTAGCTTACTCATATCACTACATTTGAAACGCGGCCCTTAAAAACCTCTTCTGTGTGAGGTACAAGAGTGTACCCCTTTGTTTTATACTGTGTTGTAGTTTAGTGGCAAGTTTCAGGATATCAGTATTGATATGAAGTGAATAAACGAATAATACTTTGGCCGAAATACTAAATACATAATCACTGATATTGTTCTAATGTGAAGTATGATATCCCCACGGTAGTCTAAGAGTTAAAAGGAAGTCCTTTTGTTTGCATAACAACGACTGGAATCGCCCAGTGCTTCAATATATTTGAACATTATCGATTAGGCGATTCTAGCCACTGCTATGCAAACAAAACTTTCCTTTAAATATTAGACCACCGTGGGGATATCATACTCCACATTCGAATAATATTAGCAGTATTGATGTTATTCATGATATGAATAGCAAAGGGCTTCACAGTAGTACAGAGGCTAGAATGTTTTTCTGCAGTTCAGATGGTCGTATTTTCGAATACCCATTAAGGTAGATGTCTGAAAAATTCACATGGGCTTCCAGATGGCCCAAGCCCAAAATGGGTACAAGGAAATGTCATGGCAAGGAGGCTGATGAGATATTGACCACACCACTCATCAAATGTTAATTGATTTGTAATAATATAGGGCGAGCACTATGCAGCGATGCGTCACCATGCGGGTAAAATGATCCTTCTCTTCTGTTGCTTTAACCCCTTTATAACCACGTATAGTATTTATATAGTTGTGACATAATTTCTTCTTGAGCTTTCGCGCGACATAAACCTCCCAGAAAGAAATTCTATACTAAATATTGGAAAACTAACTCCTCCTTTATTGCGGTGAAGAACATTAGTGCAGAAATCTGACCTGGCGTTTTATCATGTCGTGAAAGTGAAAATACTTGTTAGTTGCATATCCTTTACAAGACGTCGCAGTAAACACCGTAAGGTTTGACTCTTTCTGATTTCTTGGCAAGTTTTACGTTTAGTTGTTTGCGATTGCTTTCTGAAATACCGCACTCATACCATTGTATGAAAACCAACGCAAGACGGTCTTCTGCCAAATCGCCCTCAAATGCGTTTCGAACGCGGTAGACGGGATTAGGGATTGCGCCTGTAACCTCGTCGCCACCTAGCCGCCGATTGAAAATTACTTGGGACAGTTACAAAAAATGTCATTCACAATTCGTTTGTAGCACAGACTAGCGATACTCGATATTGTATATAACAAGAAGGGTACACATGAAGCATAAACAAGAACCTAGACAAAACGAGTGATGGAAAGAAAGATTAGAAATATATAAAGTAAGAAAGAATGAAGTAATTAAATAAGAGCCAAACTCTCTCCCTCTCTCTCTCTCTCTCTCTCTCTCTCTCTCTGTCTCTCTCACTCTCTCTTTCTCACACGCACACATGCACGTACATACAGCGTTAATTCTTACCTGTGCAGATAAGTGGGATTAGTGTATGAGAGATACCAAGGTAGAGCTCTCTGAGAGAAGTAAACCAATTACCCGGAAGAGACGCTGGTGCTGATAAGACACACATCGAGGTGACCTGAGGATAGTATAACTAGACACTGGCTTGTCTGGAACTCACCGGGCGAACGACATAGTCGGAGCCCCAAAAATACCCGAAGAAAACAATGACAGACTGAGATGAACTATATGAGGGGGACATGGAGGCAGTTGCAGGAGATACCAAAGTATGGAACATCTAGGCTTTATTTGATTGAGGTCATATACTCCAAGGGGGGATGATGGGCACAAATAGAAGTCTCCCCTCTCTCCTCCCTTCCCCCTCTCTCTCTCTCTCTCTCTCTCTCTCTCTCTCTCTCTCTCTCTCTCTCTCTCAGAGACACATACACAAAGAGAGAGTGGGATAGATAGATAGATATATAGATAGATAGATAGATAGGTAGACAGACAGACAGACAAACAGACAGATAAATAGATAGATATATAGATAGATAAATAGATAGATAGATAAATAGACAGACTGACAGACAGACAGATAGATAGATAGATAGATAGATAGATAGATAGATAAATAGATAGATAGATAGATAGATAGATAGATAGATAGATAGATAGATAGATAGATAGATAGATAAATAGACAGACAGATAGATAGATGGTTCCAAATGTTGCTGTATGTAGCCGGGGCGCAGTGTTGGGGTGAGCGCCCAACATTGCTTAAATACCCCAATGGCTCGTGAATACATAACCTATGCAGCTAAAGTCCAAATCCTGGCCTTCACGTGGCGGAACTGTTTTAACTAACAGGAGAAGGGGCGACGGCGAGTATCTGGCGCCGGAAAATAACCAGTGTGCTCTAGATGTGTATACACATACATGCATGTGCAGACACGTGTGTGCGTGTGTACACATCTAAACTCGAGTGAGACCACAGTCTGCTCTAGCAAAGGAAAGGTGCTGAAGACGGAGGCAACCAGCCAGGAGGTGCACCACAGAAATCAGGATGCCACGCAATTACGCAAAATGGAATATGTCGACTGTTGCTAAAAGTTATGGTTCTCGCCCTGCTTTGGACCCCCAGGCAGGTGCAGTGCCGGGCCCTATGTCTCGAAAGGGTCCAACCCCAACTACTGGAGGTCCTTCTCAGATGTCCTGTGGAGCCAGGGGACATGAGAATAGAACGGCTGGCCATACTAAACAAATACTTAAAATAATGCACTGGAATGCGGAGGGAGTCAGCAAAAAAAAAAATATAGAATTAGAAAACATCCTGGACCAAGAAAAAGTAAGCATATGTTGCTTACAAGAAACTCACCTCAACGAAAATATAGCCTTCAAAATCAGAGGCTACCAGTGTTACCGATCTGACCGAAAGGACAGGCGAAAAGGTGGGATACTTACCCTTGTAAAAAATAACATCACTGCTTCCCAAATCGAAGTCTACATGGAAGGGGCTGAGTATCAGACACTTAAACTTAAAACAGGCTATACAGACCTACATCTGATCAATTACTACTGTCCAAGTGACCGCCCACAGGCACTGGACACACTACCATTAACAGAAAAAATGATTGTGTGTGGCGATTTCAACAGCCACTCGCAGAGTTGGGGCTATGATCACATGGACCAGAGAGGAGAGAGACTGGAAGACTGGCAGGATGAGAATAGATTCATCTTGGTTAACAAGCCGTCCGAACCCACATACTTTCTACTCGAGATCATAGCACTCTGCAACTACACCTGACCTGGCTTTTCATTCACCAGACCTGGAGTGGAACATTACACGAATTGTTGGGAAACAACTTGGTGGCAGCGACCATCGGCCAGTCTTTCTAACTGTAGAAAATGAGCTTGTAAGTGAAAGCAGCACCCTCTCGAGGTGGAACTACAAGAAAGCAGACTGGGCAATGTACAAGAATCGCACCAGCATACTGGTTAGAAACCTGAACACTGAGAAAGACATAAATAAAGTAGTTGAAGAGTTTGGGAAATGCATACTACAGGCAGCGCGAGAAACAGTATCAAGAGGAGCCGGTAAACAATATAAACCCTACTGGAGTAGTGAACTGGAACAGTTGCATAATGATGTGGAAGTATGCAGAAAGCAAGCAGAGGCCACACCCAGCTAAGAGCACCACAATAAATTCCAGCATGCAAAAGCCAAATTTCAAAGGGCCAAGCTGCAGGCTAGATGGAAAAGCTGGCAGGAAAAAACAGAGTCTCTGAACTTTGAAAGAGACACAAGGAAATTGTGGAAGCTAATAAAACAACTTAACGATGAGGGCACAGGGAGAAACTCAAAAATTGCACTACATAAAGATGGAAACATCTTAACAAGAAAGTAAGCAGCTGACCATTTTGCGGACTCATTCGCACAAGATAACAATATCAAAATTAGTCCAGAGAAACAACAAGAGATCCGAGATAAACGGCAACATACAGGACAGAAGTAAATAGTACATGAGGTTCTGGAGGCACCCATGACAATCAGCGAACTGGAGCTAGCCATACCAAAACTGAAAATGAGAAAGTCATCAGGAGCTGATGGTATCTCCAATGAAATGATCAGGAACCTAGGAACAGAGGCCAAAGCAAAGCTGTTGCAGATCTTCAATAATAGTTGGACCTTAGGCAGTGTTCCACAAGCCTGGAGAAAAGCAATCATGATACCCCCCTAAAATCAGGGAAAGATAGTTCCATTGCCTCTAGCTACAGACCAATTAGCCTCACCAGCTGTCTCTGCAAAACACTGGAGCGCATCATCAATCACAGACTGCAGTGGTACATTGAAAGTAAAAACATCCTTGTGCCACAGCAGGCTGGCTTTAGGCAGTGCTACTCTACGGAAGATCAGACAACCTACCTCTCTCAAGAAATTGAGGATGCATTCCAAGAGAAGAAGCTGTTGCTTGCGGCATGGATAGATTTGAAGAAACCCTTCGACAAAGTCTGGAAAGAAGGTCTGGTGAATAAACTGAGAAACTGCAAAGTCAATGGAAGAATGTACAAATGGGTGAAAGCATACTTGCACAACAGAAGAGCCCGAGTACAGATAGACGGACTAAAGAGCAAGAAAGTACTACTGCGTCATGGTGTTCCCCAGGGCGGAGTCTTGTCCCCTACACTTTTTCTAATCTTCATCAATGATCTCGTTGCTAATCTACCGCATGGAATTAAAGCGGCAATGTACGTCGATGACCTGGTTCTATGGAGCACAAATGAACATGCATCAGTGGCCACCAGATTACTACAAAGAGCTGTAGACACATTTGTTGCATGGTCAAATAGATGGCGGGTCAGCATAAACACTGACAAGTGCAGCACCACCCTATTTACCCTCTCTCCAAAACAAAAGGCAGGGACCATCCAGATAAATGGAACACCCCTAAGAGAAGATAAAGAACCAACATACCTGGGAGTAACATTTGATGGCAGGCTGACATGGAGAAAGCACATCAACAAAGCAGTAGCAAAAGCCAGAAGGAAAATAACCATCCTGAGAAAGCTAAGTGGAACCACATGGGGAGCCAGTGGGAAAGTACTTAGCAAAGTTTATCAACAAAGCATACGACCACACCTGGAATACGGGTCAACTGCGTGGTGTTCGGCATCAAAAACCACACTACAAGAGCTGGACAAAGTGCAAAATCAAGCACTTAAAGTCACCACAGGAGGGATGAGATCAACCTCTATAGTGGAAATGGAGAAGATGGGGAGGACACAAGCACTGAGTGAGCGCAGAGATACGAAAACGCTAATACAAGCAGAAAAGTTCCTCAGCTTGCCAGGCCACCCTATGAAGAACAGATTTGAAAACCTAGCTATGGGGCGGTTGAAAAGAAGTAGTTTTATCCACCAGGCCAATCGACTCTGCAGAGAAACCACCGACCTGCCCACAGTTGGTATCCCACTAACAACTATTCCAGAGCGAACTCCATGGAAAGATGAGCATAGACTATCATTACAAATCCAGACAAAAGTGAGAGGAATATTTGACAAGGAAGAACAGAACAGTGTGCAGCGCAGAACAGCCACTCTCAGCTTCCTTGATGAAGAATACCCACAGGACCTCTGGATCCGAGTCTACACAGATGGGTCAGCACAAAATGCTGTTCGAAATGGAGGAGCGGGAGTGTACATAGAATACCCAAATAATACCAGGGACACAGCTAGAGTACCGACAGGAAAGTACTGCCATAACTACGATGCTGAAATTGAGGCAATCAAGATAGCAATAGAGAAATTACTAAATACCAGCAATGGTACACAACCTGTGGTGCTATTGACAGATGCAAAATCAATACTCGAGGCGCTCCTGTCTGGGAAATTGCCAGTACTAATGACACT
This sequence comes from Cepaea hortensis, assembly GCA_963921405.1. Taxonomy (NCBI): domain Eukaryota; kingdom Metazoa; phylum Mollusca; class Gastropoda; order Stylommatophora; family Helicidae; genus Cepaea; species Cepaea hortensis. Next base: position 54,127,425 of record OY992887.1, read on the forward strand.
ACTTTCTGAACTTAGCAGTCAGCATAAGGTCACCATACAGTGGATACCATCCCACTGTGGAGTACCCGGAAACGACAGAGCTGATCAATTGGCTAAGGAAGGAGCCAAAGAAGAACAGCCTGATGTGTCCGTTACATACCACCAAAAGAAAAGAATGATCAAATCAGTCAGAAAGCCACCAAAACCTGCTCAAGATGACTACCACGTTATGGATAGACCAGAACAAGTCATTATTCTGCGCCTCAGAACAGGGCACAATAGATTACGCAACCACATGTATACAAAATTCAAGATTGGTGAAACAGCCATGTGCACATGTGGATTGGCGTCGCAGACAGCAGAGCACATACTCCAAGACTGCCCAAAATATAACATATCTAGGCAAACCTTCTGGCCTAGAGAGACGACAGTGGAAGATAAACTCTATGGACCGCTGTGTGAACTGAAAAAGACAGTTCAATTCATACAAGAGACAGCATTGCAGTTATAGACATATTTCAAGCGAACGAAAGAAGAAGAAGAAGATAGATAGACAGACAGACAGACAGACAGACAGACAGACAGACAGACAGACAGACAGACAGACAGACAGACAGACGGACGGACGGACGGACGGACGGATGGATGGATGGATAGATGGATGGATGGATGGATGGATGGATAGATAGATAGATAGATAGATAGATAGATAGATAGATAGATAGATAGATAGATAGAGGGAACGAACAAACTTTATTTTCAAAGATTAACAAATTGGGGACGCAGGCCTGTCTTACATTCGGCCCTTCTATAGAGGGAGAGAGAGAGAGAGAGAGAGAGAGAGAGAGAGAGAGAGAGAGAGAGAGAGAGAGAGAGAGAAAGATAGGAGAGAGAGAGAGAGAGAGAGAGAGAGAGAGAGAGATTTACAAAGAACGTGCTAATTGTTAATAAATAAAACCGCTAGCAGAGAACAGATGTGATTTACGAATGGATGGCAGACAACAAAGCTAAAGAACAAAGACAAGAAAATAATTACGAAGATAACAGGAGTTGATTGGAAATAAAAATACCACAATTACACAAACTGCTAATGCAGAGCAGATTTGAAACGAAAAACAGATTGCGCATATGCATTTATTTCGAGGCAATGATGAAAAGCAAGGTCACTTAGTGCCGACACTATTATTAACTTCCAAAACTGGTATACGACTTCAAGTGGCATGCAGTCATGGCACAGAAATTCATTTGCAATGTCCGGTGTGTCACTACGTCTTATAGTGATCAAACATACAAAATAACCCCGATGTCTTTAAACAATTTCGTATGCATTATTTCTTAATATGGTGCTCGCGTGGGCGCGTGTGTATGTGTTTATCAAGTGAAAAATGTAAACCAAAAGTCATTGTCTATCATGATCATCAGGTTCCATGCCGATAAAGGTGGGCGGTAAATGTCGCCATCTCATTCCAGTCTCATGTGTTCAAGCTATTCAAGTATTGATCTTTGTGTCGTTACCGTTGTTATTTTCCCACCAAGTTTGTCATCTGTCACTATATTCGAATGTTTAGTTGTCCTTGTATCCGATCCAAAACATTTTGACTGTATACGTATAATTTCTCTAATCAATTTACAGTTTTCATTTGTTTTTGAAAGCTTAGCCCCTTAACAGATTATAGAATTAGAGAATTGATTATAATTTCGTCTTATTGGTCTTTGAAAAGAGTTGTGCATTTTTAAAACTAATACCCTAGATGTGTTTGTTGAGATTGTATGTTTCTGTACTCGTATTAATAAAAAAAAAAAAACCCATCAGATCAGCATGGGGAAATGGATAAGAGCGCTCATTCTTAAAACTTCCGGTGTGTGATGTACAGTTAGCGGTTTAAACCCCTGTCAGTTGGACTAAAATGTTGACTTCTCGTACTTGACTGTAAAAAAAACAAACTATCCTTGACTTGGTGACGTAAATTACAAGTCAGAAGTGGGAGTGGGTCGCCTGATGGCAAGGGTAACTGGTAATAGGGAAAGCTAACCGACACGCAAAAATCAGTCCAGTACACCAGACTCTTGGACTACGCTTGAGTTCAAAGCGAGAGAATGCAAAAAAATAAAAATAAAAAATCCAGGTGAACCCATGTAACACCGGTGCTGTTTGTCTATAATCGTTGTGGGGAATTGTTATGGCTGCCTTGCATTCTCCAGCGTGCAATGTCATCGGCTGGCTTCGTCACACCAAACACAGCGAGGAGAAGGTGACATTCCTCCCTACTAACAACCATGATTCTTTCCTTCGTCATAACGCCAGGCTGAGACTGGATGCACGTTCCAATGACCAGGGAGTGTATTGATGAGCTTCACAGGCTCTGGTACTTTACGATTTCTTGCATCTCTGAGGGTCCACCAACTCCGAGACCCTCTACACGCTCTGTTCATTCCCCAACTCCGAAATCCTCTACACGTTCTGTTCATTCCCCAACTCCGAAATCCTCTACACGTTCTGTTCATTCCCCAACTCCGAAATCCTCTACACGTTCTGTTCATTACACCAACTCCGAGACCATCTACACCAGTGGTTCTCAACCGGTGGGGAATTCTCTCCCCACCCCCCAGAGGGAATTTTAGGGTTTCCAGGGGGGGGGGGAGGGGGAGAATGAAGATTATTTCAAGATCGCGTTAACACAAATCCGATTACTTGATATTGTTTTTCCCTTCATACTGTACGGTTCTGTACGTCTCACCCTTCTAAAATTCAATTTATAAAGTAGACCCACAAATCATGTTTTATGTGGACGTCTAGACTTGTTTTAGTATGTGCTATTAAATTTAGCTTCCATTATTATGTATACTGTGTAGGGGCGGGGCGGGATTTTTAGGTAGGAAATACGAAAAGGGGGGGGGGATGACGGTCTGAAAATATGGTGAAGGGGGGCACGGGCCAACAAAGGTTGAGAACCACTGCTCTACACGTTCTGTTCATTACACCAACTCCGAGAACTTCTACACGATCAGTTCATTACACCAACTCCGAAATCCTCTACACATTCTGTTCATTACACCAACTCCGAAATCCTCTACACGTTCTGTTCATTACACCAACTCCGAAATCCTCTACACGATCTGTTCATTACACCAACTCGAAAGCCTCTACACGATCAGTTCATTACACCAACTCCGAAATCCTCTACACGTTCTGTTCATTACACCAACTCCGAAATCCTCTACACGATCAGTTCATTACACCAACTCTGAATTCCTCTACACGTTCTGTTCATTACACCAACTCCAAAATCCTCTACACGTTCTTCTGTTCATTACACCAACTCCGAAATCCTCTACACGTTCTTCTGTTCATTACACCAACTCCGAAATCCTCTAATCTAGACGTTCTGTTCAGACTTATGGTGGCCATTTATCCATGTTGTATAAAACTGCTGTTGGCAGAAGTCTTACATGTGTTTCCGTAAAAATTAGCATGACTATTGTTTTCATTCGCCGGACTCCCTGGCCTAGAGTTTAACGTCTTTCTCCGTAATCTCGTATATTCTCGTTAGTAACGTAACCTGCGCGAGAATCGGTAGCGGTTCTCGCCGCATTGATAACTTGCGGAGTATGTGAGCCGGTCGCTCAGAAAGCAATGGCAAACTACTGAGCGTAATCTTGCCTAGCACATCAACGGCAGCTGAAAAAATGCTGGTGTTGACTGCAACGTCCTATAAGGGATATGCAACATAAAAAAAAAAAAAATGTTTTCATGATTGAAATCGTCTCTCTTTTCTCCTCTTGTGGAAAGTAGGCTTCAGCAACGCGGGCACACGACGACCCCTATACCCCAACCCTGCGGGCCTAATCTCCTCACCACTGTGATGAAAATCTCCATAGGCGCGACACTGTATAAATTAAATAAAGTAAAAGACCCTTCTACACACATTTAAGGATCGGACATCCAGTTCACAACCCATAAAATTATAGACCAATTGACACTCGGTGGGTGATGTGGTCAGCGTCATGCAGACCGCCTTTACTTCCCAAGGTATTCTTAGTACTCAGTTGTTAAAGTCCGGATCTCCCAGCTGCAGATCGAACCCATGACCAGGTCGACAGGTGAGGATCTAGCCAATACACTACCGCGGCTCTCTCTGAATGGAGTTCTCGGAGTTGGTAACGGTGTAAGAGCATCATTAATTAGAATTATACAAAGCACCACGATGTACCCAAATGACACCAATGCAAATTTTTGATGCGATAAAATGAATCAATTCCGGATTCCCCAAAAATGTTCCCGTAATGAATTAATCGAGATGAAAACTGAAAACTGATTAAAATTTGACACATCTTCAACACAACATAAAACATCAGCGACTAAAGGTACACGAACTGTTTATTCCCAACACGTTGTCCCATTTGCGGGATGGTTAATTTCTGCAGGGGTTAGAGAGTTGAAACATTACGAGTCAAATGGAGTCTATGGAGTTAAATAATCGGATAATCCGTAGGCTTATGACGCAATCATTTTAAACCTGAAATATGGCTTTTGGCAATCATGGAATGTGCGCTTTTAATTTGATCAAGTAAATGTAAACTTGTTCTTCGCAGAGAGGAGGCAAATGTAATTTTCTGTGTTTCGGTTGTCTTGTTGTTGGTACTAACGTCATATTTGATTTCTTCAATGTCTCTTTTACTCCATTTAGCCATCTCTTCATGGGTCGTCCTCTCGACTTGTATCCCAGTGTTCTCACGTAGATCGCGCCAACTGCTGGTTGATGTTGTTCCATTCTAATCAAACGTCTGAACACTTTAATTCTGTGGTGTCCTATAAAGTCAGTAATTGTTGTCCCGGCAACACAAGTTCTTAGTTTGTCATTTGTATCTCTATCTCTTGTTGTTTTTCCAGCGCCGTTTCTTATACATCTCATTTCACACAGTGCGATTTTGCCCCTACGTGTTTCTAGGACTGTCCTTATTTGGCAATGGTAGCACAGCGTTGGGACGAATAAAGAGTCTTTAAGCTTAATTTTTACAAGCATAAAAATGGAAACTAACGTAGGTACAAGGGGTGCTCAGAGCACATAAAAGTGATTCTTTGTGAAATACATTCAATAGAGTAGCCATATAAAAACAACAATATCTTCAACAATAACGGCAATTCGACTATTTACTATTTCATTTCAAATTGACTCTTGACAGCGGTTGCAACTTTATAAAACAATTGTTTGGTTCAAAAGTAAAGTCTGTCTGTCATGGAAACGAAGATATTGCCATTGTCTAGTTCTAGGTGGAAGATGTTTTTTTTCCTTCCCTCTAATCCACAAATGCCGCCAGGCGTAGGGATGTGAAAAGTCTAAACTTGCGACCAAGGCCAGATGTGTTGCCATGGCGACACAGTGTCCGTGTTTGCTAGAGTTCCCGTTAAGGAGATTACTGTGATCAAATAAAACACCTGTCAAAGACAGAAGCAGTGAAGTAGTAAGAATAGCTTGTTGTTGTTGTTGTTATAGTCTCCATCCTCTTCCTCATCCCCGGCCGTTTCTTCTTCTTCGTGTGTCTCATCTACAGCAAAAATCAGCGATCAATACTCTCCAATCCTCTATATCGTTTGCTATTTATACGAAGTTTGTGTTACATATATTATTTGTTCCTTAAATGTTCAAACTTCCCATATACATCTTTCTCAGTCTCTCTGTGCCTTTCTAGTCTAGTATTTTCAAACTGAACTCCCCTTTTTCTATCCCACCTTTGTTGTTCAGAGGTCGCATACATTTCATTTATCTTTAGTTTATGGTTACGAAGAGTGATTTTGTAACACCTGCAGCTCTCTGTATCACAGCGGTTGTTGTCTTCTTTGTCCATGATGCTATTGCCAGTCTTCTAAAAACACACACACACACACACACACGCACACACACACACACACACACACGCGCGCGCGCGCGCGCGGATCTCTAATGCCTTCAGTTTCGGTCCTACGACACAATCGTATAATTATTTTACACTAATTGTATGCCGGGTGTTTGTAAAGTCTCACTACACTTAGTATGTAAAACAAATTTGAAAAAATGAAGTACATGATGTCATCAAAAAATGTGCTCCGCAGTCCACCGTGAAGCAATATTCAGCGAATGATTGTCGTCTGCTGGATTTACTCTTTGCACTCCAAACAGAATGGTGTCATCAACGGAAGAAATATTTTTTTTTTTTCAAATTTGTTCTACATACAAAGCGTAGTGAGACTTTACAAACACTCTGTACAATGAAATAGTAATCATTTCCTTCAGTAGTGCTTTCAAAAGCGTGGACGTTCCGAAGTGATAAGGGCTCTCAGTTCCCGGTTCTCAGAACTCCCGGTTCGCCGATGCAAGATAGGCCGGTACAACCCTTACACCGGCATTAAGTTGCACACTGACTTCTCGTTCAGAAAGCATAGACAAGCTACTGAACGTACACACGCCTAGAAAATCAAGCTGTGGTTGATCGCAACGTCCTGGAACTCACATGCAACATTATTTGAGTCCTTTCAAACAAAGATAGGACAATCGGTGAAACAACTGATTAGAAATAGCGGCAACACGAGTTCGACTTGCAGATGGCAGACATGAGACACGACAGATTCAGTGCAGGGAGCTACGCAGTCATAACCCTGAGATTACATGCGGTTAAGAACGACAGAGTGACTACTGGCGCAGTGAAGTAAACTCAAAGAAATGGCAATATAAATAACCATATTCTTGTTGTATTCTCCCCTTTATCTCTGATCAAGACATAGAACCTTAACCAACATACCACAAGCCGTCCTATCTGTTGCTGTCTACTTCAGCTCCCTCTTTGTCCTAATATTATTCATCTCTGTCTATTATTCTCTTCTCCGTGTGTTTTTCCGTCTCCCACTGTTTTGTTCGCCTTGTGGATTCCAGATAAGAGTGTCTAGATATTTTATCCGCAGGTTTTCTTAGTGTGTGTCCTATACAGCGTCAGCGTCTGTTCCCTGCATCTTGATTCACTAGAATTTGTTGAGTTCTCTCTATGAGCTCTACATTGGTGTTTCTGCCATACCATTTTAGTCCCATTATTCTGTGCCGGTACCAATTAGTGACATTTTGTAGTTTGTAGTTTTACCATTTGCTTGTGTAATATTGAAATAACACGAACGTTTGCTTAGAATATTTGCTTCCGGGTAGGTTAACCAGGTCAACAAATCCCTGAAGAAGTCGAATGTGTCGGTCAAAAGGCGTAAATATTGCAGCTGTGTTATAAACTGGCACTACGCAATTACGTCCAAAACAAACATTTCCGACGAAAGAAGAAGAAGAAGAAAGAAGAAGACGAAGAAGAAGAAGAAGAAGAAGAAGAAGAAGAAGAAGAAGAAGAAGAAGAAGAAGAAGAAGAAGAAGAAGAAGAAGAAGAAGAAGAAGAGGAAGAAGAAGAAGAGGCAGAAGAAGAAGAAGAAGAAGAAGAAGAATGTTTTCTTTAGTCATTGTGAGTGTACCTGGCCCTCAACTATGCTATAACCACCTTTCTACTTAACAGAGGTTGAAGAATTATAATGCGCTTAATCGTTCTCTTCTGACCAAGGCGTCGTGGGTGTGTCCCATATTCAAGTGAGTTGGACTTACATGTTAACTTCTCATCCTTGAGGACGTAATATTACAAGAACCGAAGTCGTTGAAGGGTTTGCCTGACGTCGAGGGCCCCTAGGAATAGGGAAAACTAACCCCCATGCACAATCAATCGAGTGCACTCAAGGTAGTAGCAGCATATGTGTGTACTACGTTCGATTTAAAACTGAGGCAATCCAAAAAAACAAATACCCAGTGTCAATAGCGTATTTGTATTTATCTACCTCATTTAGTTCGGAAAACATTGACTTCCCTAATCATGTTGGTTATGAAGATAAGCACAAACAGCCGACAAACTAGCGCCATCTGAGATGTATTGTCAAACACAATTACGGCAGATGTATTTCTCGGAGACGTCATATCCGGTAGACGTGAGTATTCATCACTTTGGTAGGTCGAATAGTGTATTTTCATTTCATTTCTTTATCTTGTAAAGATGTTTAGCATATGGCAGTAAATTGTGGAACGTGACTGGCAAATTAAGAAAAGTTTGGAAGCAGTGGAGATGTAGTTGCTGTGTCAAATGTTGCGAATTCCTTGCACTGTCAGAGTAACTAAGAACTGTCAGACAACTAAGAACGATTGCCTTCAAACAGCTAATGAACGTATAACTTTAAATACAACAATAAGAAAGAGACAAACAACATTGTTTTATCATATAATGAGAAATGGGGGAGGGCACTGGAAAGCATCACCACGACTTGAAAGATCAATGGGGAAAGAGGCAGAGGCAGACAGAGCGACATGGTACTGTAATGTACTGAGACGGTGCCATGAAGGGACATCATCAACAGAGTTGAACTATAAAATCCAGGAAAGAGATCTATGAACAGACATGAACGCCTACGCCCGCAGGCAAGGGACATGATGATCATCTCATAAGCGAAAATCTTCACTTCAGTAAAACCTTCTTTGTTGTGTTCTGCTATTGTCATGCTAAACGTGTGTTGTTTGAAAACTGCGTATTGTTATTTGTACGAGGAGCGACTGGCCGAGTGGCTAGAACGCTGGACTCTCCTTCGGGAGACCCGGGTTCGATCCCTCGGTAAGGTGTGGGATTTTTTTTCTGTCGGGGGCAAAAATAAAATTCTAACCTGCACAGTTCGCGGCGACTGCACTAGCCAGGATGCAGTAATTCCTCAGGCTCAAAGACCCCTCAGCCATACACCGCAAGGTACTATATTGGCAGTAAATGATAGTTATTTGTACATAAGCAAAGTTGCGTTAAATATTACCTATTACGATTTATTGCTTTCTTTCACTGACCCCCAGGTAGAACCAGTCTAAAATGGGTACTAGGGAACTGTCTGGAATGTATCGGCAGCCAGCCTGACAGTGACGGCGTCCCACGTCGAATACCGGTCGGTCTAACATACTGTACAGGGCTAGCACCATGTACTCAGTGCACATCACGTCGTGACATGGACTCAGTCAATATACTTACGGCAGTGGTTCTCAACCTCTGCTGAATTCTCCCCCCTCCCAAGGTTTCGGGGGGGGGGGGAAATTAAGATTATTTCAAGATCGCGTTAATACAAGAACCGATTGCTTGATATTGTTTTTCCCTTCATACTTTACGATTCTGTACGTCTCACTCTGCTAAAATTCATTTTATAAAGTAAGTAGACCCACAAATCACATTTTATGTAGACGTCTAGACTTCTTTTAGTATGTGCTATTAAAGTTAGCTTCCATTATTACGTATACTGTGTATGGGGGGGGGGGGAATTTTTAGGTAGGAAATACGAAAAAGGGTGGGGGGGGGATGACGTTCTGAAAATACGGTGAAGGGGGGCACAGGCCAAAAAAGGTTGAGAACCACTGACTTACGGTCACCACGTGACAGGTTTCTCAACCTTGTTGCACGTGTGCCCCAATAAAAACATGTTTAGCCTTTGTAGTGCCGGCACCTCCATCCCGTTTTCCTTTCAATACTCCCTTTGATTTCTACTTTCTTTGCGCACCCCTTAGGTATTTCTCCCCACCTCTCACCCCGTATGAGTGGTACGCACTCCAGAGGTTGAGGCAGACAAAAAACAAAAATAACAACAGACATTCAAACAGACAAATAGATACATGGAAAAACAGACAGACAGACAGACCGACTAACAGACAGACTAGACAGAAGATAGACACACAGGCTCGAGAAACAACGATGGTATAAAAATATTAAAAACTTAGCGCTTTGAGGATAAAGTAACATTAGACTTATACTGTTTTACATAATCACATCAAGCGCTAATAAAGTCACACAAACGAGGCACCCATTTAGACACATTACAAGGCGCCAGAATAACGGAATACCAGAAGGACAGCATAAACCGATTTATGAAGTGCCCCCCTGCAAGTTAAACGGAAACACTCACATGGGCGCCAGTTACAAATTATGCACCCTTCGGGACCTAGCTTCAACTGTTTCAGCGTCCATTAGTCGTGGACATCGCACAGACCAACATTGTTTTGGTAGCATAAGAATTTATGACTGGTCAAGCAATACAGGTTCTTTTATTATATATATATGCGCATTGCATTGTGGTTATGATATGTAATTAGTGCGTTGCTTTGAGCTTCTCACTGTGTTATCTTTGGGAGGATCCTGTGCACTTATTAAGTTATCAGAGTGCCAAGTAAAGATCATCCTTTACTAATCAAACCAAACCTAGAGAGTATAAAGGAGGATGAAGTCAAAAGGTCAAGAAGTAGACGGGTGTTCGTCTCAAGCTCGATAGCATAAGGATAAGACATTCTACAAGAACAGTCGATTTCTAATAATTTCACACCCCAGGAAGGTTAACCCGGTCAACAAATGCCCGCAGAAGTCGGATGTGTCGGCCTAACGGCGCAAGAACGCAGCTCTGCTGTAAACGGGCACAACGCAATCACGTCCGAAAAAAAAAAAAAAATTCCGGATGAACGCAAAAGAAGAAGAATAATATCACACCACCCCTTGATACTCTTGCGTAGTATCACAGCCTGGGATTCTGAGATAAATAGCAACATTGTTTTTCAAATTTTCATTTTGTCTTAATTGTTCTCATTTTTTTTTTAATCTTTTCATTCTTTTCATCCCGTTCTTATGCCGTAAATTAGTCAGTGGGGTATTTGTGTGCCGATGACTGATAGTCGCCGTAATGTCGTGTTTTTTTCGTGAATCTGTTCTGTAAAGCTGCATTACTATGTGTTATTTCATACTGTTTACATTTCCACAGCTTTACCCAGTTCCACTAATTGTATTGCTGCGTATAACGCATTCCATTCGAAAGAAGAACTAGACAGGAGGAGCAGTAACAAGAAGGAGGAGAAGGAGAAGAAGCAGTATAAGAAGATGCTGATGCTGATTAAGATGATGATGGTGGTATAGTCAACACTAGACAATAGAATCGTTTCTGAAGTAAACAATCCACATTATTTGGACACGCCATGACAAGAGGGAAACTAGAATACTTTACGACAAGAGGCAATTTGGAGAGGAGAAGCACCTGCATCTCATGCGAGTAACCGTCAGGTTGAATTTCTAGCAGCAGGATAATGTTAGGAGTGCTAGAAGAATATAACCGAACCATTAGGACTCTGTGAACTCAGTGTGAAGTTGTGGCTTGTTAACGCCGCAAAGACAAACTTTTTTGGTGCAGTTATTTAGAGGTAAAGTATAGCACCGTGCGATGGGGTTACGGAAGCGATTCGTAATTTCGTATACACGGATTCGAAACAAAACGGTGCTGGTGTTTTCGAAAAAGGTATAGGTGCCGGTCGTTCAGAAAGCAATGGCAAACTACTGAACGTAAACCTTGCCCAGGAATCATGAACAGCCAAAATGCTGAGGTTGATTGCTACGTCCTGTCAAGGACATGCAACTAAATTTAAAATAGCACACTAAACTCGCACACTGCGTGACGTCAAAGAGGACGTTCTTCCTTTATACACCAGCCCTGTGTAAGGTCTGCCTGCAGACATCAGGCATGATAACTAAATATATAATGTTGGGGTTTTATTAGTAAAGTATAAAGTAAAGGATCCATTTTCACGCTACGATTGGTATTGGAAATATTATACTAGCTTCTATTATACCGCTATCGTGGGCAAGGTGTGGTACCCATTTAGCATCCAGATCATGGTTACGTGAAACCATGGGTGCTGATGGTGCATAGAGCTGAAGGGCTGCCGCCAGATAGTTGTTGGTTATAGTCTCAAGTTTCACGACGATAGGCAGAGGATATCTTTATGGAGACAATGGCTACGATAATCGAGTATGTCATTTCTAAGAAGGAAAGCAATGGCAGACTACCTTCTTTAGAGGTATGTAGAAAATCAAGATCGTCAGTTCATAGAGAATCAGAGAAACGGCGTAGATGGGTGCTCCATTAAAGCACCTTCGCCCGGTTAGGATAGTCATGTGCACCTGGGGACTTCAGACCGTCACCACGCGATTGAGGGAAAAAGATTTACATCACTTTAAATGGAAACGTTAGAACTATGAATGTAGATGGAAAATGGGAAAACATCAAGCAGCAAATGAGAAGACTGAATATTAACATTTTAGGTATATGTGAGTCCAGATGGAAAGGGGCGGCCATGATAACATCGCAGGAATATACGAAAACTGATTAGAGAATTTAAATGTAGACAGTTAAGATTTATTTAGGACATGTTATGAGTAAGAATAAACTAGAAAGCTTAGTGACAACTGGCAAGGTTGAGAGGAAATAATAACAAGGGGAAGGCAGAGATATAGCTATATAGATGGTTTAGCATCTCATCTCATCTCATCATGTTCCTCTTGTACCTTGCGGTGTCGAGGTGAAGTATAAACAGTGGGAGAGTGCCCGCTTATGGTCGTCATGTATCGATATTCCCATGGACTCTGTTATTCCCTGCGTCCATCGTTTACGTGGTCGGCCTCTTCCTCTGCTTCCCTCTGGTCTGTACATCATTGCTTGTTGTGGTATACTGTTAGTTGGTAACCTACTTGCATGGCCAAACCATTTGACTTGCTGCCTTCTAATAAAATCTGTGGCTCAGCCACATGGCATAATCGAGACAAGAACACATAACTAATTCAAGTGCCCCGGTTAAAAAGTTAGTTGCGCATCCTTTACAGGACGTTGCAGTAAACACCAGTATTGTTTGCTGTTGTGATCTTTTCGCAAGTTTATTGCCATTTCTTTCTGAACGACCAGAACCCATACCAATTCGTAAAAAACCAACGCAACGCGGTCTGCTGCCAAATCGCGCACAGCTGTGTTTAAAACGTGGGTAAGCGGGATCACAAACCGCGTCCGTAACCCCTTAGCCACAGAGCCGGCAAGGACCCAGGTGAACGCGTGAAATGGCTAAACATGACCGCCCACGCATATCGACATGGCACATGATGATGATGATACTAGCTCATGTTAAAAAAAAAAAACACCAATCGGCACTTGAAGGGCGATATGGCCAGCAGCCTTTACTTTCCAGATGATTTCATGGTATCCGCTCTAGACTGAACCTTCTGGGAGACCTGAGCTATGGAAAACAATGGGATTTGAAGACATGACCACGATCTGGCAAGCAAGCGTGCTAGCCACTCCACTACAGGGCTCCGGATACAGTCGCTAGGTGTGCTATTTATAACTAGTGTTACATTCACCTCAACCACATTCACTGATAACACCGATGCATGACTCCAGGAAGTTGAGTAGGTTACACTTGTCTTGGCATCAGATGCTAGTAATTACACGCCTGCGCTTTTGTTTGTTCTTCCTCTTCTTCTTCTTCATCACTATTAAGTGCTTGCTCTGGATCAGACATAGAAGATGGCGACTCGCCACTCCTCTTTCTCGTCTGCTATAAAAGATTCTGTGCCAAACAAAAAGTAGGTTTGAACTAAACAAAAATGAATTGCGAAAAATGGAAAGTAGCGGTGTGTCACAATAATGACTTAAAGAATTGTTGAAATGCCAGCAGACGTGGTGTATTATAACGCAATAACAACACATCAGCGATATGTAATCCCATAGCAGATACGGGAAGTCGCTTAAGACGATTAATCATCCCATGGCAATTAATCAGTTAATAACTGTGGTGTTGTTTATATTATTATTTGAGAACCGGTTGTTTAGGCTTCCCACATACACCTTCCCTTGTCTTCCTCGGTCTCTCTATCTGGGTATTTCCCCACAATATGCGGTGTTACACCACAACTGCTGATATAGGGAATCAGTTAGATTTGCCTTTTCTTGTAATTTTCTTTATCGATCTTATGACATTTGACACAGTTAATATCTTAGCATATCTTAGTCTACGATATATTCAATATTCTAGAAAATTCGAAACTCCACTGACGCAAATGTCTTCTTCATTTCACTGTTCACTGTCCAGAATTCACTTTCACACAGTCCTTCTTTACAACATACGTCTAGCTTTGCCCCTATCCGGACATTCCCGCTTTTCGTGATATTTCTGTCGTACACGATATTACATATTAACATATGATTCTACCTGAAGTATAGGTTTGTGATTGAGCACACTCCTATTCAAGGAAGAAAGTGAAGTATGGCAGACTCGGAGCGATGCACAGTTATAGTGACAGACACTTGACGATGTCCAATTCTAGAGGCAGACTCCCGACGATGTCCAACTCTAGAGGCAGACTCCCGATAATGTCCAACTCTAGAGGCAGACTCCCGACGATGTCCAACTCTAAAGGCAGACTCCCGACAATGTCTAGCTCTAAAGGCAGACTCCCAAGAATGTCCAACTCTAAAGGCAGACTCCCGACGATGTCCAAATCTAGAGGCAGACTCTTGACGATGACCAACTCTAAAGGCAGACTCCCGACGATGTCCAACTCTAGAGGCAGACTCCCAACAATGTCCAGCTCTAAAGGCAGACTCCCGACGATGTCCAACTCTAGAGGCAGACTCCCGACGATGTCCAACTCTAGAGGCAGACTCCCGACGATGTCCAATTCTAGAGGCAGACTCCCGACGATGTCCAACTCTAGAGGCAGACTCTCAACAATGTCCAACTCTAGAGGCAGGCTCTCAACAATGTCCAACTCTAAAGGCAGACTCCCGATAATGTCCAACTCTAGAGGCAGACTCCCGACGATGTCCAACTCTAAAGGCAGACTCCCGACAATGTCCAACTCTAAAGGCAGACTCCCGACAATGTCTAGCTCTAAAGGCAGACTCCCAAGAATGTCCAACTCTAAAGGCAGACTCCCGACGATGTCCAAATCTAGAGGCAGACTCTTGACGATGACCAACTCTAAAGGCAGACTCCCGACGATGTCCAACTCTAGAGGCAGACTCCCAACAATGTCCAGCTCTAAAGGCAGACTCCCGACGATGTCCAACTCTAGAGGCAGACTCCCGACGATGTCCAACTCTAGAGGCAGACTCCCGACGATGTCCAATTCTAGAGGCAGACTCCCGACGATGTCCAACTCTAGAGGCAGACTCTCAACAATGTCCAACTCTAGAGGCAGGCTCTCAACAATGTCCAACTCTAAAGGCAGACTCCCGACAATGTCCAGCTCTAAAGGCAGACTCCCGTCGATGTCCAACTCTAGAGGCAGACTCCCGACGATGTCCAACTCTAGAGGCAGACTCCCGACGATGCCCAACTCTAGAGGCAGACTCCCGACGATGTCCAGCTCTAGAGGCAGACTCTCAACAATGTCCAACTCTAGAGGCAGACTCTCAACAATGTCCAACTCTAAAGGCAGACTCCCGACAATGTCCAGCTCTAAAGGCAGACTCCCGACGATGTCCAACTCTAGAGGCAGACTCCAGACGATGTCCAACTCTAGAGGCAGACTCCCGACGATGCCCAATTCTAGAGGCAGACTCTCAACAATGTCCAACTCTAGAGGCAGACTCCCGACGATGTCCAACTCTAGAGGCAGACTCCAGACGATGTCCAACTCTAAAGGCAGACTCCCGACGATGTCCAACTCTAAAGGCAGACTCCCGACGATGTCCAACTCTAAAGGCAGACTCCCGACAATGTCCAGTTCTAAAGGCAGACTCCCGACGATGTCCAACTCTAAAGGCAGACTCCCGACGATGTCCAACTCTAAAGGCAGACTCCCGACAATGTCCAGCTCTAAAGGCAGACTCTCGGCGATGTCCAACTCTAGAGGCAGACTCCCGACAATGTCCAACTCTAGAGGCAGACTCCCGACGATGTCCAACTCTAGAGGCAGACTCTTGACGATGTCCAACTCTAGAGGCAGACTCCCGACAATGTCCAACTCTAGAGGCAGACTCCCGACGATGTCCAACTCTAAAGGCAGACTCCCGACAATGTCCAGCTCTAAAGGCAGACTCGCGACGATGTCCAACTCTAGAGGCATACTCCCGACGATGTCCAACTCTAAAGACAGACTCCCGACAATGTCTAGCTCTAAAGGCAGACTCCCGACAATGTCCAGCTCTAAAGGCAGACTCCCGACAATGTCCAACTCTAGAGGCAGACTCCCGACGATGTCCAACTCTAAAGGCAGACTCCCGACAATGTCCAGCTCTAAAGGCAGACTCGCGACGATGTCCAACTCTAGAGGCAGACTCCCGACGATGTCCAACTCTAAAGACAGACTCCCGACAATGTCTAGCTCTAAAGGCAGACTCCCGACAATGTCCAGCTCTAAAGGCAGACTCCCGACGATGTCCAAATCTAGAGGCAGACTCCCGACGATGTCCAACTCTAAAGACAGACTCCCGACGATGTCCAACTCTAAAGGCAGACTCCCGACAATGTCCAGCTCTAAAGGCAGACTCCCGACGATGTCCAACTCTAGAGGCAGACTCCCGAGAATGTCCAACTCTAAAGGCAGACTCCCGACGATGTCCAACTCTAGAGGCAGACTCCCGACGATGTCCAACTCTAGAGGCAGACTCCCGACGATGTCCAACTCTAAAGGCAGACTCCCGACAATGTCCAGCTCTAAAGGCAGACTCCCGACGATGTCCAACTCTAAAGGCAGACTCCCGACGATGTCCAGCTCTAAAGGCAGACTCCCGACGATGTCCAACTCTAGAAGCAGACTCCCGACGATGTCCAACTCTAAAGGCAGACTCCCGACAATGTCCAGCTCTAAAGGCAGACTCCCGACGATGTCCAACTCTAAAGGCAGACTCCCGACGATGTCCAGCTCTAAAGGCAGACTCCCGACGATGTCCAACTCTAGAGGCAGACTCCCGACGATGTCCAACTATAGTGGCAGACAATGTCAGCATGGCCGAATGGATCAGATTTCTCGCTCTTAAACTTCCGGTGTGTAGGTGAGATAGCGGATTAAACCCCTACACGGGTCAGCTGGACTAATATGTATGAATTCTCATCCTTTACGTGGGGACGCAAATTACAAGTACCTCTGAGGTTGGAGTGGGTTCGCCTAATGGTGAGGGTCACTGGTAACAGGGAAAGCTAACCCATACGCAAAAATCATCCCAGTGCACAGGAAGTAGTAGCACGTGTATGGCCTACGCACGAGTGCAAAGCGAGAGAACGAAAAAAAAAAAAATTAAAATTAAAAACTTTCAAAAAAGACAAACGACGATGTCCAAAAATGGTAGCAGACTTTTGACGATGCTCAACTATTGTTGCAAACTCCTAAGGTTTAACATAACAAAGGCAATGTGAAACAAGTACAAAACTCCGGCTGCATTGGCTTGGTCACAAAACCACTCATTAATGTCTACTACTGAAGATATTGGCGGGCAACATGCAAGGGAAAAGAGCAAAAGATCGTCCACAAAACAAGTGCACTAGACAGGTACGCAAGAAGCTTATTGCTCCGATTAGGAAACGGTATGATTACACAGCAAAAGTTAATTATTTGATTGTCTTCACACTGACACACTTGAGGAAGTAGGAATTAGTGTATTTGCAAGTCTTCATGTGTTTACCCCTTTCCGGGAGAGCTAGGATGAAGATCTAATATCCCAGGGGATAAGAAGGGTTATTCTTCGTTCTCTTATCATCTCTTTCGTGGTGAATATGTCACATCTCGTTATGAAACTCAGAGACTTGTGTGTCGGAGTTCAGCAGCAATTTGTATAAGGGGTTGCTTTCCATAGACAGATCTCATCCGCAGTAACGGCTTCTATCAACCCGTGGACAGGTTCTTAACGTGCACAAATTGCGCACAGAACCTCCTGATTTTCGTCCTTAAACAAGAAGGCTGCTATTCCCATCTCAGAACTCAAGAAATCTGGGGGAATGTATGATATCATTAGACACTGAAGGTGTTTGTAAAAATGTCCACCTCAATGCTGGGATTCGAACCCGGCAGCTTCTGTTCCTGAGGTGGACACGGTGACCTCTCAGCCAGGTCTGCCCTGTGTGAAGATGGTTGCTGCGGTCTGTACGCACATTTCCGGCATCCATTTATCAAACTGGATGACCCCGAAATGGGCAGTCATTAAAACATCCCGCCCCAATGAGTTGAACCCAGAACCACTGGGTCATCCCCAGCTATAGTATCCAGTATGTTATATACAGCAACTCTTAAAAGTGACGATAACCATCGCACAAAAGAGACAGAATAATTATACATCACCGCGTGACGACTAAGTAAGCAAGCCAGTGAAACTACCACACTTAAACCAGACGTGAACAAACACGTGGTTTATCCAAATAAAAACAACCAACCGAGAAATCCTGATCTCCCTGCCAGAGGTGATCACAGACGCGGGAGCCCTGGGGAATCACTTTACCAACTTCCTGCGCCAGGGGAATGTCCTGATTGAAAACACAGACCTTGCGCTGAGGTAAGCCGGAGAAATGCCCCAGCGGACCTTTATGAAAACGCCTGCAATTGTTTCTGACATTGTTCATTTTAAAACAATTAAGGTTTCTGGTGCAGGTCAGATAGCGTCGGAGAAGTTAAACAACAATTAAGGTTTCTGGTGCAGGTCAGATAGCGTCGGAGAAGTTAAACAATGAGCGTTGTTACACGTGGCTACCGCTGAACCAGCTACTTAACTCACCCTATGCCTGGTAACTCACCGCAGTTTA
Organism: Cepaea hortensis; assembly: GCA_963921405.1. NCBI lineage: Eukaryota > Metazoa > Mollusca > Gastropoda > Stylommatophora > Helicidae > Cepaea > Cepaea hortensis. The sequence goes on from OY992887.1 coordinate 54,146,018, forward strand.
TTTGTTACCCCATACACGTATATGCCGGCTTCGTGGCTTAGAGGTTATGACTTTTCTCCGTAATCTCGTATACTCTCGTCGGTAACGTGATGACGGTGAGAATCGGCAGTGGTTCGAATCGCATCTGTAACTTACGAGGTATGTGAGCCGGCCGCTCAGAAAGCAATGACAAACTACTGAGCGTAATCTTGCCAAGAAATCAACATACAGCTGAAAGATGCTGGTGTTAACAGCGATGTCCTGTAAAGGATATGAAAAAAAAAAATATACACGTATATGGTTAGTCGTTAGTTAGTCGCGATTCTAACTTCACATCAAATGGTCGCCCCATTATGCTCTGTTCCTGTGCCAGTAAATAGCACACAAAATATTCCTCACTGCCCCATGTGAAAAGTGGAAAAAGCAGGAGTCTGGACAAACCAACAGTCCGCACAGGTATATCATGCATAATACACATGTATATGGTAACCCACAATAGATTTATTTGTAACCAGTTCATGTGTATGATAGCTCAAATTAGGTTTAAAAAAATATTACTCCTTACATATAAAAGGTAACGCAGAATAGGTTTACTTATTACTTCCTTCTTGAATCTAGTAACTCACCAGAGGTTGGTCACTCGAACTTATCGTAACAATCGAATTCAATTCAACCCATAACCTAATCGTGGATCGTACAGGTACCATACTATAGGGTCTAAGAGGACTAAAGTAATGGTACTATAGGACTGAAGGGGTTAATGTAATGGAACTGTAGGACTGAAGGGGTTAGTATAACAAAAGCACAGGACTGAGAGAGTTAATAATGAAAACAATATAGAACTGATAGTGTTAAATTATGAACGTTATAGCACATGCGCGGTCCGGCTAGAGTGGGCTCATATAATAACTCTCTTGGACAGAAGGGGTTAAGACAAGTGCATTGTGTATTTTTTTTCCGCATATCATTTTACAGGACGTTGCAGTCAACACTATCATTTTTTTCAGCTGCTGTTGATGTCTTGGCAAGTTTTATGTTCAGTAGCTGGCCATTGCTTTCTGAACGACCGGCTAACATACCCCCGCAAGTAACCAACGCGACGCGATCTGTTGCCGAATCTCGCGCAGCTGTGTTTCATACGAGAGTATACGGGATTACGAACAACGTCCTTAACCCCTACCCCAGAGAGACCGGAACATTGTGTATGGAACAATAAATAAGCCTGTGGTGAGTTACCACGAACGTGAATGGAGTAACAAACAGACCTATTGTGAGTTACCACGTACATGTATAGAGTAACAGACAGATCTATTTTGAGTTACTAGGTATGTGAATGGAGTAACAGATACACCTATTGTGAGTTACCATGGATATGTATGGAGTAACAGACAAACCTATTGTGAGTTAACAGGTACGTGTATGAAGCTGGTGAGTTACCGAGTTCATGTATGAAAAAATAATGTTATGGGACATGATCATGTTTTGGGTGTGTGATATGATAGGGCCATCACATTATGTAGGCCTGAATGCATAGAAGAATAGTTGGCCTGCCTTTCTCCTTTGTTATCGGTCGAGCAACGCAGGCATCGAACGCACGTCCGACCGCGCTCATGAACAGGTGCTGAACATCTCGTAGGAAGGCCATCCGTGGGTACAGCATTCACCCGGGAGTTGGCTGTAGATATCAATGCTGCTAAGTCCAGATACTAACCTGTAAACTAGAACGCCCCAATGTTTATTCGTAAAGTTACTGTTATTACCCACTCTCTCGTTGCTCTTACTTGCAACGTTTAACCTGTTGATGATTGCTGTTACTTGATATTTGATAGACCATTGACTAGCTATTATTTGACATGTGACTTTACTGACCAGTTAATCCATGTCGTTTCTTGACATTTGATAGAACATTTATCAGCTAGTTTACGATTGCTATTACTTGGCATTTGACCGAACACTGATTGAACTGTTCATGGCTACAGTTACTTGACATTTGACCGAGCACTTACTAGTCTGTTCATTACTTGACATTTGACCGAACATGTACTCTGTCTGTTCATTATTGCCATCACTTGACAATTGACCGAACATTTACTAATCTATTCATCATTACTATTACTTGATACTTGACCGACCATATACTATAGTCTATTCATGATTGCTGTTACTTTTCATTTGATAAAACATGTATTGGGCTGTTCATGATTGCTGTTACTTAACATTTTATAAAGCACTAGCTGACCCTGCCCGGCTTCGCCCAGTCCCTGGTGGGAAGCATCTCATTTAATTCATATAAGTAGTCATATAAGTTCCCGTTCCCGTTACCGACTATCTGTCTGTCTGTCTGTCTGTCTGACCCGGCCCGACATCGCCCAGCTCCTGGTGTGAAGCATCTCATTTAATTTATATAAGTAGTCATAAAAGTTCCTGTTCCCGACTGTCTATCTGTCTGTCTGTCTGTCTATCTGTCTGCCTGACCCTGTCCGGCTTCATTAAATTCATACAACAAAAAAAATGTAACTTAAAAGAACGTTCTACCACACACCATCCATTATTTTTAATGAAAACTCTTTCTAATCACCTGCATGACTACAGTAACTTCTTAAGCAAAAAAAGATGAGTTACAATGTTATGCATTGTGCATCATTTTTATGAAAACTTTGAAAATGCCTTACAGATTGTATCATTATTTATTATAACTCATATGCCGGTACATAACTATGTACAAAGAGTTTATAAATCTTTGAAAACGATGCCACAATATGACTATAAGTTATACAGAAAAGTTATGCCCCTTGAAATAACATTTACAGAGTTAGGTCCCCTGAGATATATGAAATTATGATGAAAAATGAAAAATGAAATAATACTGAGTAAGCAGGCGATTTCACACTAACAAAATATCACAGTTGACAGCTCTGGAATGAAAGGAAGGCGTGTAGAAAATTTCATCTCAATCGGATGGGCCGTTCGCGAACAAATGAAGGACATACAGAGATACATAAATACATACGCACATCCTAATTTATATATAAGATTTACTATCCTTTTCATGATTAAAATAAAATCGCCTCGATGAAAATTCTAAAATATTACCACGGGGCCGGAGGCATGCGTCTAGCCAGTACGGCTGACTCGATTCCCTTGATTTAGAGTGCTAGGATTAAAACAAATGTCTGGAACAGAACGGCTGAAAGTAACAACTGCCTGGGGTAAGATGCGTGAAAAGATCATTTACGCACGTGTGTATTCATTCAATTCTGTTTGCACTCACCATCGCACTGAGGCAATTAATGGCACACACGAGCGGGAAAATAGCGTATAACTATCTATCTCTAACCAACTGGTTCTACCTGGCGCGTAGCTGCTCTCAGAAACATAAATCCTTCGGCCGAATCCACAAAGACCTTATGTTTTCTTTGGCCTAACCATTTTACCAGCGCCATGGTTGCCTTGTGGTTAGTTTCCAGGTTTATCAGCGCAGTGGTCCGGGTATCAGTCTCCGGGACTTGTGTGATCCGTGCCTGCCTCAAGATATTGTGTTACATGTGCCAAACTCACAACTATTGTACTTTCTTTGAGTTGCGTTGTGGAGAGTGAGCGGAGGAATAGTGATAAGTGCAAGGTCAAAGTCAATGGAACTAGGCGAAACAAGCCAGTGTACTTAACGTATTTGGGTGCTTTGATAAAGGCAGATGGAAGATGTGTTAAAGATACGCGTAGAATAGTCTAAGGAAAGTTCACACAATGAAGACTATTCTACGATATATATCTTTGTCAATCGAGGTACGAAAAACAAAACGTGTTTAAGAGCTATATTGAGACACTCCTGATCGACGGAAGCGAATAATGGACAATTAGTAGACTAGTAAGGAATTATGTGAAGCTGTAGAGATGTGGTTTTATGAAGAATTAAGTGAACACCGTGGACAGATAAAAAGTGTAATGGAGATATATTGAAAGAAGTTAACTCACAAAGAGAGCTGGTTACTTGCATTAGATGAGGGCAAGTCTACATTCGTTGGGGACGTCATGAAACAGGGGAAAGCTGGTAAGTCATGACAACAGGAAAATTGGAGGGGAAGAGAGGCAGGGGGAAGACCGAGAAGAAAGATGCTAAACAACTTGATATCATGGCATGGAAGAATAACGGTATCAGCAATGATTGGCAGTACACGAGATAGTAGGCTGTGGACATACATGATCACTAAAGTCACACGCCAATGACCACGAGAAGAAGAGCAAATTTGTTGCCAACAACTTGAAGCCCGGGTTCAATCCTGTGTAGTGGCAGGATCTGCCCCAACACATCCAGCTAAGGAACAGATCCAGCCTAGTAAGGCTGGCCATCGTGTAGCAGGTTCTGTGTAGTGGCAGGATCTGCCCCAACACATCCAGCTAAGGAACAGATCCAGCCTAGAATGACTGGCCATCATCTAGCACAGTTATTCTCAACCGGTGGGGAATTCCCCCATAAAGGGGGGGGGGGGATTTTTAGGGTTTCCAAGGGGAGTTCAGATTATTTCAAGATCGCGTTAATACAAGAACCGATTACTTGATATTATTTTTCCCTGCATATTTTACGGTTCTGTACTTCTCGCCCTTCTGAAATTCGTTTTATAACGTAAGTAGACCCGCAAATCACGTTTTATGGAGACGTCTAGACTTGTTCTAGTATGTATTACTAAATTTAGCTTCTATTTTTACATATACTGTGTAGGGGTAGGGGTGGGGGATTTATAGGGAGGAAATACGAAATGGGGGGAATTATATTCTGAACATATGGTGGAGGGGTGCTAGGGTCAAAAAAGGTTGAGAACCTCTGATATAGCAGGTTCTTTGCAGAACATCGCTCACGTCACGGCGGGTCGAAAAGCTTCTCAATCGCTGGTCATTCTCCCGCCTCATGCACCCTCATGCTGGAATGTCTGCAATGTCTTGTGTCCATCTTCGTGCTATTCCACCGCTGACTCTTCTCCCAGGAGCCATGCCATTCATCACTGTTCTTTCCCAGCCACCGTGCCGATCACATGGTCAAATATGTTATTTCCGAGACATGAAGTTGTTTATGAGCCAGTTGTCTTCGATATTCAGGTCTTGTAGAATGTCTGTATTTTTCTTCTTCTTCGTCCACGATACTCTAAGAATGTTTCTGTCACATATGAGCTCAAAAGCCCCAGTTTTCTTCTATAGTTATTGGGAAGTTGCCCATGATACACATCCCCATGTTGCTAAAGAAAAGATGCATGTCCTAAAACATGTTATCTGAACTTGTTTGCTTGTGGTATTCCAAAGGTCCTTAGAGCTGTTTACTGCCTGCATGACTCTGGCCAGCCCGGGTCTAACATCTGTTGAACTGCCACTACTGTTGGTTATGAAGTCGTGACATTGTCAGTTTGTGAGATTGTCAGTTTGTGAGATTGTCAGTTTGTGAGATTGTTAGTTTGTGAGATTGTCAGTTTGTGACATTGTCAGTTTGTGACATTGTCAGTTTGTGAGATTGTCAGTTTGTGACATTGTCAGTTTGTGACATTGTCAGTTTGTGACATTGTCAGTTTGTGACATTGTCAGTTTGTGACATTGTCAGTTTGTGAGATTGTCAGTTTGTGACATTGTCAGTTTGTGAGATTGTCAGTTTGTGACATTGTCAGTTTGTGACATTGTCAGTTTGTGACATTGTCAGTTTGTGAGATTGTCAGTTTGTGAGATTGTCAGTTTGTGAGATTGTCAGTTTGTGACATTGTCAGTTTGTGACATTGTCAGTTTGTGACATTGTCAGTTTGTGGCATTGTCAGTTTGTGACATTGTCAGTTTGTGACATTGTCAGTTTGTAACATTGTCAGTTTGTGACATTGTCAGTTTGTGAGATTGTCAGTTTGTGAGATTGTCAGTTTGTGAGATTGTCAGTTTGTGACATTGTCAGTTTGTGACATTGTCAGTTTGTGACATTGTCAGTTTGTGATATTGTCAGTTTGTGACATTGTCAGTTTGTGACATTGTCAGTTTGTAACAATGTCAGTTTGTGAGATTGTCAGTTTGTGACATTGTTAGTTTGTGACATTGTCATTTTGTGACATTGTCAGTTTGTGAGATTGGAGCAGCAAAAAAAAATATAGTCCAGTAGCAGATACTGCCGTTGAGGTGTCAAGCGCTCGGTCTCACCCGGACCCCTCTCTCGGCAGGCAAGTACACTACTCCTATGCCACCGCGGTTCCTTCCAGTATATTCTTAAAATGTATAGAAACTAGAGTAAAGTTAGTTGTTATTTTGTTACTCTATGAGGTCGACGTTGCTGAGAGGTTTAACGCGCTCAAACTATCTCTTCTGACGGCGGCCTAGTGGGTTCGTCTACACGCTGGTCAGCGGTCACCAACAAACGAGTTCCTCTAGGAACCATCCGCGCAGTGCTGGCATCTGAACTCTACATCTGACTAGACTTAGCTAGTTACTTGCATATCCATTACAGGACGTTTGCAGTAAACACCAACATTTTTGCTGTTGGTTATGTCTTGGCAAGTTTAGGCTCAGGTGTTTGCCGTTGCTTTTTGAGCGACCGGCGCCCATACCATTTCGTAAAAAAAAAAATTAGCGCAACGCGGTCTGCTGCCAAATAGCGCGCAGCTGTGTTTCGAACGCGGGTATGCGGGATCAGAAGCGCGTCCGTAAACCTTCGCCACGGAGGTCGGCCTTACTAGACTGGCTTAGAAAAACAAAGCGGTCAGCTAATCTCACGATGAAGGGATCTAATCCCCACCCGTCCATCCACACACGGATGGATTCAGCATCGACCCAGCCTCACTGTCAGCCTACCAGAGATTTGTCTGTGACACAATAAGGGCGGATAGCCTGTGCCCCACTACATTACATGCTCATGTTCATAGGATTGATGGCTCACGGGGCAAATAAAATACACAGCGCCATTAAAAAATATTCTTTATAGTTGTGTGCATAAATTTGTTACTTATTTTAATTCTGGTTATAATGATATTAGCTCGCTCCGTGGCGAAGGCAGTTCGTGATCCCGCATACCCACTTTCGAAACACATCTGCGTGCGATTTGGCAGCAGACCGCGTTGCGTTGGTATTTTACGAAATGGTGTGAGTGCCGGTCGTTCAGAAAGAAATGTCGAACTACTGAAGCTAAATTTGCCAAGAGATCACAACAGCAAAAAAAAATACAGATGTTGACTGCAACATCAGGTAAAGGATATGCAACTAACTCTTTTTACAACTGAAATGATATTACATCTTCCTCCCTCCTCTTTCCACGGGGAATGCGTAACACCCAAGAATTGACCTCAGAGATCCGCGAGTACGACTTCAGCAAGCATGTGTGTCCGGTTTGCTACTCCTAAATACATTCCATCCATTCTTTTTATCTATCCGTTTTTACAGTTTTTCTCTCTCTCTCTCTCTCTCTCTCTCTCTCTCTCTCTCTCTCTCTCTCTCTATATATATATATATATATATATATATATATATATATATATATATATATATATATATATATATATTTCCAATTATTTTCTTATCCGAAAGGCGTGGGAATATTGACGCACATAGGTTACACTCGGGACCTTCAGCTTCTAGTTCTTATCCGAAAAGTCCAGCTAACCGGAAAAGTCCAGTTAACCGATCTTTTTGCCAAAGAGATCAGGGGGACGTATGATACCACAAGACACTAAATGGTGGTTGTAAAAATGTTTGGCCATATTTTGGGATGGGAATTTGGTACATTTGAAGCCCGAGGAGAACACCACGACCTCTCAGCCACGCCGTCCCAATGTATTGCTAACTCTTGAATTAACACGTTTTATTGTTAATTCTTAACTACTGTTTTATTCTTAATACTTGAATGACGTGAAGGCAGTATTTAAAGCTAACTACGTGCTCCACAATGTTTCTTTCTGTTCTTAATCCTGCTTAAGATTGTAAATGAACATTTATAATAATATATATTATAAATTTGACAATACTTGAAAACAACTTGACCTCTGCGCTTTAAATAGTTGCCTGTATATGAGTTGGGTCAAGAACTGGCATCACAGCACTCGGGGCATTCTCATACGCCTTAGTTCAACAGCCAACGAAGAGTACCAATATTAATGATACCAGATGCAGTCTGGTTATGTGTCCGTCTGGCAGATCCTCTGGTCACTCCCTGCCGCACCATCTCTCCAGGCCACGATGACGTATCTGTTATTCCACAATGTACACGTGATCTCAATGTACACGTGATCTCAATGTACTCGTGATCTCAATGTGTCCTGACCACATCTGCCTTATCGTGCACTAATACCCCGCTTAGTGCTGCAAACCTAGCCAATCTGTCCGCCTCCTCGTTTCCCAATACACCACTGGGGGAAAGATCCAACGGACACTCGCTATATTTGGTTGTTTAATGTAAGCATGCCACATTGCACAAATCATGTATTTCTTCACTCTTCTATACGCCGTGAGTCCGTTACAATAACGGCACGTGAGTGTTGTTTATCCTCCAGCCAGCAAAACGCTACTGTGACTGCCTCAACCTCAATTCTGAGACTAGATGTCGTGGTATCATGTCTTTACATGACAACTCAATCAGACAGGAATATCCTACACCAAAAATGTAGAAATTCTCACATCCGTTCAGTGTGAAAGAACGGGAATATGTTAATATTAATACTTTAACATTTGCATAGCACTAGGTACCCTGAGAGCTATGCCGGCGGTAGCGTAGCTACCAGCAGGGCCTCCCAAGCCGGACAGGTCAAAGGGTAGAGAACAGACAAAGAGAAACACCCTGGTCCTCCAGGTTGGGGGTTGAAGCGTGGGGTTAACATCCCCACCTTTGTAAAAACCTTTCTTTGTTACGAAACAAATACATGAGCCTCGATGCTCCAACATCATAAGGGAAGAAATACAAACTAGAATCAACTCTGGAAATAAGATATACTATGCACTACAACATCTACTAAAATCAAAGGCACTATCTCGTAACACCAAAATCCCAATATACAAAACACTGATCAGACCAGTTGTGCTGTATGGCTCTGAAACCTGGAGTACAACGAAAGGAGACGAAGCCTTGTTACAAACCTTTGAGAACAAAATTTTAAGACGCATCTTTGGACCCATTAGGGATACACAAAGTGGAGAGTGGAAAAGAAGAAGTAACAAAGACATTTATGATCTGTTTAAGTCCCCGCTAATCACTGGTATGATGAAGGCTAATAGACTACAATGGCTGGGGCATATAGAAAGAATGGAAGATAATAGGGAAACAAAACTCGCTTACACTCAGGAAATAAATGACCGTAGACCCCGAGGTAGACCAAGAAGGCGGTGGAGAGATAATACATGTACAGACCTACAAGCACTTGGAATCAACGACTGGCAAGAGAAGGTCCACCAGAGAGACGAATGGAGACGGATTGTATTTGCAGCAAAGAACCTCAATGGCTCGGAACGCTGAAGAAGAAGAAGATAGCACTAGGTGACGAGGCAAGGAACCGAACACCCAATCTTATTATGTAGAGGTCTAGTACTTTACACCCCAATGACAGTATCTGCGACGTTACTACCATGTACATCACAAGGACTGGGTTCACACTTCTCGAGGGGAATCTATTACCATAAAATGACTTCGTTATTGGTTAATTGTCGATGTCTGTGGCTTAGCGGCAGTGAACGCGGTTTCACAGTACAGACACATCGGCCCAAAAGTCAGCCGCGGGCATTTGGAAGCAGACTGCTTTACATTGATTTTCACAATGTGTGATAGTCGGCCCTACAGAAAGCAGTGGCAAACTACTGAACTTAAAATTGCTTCGTAAATCACAAACAGCCTGAAAAATGCTGGAGACGCTTGTGACGTCCACTTAAACTAACTGTATTTGTTCATTAATGAAGAGACATACGCAATGTCCCAACTTGCTGAAGAATTCCCCAAGACGAAGCCTCTGACATCATATAAAATTTATGCCTGAATATTGGTGTGGATTATAAATAAACATGTGTGCCTGCCGGTCCGATGGCCATGTGTTCGAATCTCGAGGGAAGCTTACATTTGTTGTAAACATTTTTCTGAGCTCTGAGGTCGACTCAAGCTTAAACGGGTACTATGAAATGTTCTGGGAAGTAAAGGTGGGTGGTGTGACATCAACCAATGAGTGGCGATGTCTCATATTGTGACCAAACCACGGCGACCGGCCTGTGTGTATATCTTTCAATAGTTATGTTTATTTTCACCAGTTTTTTGAAATATTTGTTCATTTGGCCACTTGTCTGTGGAGTCCACTGATTGTGATCTGCGATAACATCAGGCCTCAAAAACTGCCAAAACCGTGTCATCCCCGCGTGCTTCAGTGGAATTCAAGGAGTATCATTGAATCCTTGACAAGTGTGAAACCAACTCATGTAGCTGGAACCTGCTTGGGGTTTGTGGCGTGTTGTAATACCGAACAAGTTTGCAAATATACATATACTATTATAGCAATAAAATGTACACCTACAATACAATCAATGACAAGTTTGCATGTAAAAAACACACACAAATGAATACAAATGTATGCCAACATACCATTTCTTGTGGACGTTTCAGAATATCAAAAAACTGGTAATGGTCTATTGAAATTATCCATTCGGTTTCACACGGCCATCACATAATTATGTCCAGTTTAATGTGCCAGTTTTTCGTTTGAATAATCAGTATAAGAAATATAACGCGAGGTATGCCTTTAAGAGCAATGTTTAGAAAGATACACTGGAGAGAATGATCTCTTTAATTACACGAAAGAGAGTCCTGCGTACAGAGATTGTAAAAGCGCGCTGGTGTTTTCCCTGAGCGTTCATCTACAGAACAAGGAATAGTTCAGTTATGGATCATTTCGGTTCTACCAATGGCAGACTGCGCGTGGGCAGAAAACGCGATAATGATAATAGATTGGTGGCGTGAGAGAAATCTGCTGGCACCGAGGGTTACCCAGAGACCGACCATACATCAAGGCCCGAACCAGGATTGTAGCGGGTCTACGATCATGTATAGGTAGGTACTGAAGCATGCAAGGAGAGCAGTCATGTCTTTCTTTCTTTCTTTCTTTCTTTCTTTCTTTCTTTCTTTCTTTCTTTCTTTCTTTCTTTCTTTCTGTCTTTGTCTGTCTGTCTGTCTGTCTGTCTGTCTGTCTGTCTGTCTGTCTGTCTGTCTGTCTTCTTCTGCGTCCATCTGGAGTTTTTTTTTTCGGACGTGATTGCGTTGTGCCTGTTTACAGCAGAGCTGCGTTCTTGCTCCGTTAGGCCGACACATCCGACTTCTGCGGGCATTTGTTGACCGGGTTAACCTTCCCGGAGGTTTCTTAGGACGTTTGACTCTCACTGTTGTGGTGTTATCCCCCATCCCAGCTGGCCCATATAGAACAGCCAAAGACATCCTGGTCAGCCCTCAAGGGAAGGCAGGGGCAGACCATGGGCATTCCCCGCCATCCTAGGAGGCTTCCATACTTGCAGAGCCGACACACAGCGCTCTGGTACTGGGCTCACCCAAGGAATCGTCACGTCGTGCACATGGATGCTTAGCTTCACTTCGTATATTGGGCCTTCCGTTCACCATAGACTGTTCTTCCGGAAACCAGAAGAATGCAGTCTGCAGATGACATCCACACAGTGAGCTTTCGATTCGGACTTTCCATGTAATGGATTTGCTATCCAAGCAATATTAAATTTCGTGCCACAAGGACGTCTGTCTGTCTGTCTGTCTGTCTGTCTGTCTGTCTGTCTGTCTGTCTGCCTGCCTGCCTGTCTGTCCTTCCTTTTCTTTCCTTGCCTACATGCCTGCCTGTCTGCCTGTCTGTCTGTCTGTCTGTCTGTCTGTCTGTCTGTCTGTCTGTCTGTCTGTCTGTCTGCCTGCCTGTCTGTCTGTCTGTCTGTCTGTCTGTCTGTCTGTCTTCAACTCCTACGACTTCTCATCTTTCTCATTTTCTTCTGCATCCTCTTTCTCATCATCATCATCTCCTTCTTCTTCTGTATCCCTCCTCCTTTTACTGTCACGTGAGAGCCTGATCACCCACTACCTCCAGTCAAGTGCACCTGTTATCCACTGAACGTTCACACTTGTCCATTTTACGACACAGCACAATCCATTACGAGTTCTAACTGTCAGCTTCTCCATCCATCCCCATTCCTGCCATCAGCACACGCTGTGACCAAGTATGTGTGAGGTCTCTCATTCTCCACACTTACTACACGATCTGCAGAAAGAGCAATTCTCGCTGTATCTAAGAATACACACATCCCCCATCAACAGTTTGTGCACTTTTATTTACTGCGAATAGTCCATCTTATGGGACAGTGACACGCAGTTTCACAATGTTCCAAGTGCAGTTCAGCATGGCCGAATGGATAAGAACGCGTGTTCTTAATCATCGTATTAGTGGCCTCAAATGGTTTTCAAATTGATTTTCTGTCTTAAACATCCGGTGTGCTGATGCCGAGATAAGGGGTTGAACCCTTACACCGGACAGTTGGACATAAAATGTTGACCCCCCGCCCTTGACTTGGGAACGTAAATTACAAGTACATCTGAAGTCAGAGTGAATTGGCCTGACGGCGAGGGACACTTAAAAGGGAAAGCTAATCCACAGGCAAAATTCAGTCCAGCACTATTAGAAGTAGTGTATATGGACTACACTTGAGTTCAAATCGAGCGAGCACCATACCGACTCGAGGGTTCGAAATCAGCCGCAGAAGATTTGAAATCAAATCGCTTAACGTTGATTTCGATAGTATGAGACGTCGGTCATTTAGAAAGCAATGGACGTACAATTGCCCAGTAAATCACAAATAGCTTATAAATGCTGCAAACGATATACAAGAAAATGTGTTTATATTTTAGTGTGGAAGAATAGATAAATCGTCATTGGCCTGAAGAGAGTAGTGCGGCGTGGAGTGACCTGAGGTTCTGGCCGACACTCAGTTTTCCTAGAAATGGCCAGTCGGACAAACTTTCTGTAGACATAACTGAGTGAGCACGTACTGGGATACAACTAACCTGAGCTAACAACAATGGACTACGAAACTGCACGCGACAATTCTCCGTAGGCGACCCTATCTTACCAATCAGACTGAAACTGGTACCACATTAGTAATGGGACTCTTCGCTAGTTGTTGAAGATAGGGGCAGAGAGTGTATAGGAATGTCCTGAGTGTTGTGATGTCGGTTCTGAACTCAACTCTGCTCAGCTCAACTCTTTATTTCAGATCACATTTCATATCAATCCTATGGTTCTGCGGGTAAATTATTTTTGTAAAATTTATGTGAAATTATGTTTTCATATTCTTCTTTTTCAAATGCGAAGCAGACATTGGTGAGCATCACTCACAAGATCCTCTCTGACATGTGACATGTGACAGTAATCCTCTTTGACATGTGATATTTTCTTTATGTTTGTGTTGCTTGCGAGCGTGTTAGCGAAGTTGATAGCGAACTGCGCTGATAATGTCATAACCGCTCATAATTACACACACATGAATTGTTTGGCAGTCACAGAAGTAGAAAACAAAATAGAGACTAGAGGAGGCACTAGACAACATAACAACATTTAAAGCTATAGTTACCCCACCGGGGTTCGAACTTGTCACCTCAAAATGACGACAGCACCTCGCTGCAGGGAAAAGTGTACTTTGACGGAAGACCAACTATATATGGTAATGTTATGAGCAGGGTGGGACGCGGGTTGGACGCCTAAGCTCGTCGCGTGCGAAAATGAGGACAAGACAGGCCTTCTACAGGGTATATTTTTAATGAATGTGCGGTGTTTGAAAATATTGTCGGTCCAAGTTTTGTATTTACCCTATGTAAAGTTCATGCAACAAAATAGGTAAATACAAAACTTGGATCGGCAATATTTTCAAACACTGCACAGTCATTAAAAATACACCCTATATGTCTCCATGAGGCCAGGTGCGGCACAGAATGTGATAGCTCGATCACATCATAGACCCATAACAGGAAACTGCTTAGGGGCACATTGTGTGTGTGTGTGTGTGTGTATGCGGGCACGCGTGCGCGTGTGTGTGCGCGTGCGTGTGTGTGTCTGTGTGTGTGTGTGTGTGTGTGGCTTACCTTTATTTTTATTGTTCAGCTGTTTATGCTTTCCACATATATCCCGTTCTATCTTCCCCTCGTCTCCCTGGCCTAGTAGCATCCCACACAGAGTTATTGTCTAAATTCCAAGTTATCATGCACATCTGCTGGAATCCTAGATCCGAAACACACCCAGGGGTAGGTGTGGGCGATAATGGTTCTCCGTCTCATTGAAATACATCTACAGGTATTGACGAGCACACATAGATGTACAGGGAAGAAGTAAGATTATAGGGCACCACTGTTTTATTTACTGTCAATGGTGTAACTTGTGCGATAGTGAGCGCAGGCTCAGTTCCCTGAAACACCGAAAGCAGGGTTCGAAATCAGCCGCAAGAGATGTTGTCACGAGTTAAATAAACTTGTTAGTTGCGACCGATGACAACCAAGCCCGACATTGGTTTGCAAACACAATAGACCCTGTGATGTTGAACCAACTGAGGAAAATACGTCGTACAGACTGTCTGCACCTGGTTGAAATTTGTGTATGAGATCAAAGTGAGCACGTCGAGTTGTCTACACACGGTCGACAGTTTGTTGACAGGTTGTTGTTCGAGAGACGTGTACTGGCGACATCTGTCTACAAAGCGGGAGTTGGCCGTTGAAAGTGATGGACAGAGTGTCTGCCAGAGGTCGGAAGGATTCTGTCAGATGTGAGGGAAAGGTCTCTGGCTCACAGACAGCCAGGATATTTGTTGGATGAGACAAAGAACTACCCAGATGAAAGGAAACTTGACAGCTAATTGACTCCGGTTAGTCTGGAAACAGGAGGACAAAGCCAGATTCTGGACTGATTGGCGTCTGGACTTTTTGGTGACGTCACTCAAGCACCCATATAAAACCCAGTGCGGTAAACAAGTGGAGGGAGTTGGGAATAACATTCTGAAGTGTTGAGATCGGTGCATTATTCCGAGTTGTGTTATATGAGAGGGACTAGACTGTCTAAGTGGTGATAGTTATCCGCGGACATAGATCCAATCGGATTGCTAGTTTCTCGAGTAACAACTAGAATGGGCATATGGTGGGCAATTAATAATATCTGACTTAAGAGTATGATTAGGAATATAGTACCGTACTGTGCGGTGATATAATGTATTATAGGTGCAGTGATATAATGTATTATGATTAGTGATAGAATGTTCTATAAGTACGGTGCTAGAAAGTATCATAGGAGCGTCGGCACTAGTATTCTATTGTGTGGCTTCAACTAGCTTGTGTGATATATAATTTTACTCAGGGAGTTGAGGACAATGTAATGGAATAATAATTAGAGAGATTAAGGATGGTTGAGAGCGAGCAGAGGAATGTGAAATGGTAGGATCTTCCAGTAGGGCATCTGCTGGGTTTCTACCCGTTCCTTTATTCTTTCCTGGTGTTGCCATGTCTCAGATCATATGATTGAGTTATTTGGCCGTATGACAGAGATCGGATCTCTGTTATAGACCCGAGTGCTGTTATTGGCCTACACTTACCTAATTCTGGCCAGGACTGAGTTGCCCTCACCGTAGTATTCTCTATTCTACAGGTTCAATTTCCAGGTCCACGTATGTGTGCTGTGATTTTCAGCGGTGGGACTAACACAAATTTAGAAGATGATCGCTCAGAATCTGAAGACAGATGTTGCTGAGAGGCCGCTACATAGGCCTTATACCCAAGTTGGTTTGCGGGAACCTGGCTTCTGCTGAGCAGGACATGTTGATGAGATTGATGTTTAGCCAAGTGATAGATGTATCAATGAACAGTCAGAACATTGTTTAATTTATACTGATACCCAGAACAGTAAGATTGTGGTGTTAATATGAGGAATCTTTAGAACCAGTGACTCTAGATCCATTAAGATTTCTCCAATAACAGTGACAATAGGTTTAGAATTTCCTGATTAACAATCCGTTAAATAACAGAGGAAATTCATAGTGTGAATCAGATTGAAGACTCTCATTAGACAGTGTTTTGTCAGGGGTGTCCAGGCATCCTAGTGGTTCCAGAGACAACGGAGGAAGTCTTCACGTGACCGGAGGAGCATCACCTGGGTGAGGCTACTTGTATGGGATACATGGTGCTGGTGTGTTGTCAGCACAAGGATGCAAATGACTATACTCTTGAACACTAATCTGAGTCCATAGACACTTTAGAGTACACGTCACACATTCTACACCTTATACACACACACACTTCTCCTACCTATACTCTTTGCTTTAATAAATTTCTTGGTTTTATTTGTTGAAGCGAGAGTTGTCAAGTATGTTATGTTGGGGAAGAATGAGAGGAGGCATGATCCAGGGGTGAGTAAGAGGGAGAAGAAGGTGTCCTCAGATTGAGGGAGTGTGTGGACGGAGTCTGCTGGATATCTCCAGAATAGAGATATTGAATAAAAAAATAATGTGGGTGTTGATTTCCTTCACTCTCGGGAGGACACTAAAGTGGTAAAGAAGAACAAGTAACTAATACGACATTCATTCTTTACACACACGACATTCATTGGGGGCTCGTAAACGTGATCTTTGGACAGCGGGATCTTTAGACAACGGGATCTTTTAACACGGGATCTTTAGTTAGAGGATGGAGATATCCTAATAGTGAGAATCCAGCTAGAGTGAATGTGGATAGGTGTTAGGACTTATCTTACCTGTTCACACTTCACACGTCTGCATAGGTCTGTGGTCCTGATTCTACTCTTGTCACTGAGTGATTGTGTTGTGTTGTGCGGTGTGTATAATATATATAGATTAATTGTATTTGGTCATTATCTATATAGTTGTTTAGAGATAATCTATACTCTATCTGCTGAGTTACCTCTCTGAAAAATGGCCACTCCTAAACTGACCACGGCAGAACTTAGAGCAAAGGGGGAAGAAATGGGATTGTCGGGTTCTGCTCTAACAGATTACATACAGGAGGTGGAGAGGGAATATCGTCAAGCAGAAAGGGAAGATCGAAAGGCCGAGTTGGAATTGAGAAGGATGGAGGCAGAGCAAGCAGCTAAGAAATTGGAAGCAGAACAAGCTGCTAGGCAACTTGAGGCTGAGCAAGCCATGAGAAGGCTGGAAATAGAAGTTAAAAAACTGGAAGCAGAGCAAGCTGCTAAGTTACTTGAGGTTGAGCAAGCTGCTAAGCAACGGGAAGCGGAGCAAGAGGCACAGAAAAGGGAGCACGAGTACCGGATGCGGGAACTCGAGCTCAAGAGGCAATCTAGTGGGGAAACTGAGGGAGCAGTGGGAGGTTCTCTCTCCCTGACTCAACACCAGTAGGTGGACATAGCTACCATGCTATGAAGTTCCCTCTAGCGATCTACGAGGAGGACAAAGAGAAGATTGACCAGTACATTCAACGCTTCGAGGCTATGTCAGTTGCTATGGGTCTGGAGCGTGACAAATGGAATCTCAAGCTATCCCAGGGATTACTCGGTACCGGTTACGAGGTTTATTCTCGCCTGCCACCAGGACATGAGAACAATTATGACGAGTTGAAGACGGCTTTGCTGAAACGATTCGAGGTTACGTCACATACCTACCGGAAAAAATTTCGAGGAGCAAAACGAGAACCGGGGGAGTTGGTCGCCGCCTATAGTCTGCGTCTGAAAGCATATCTCCATAAGTGGATGGATTTGGCTGGATTTGCGCATGACTATCAGAGTCTGGAAGAACTCACGGTAGTCGACCAGATGCGGAAGCAAATGTCGAAACCTCTCAGGACATTCTTGGGAGAACAAGGGGCGGAACGAATCGACATGGTGACGAAATTGGCGGAACGGTTCGTCGAGGTCCATGGGGAGGCAGCAGAAAACCTTTCTACCAACACCAAAAGTCAGGAAAAACATAACCTGAAGAAGGCCAAGAGCACAGGAACTAAAAAGGTGGAACCATATGTCAAAACTTCAGAGGAGAGTTCGGAGAAGACGAAGGGGGAAAGCAAGAAAACTTCGAGCTCTACACAAAAACGACCATGGTCGGAGAAGTGGTGTTCGATTTGTAAGTCGCCCTCTCACAATACGAGGGAATGTAAATAGAAGGCTAAGAACCCTCACTTCGCGGCATGTCAAGTGACTTCAAAGCAGGTGGACACTGACAATGCCAAGGTCGACAAGGAGGCTCACCATCAGGAGAGCTCACTCAAGTCCGGCACAAGAAAATCTAGGACAGGGAAATGGTGCAAACACTGCAGGTCGAAAACACACAATGCTATTGACTGCAGGGGAAAGTCAGGAGACACTCAATTCATCGTGTGCCCCGGAAAACCTAAGGTGGAGCCCACCGAACAGGTCGAGGCCGAAGGAGAGACTCCAGACCAGGAAAAACCAACTGTAGTGGAATTGGTAGAGGTTAACGGTCGTCAAGTGGAGTTTTTATACGACACAGGACTGGACGGGGAGGCCGTGAT
Source organism: Cepaea hortensis (assembly GCA_963921405.1). Lineage (NCBI taxonomy): Eukaryota > Metazoa > Mollusca > Gastropoda > Stylommatophora > Helicidae > Cepaea > Cepaea hortensis. The sequence goes on from OY992887.1 coordinate 54,164,493, forward strand.
TTCTGCGGATCTGGTACATCCAGAACAATTCACAGGTGAAACCATGGAGATACAGCCTGCACAGAAGAGTGCTGTAGCCATGAAATTGCCCATTGCCAGAGTGGAGATTCGGTCAAGATATGTCACCGGCACCATCAAGGCCGCGGTGTTGACCGATCCCATTTTTCCCGTAATCCTCGGTTGCCGGTATGTCTTTCTGGGAATGCTCAGGGAGCCAATCCATATGGGAGCAATTCAGACTCGCTCTCAGACGAAAACGGATGAGGCAGAAGCCAATGTGACTAACCCACTGCCAGGGGAGTTGCGAACTGCCCAGAGTGGGGATGCTACGTTACGTCCTTGCTACAAAAAGCTGCAGAAAAGTGCTGATCCACCCAAACGGGGGCAGTACTATATGAAGAATAGGATACTCTACAGAAGAGCCGGAAGGGGAGACAACCTACATGGTCAGTTGGTGGTCCCAAAGGCCCACCGTTCACAGATTCTTCATATGGGGCATACCATCTCATTCAGTGGGCATATGGGTATTGCCGCCACGATGCAGCGAATTTCCTGCCATTACTATTGGCCGGGAATGACAGGTGATGTGCGTCGGTATGTGAAGTCATGCCCTGATGCCAGAGGGTGGCACCGAAACACTGGACAGCGCCGGTGGTCTTGGGTGAAATGCCCATCATGAACTCTCCTTTCGAGAGGGTAGCCATCGATATTGTGGGTCCACTTCCTAGGACTAGGAAGAGGAACATGTACATACTCACCATGGTGGATTGCTGTACAATGTGGGGTGAAGCCATACCGTTGACCACAATTGACTCGAAAAGAGTGGCGGACGCACTGATGGAGGCCTTTACAAGGTGGGCTTTCCTGATCAAATACTGACGGACAATGGGTCCCAGTTTTGTGGAAAACTCATGGAGGAGGTATTTAGGGTGTTCCACTCTAACCATATCCATACCAGCCCTTACCACCCTCAAGCCAATGGACAAGTAGAGCGTTTCAACGGCACATTGATGACAATGCTCAGAAACTAGCGCAGGAAAAACCGGATAGGTGGGATGAATATATCCCAGCAGCCCTCTTTGCCTATCGGGAAGTTCCTCATGGCTCAACAGGACTACCACCCGCTACGTTGCTGTTTGGTTGTCCAATCAAGGGACCATTGGAAGCCATGTTGAGGAGCTGGACTGGAGAGGGGACGTCAGAAGAAGTGATCTCTTCTTACAAATATGTGGAGGAACTGAAAGAAAAACTTCACAAGGGATGGACTCTGGCAAATCAAAACTTGAAAAAGGCCAGAAAAAGACATGCAGCTTACTACAACCGTAGGTCGAAAGACAGATCTCTAGAGGTGGGAGACAAAGTATTGTTGCTACTCCCAACGGGAAACAACAAACTGGAGATAGGTTGGCAAGGACCATTTCTCATGGAAAGGGTGATATCCAGAACCAAATATCAGATTCGGATCCGGGGAAAGTCGAAGATTTTCCATATCAATCTCTTGCGGAAATATGAAGAGAGACCCGGAGAAAAAACAGCTCACCTCCTGGCAATGGCAGTTGCAGTGGAGACAGAAGTGGGAACCAACGAGGGCAGGGAATATCCCCTGGTACACCAGGAAACCTACAAGGATGTACAGGTGAACCCTGATCTGACTTCCAAGGAGAGGGAAAAGATAACCCAGGTTCTCGAGTCTCATAAGGAGATACTGACTGATAAACCAGGACGAACGAGGTTGGTGGAGTTCGAGATGACTTTGACCACTCAGGAGCCTGTTCGCCAAAGGGTTTACCCAGTGCCATTCTCTAAAGAAAAGGCCCTGGACGGGGAAATACAGAAACTGTTGGAGGATGACGTGATTGCACATTCCACATCCCCATACAATGCGGGGGTAGTTTTGTTACGAAAACCAAGTGGAGAACACCGGTTGTGTATAGACTACCGACTTCTGAACAGTCATACACAATTTCAGGTGGAACCTTTGCCGAATCCAAATCAGTTATTCGCGAGGCTCCATAAGGCAAGGTATTTCTCAAAGGTGGATCTGAGTCGCGGGTATTATCAGATTCCGGTCAAACCAGAGGTTCGATCCCTACTGGCCTTCAGTACCCCCAGTGGACATTATGAATTCAAGGTCATGCCCTTTGGACTCAGCAATGCACCTAGTGTGTTTACTCGCATGATGAGGACTTTACTAGATCCTTTAAAGGATCCGTCCATCATCTCATTCATGGTTGATATTCTGATTTCCAGTGACAGTTTGGTGGACCATTTACAATCCTTGGAAAGTGTTTTCAATAGGCTCAAGGAAGCAGGGCTTACAGCTCGCCCAACCAAGTGCATGATCGGTTACCAGACTCTGGAATTTCTAGGTCACACCATCACTCCAGGACACATTGTCCCAGAGGAAAAGAACCTAGAGAAAATCAGAAGTGCTCCAAGGCCAAAAACGAAGAAGGATGTGCGATCTTTTCTCTCGTTGTGTGGGTTCTACCACAAATTTATCCCACATTTCACGGAACTGGGAGCTCCTTTAACAGAAACCTTGAAAAAGGGATTCCCAGACCAAATAGTTTGGACACCAGAATGTGAGAGTGCCTACAGTCAGTTGAAGGAGGCCTTGGTCAGCAAACCTGTGTTACAGCTCCCGGACCTTTCCAAACCATTTGTGTTGAGAACGGATGCAAGTGGGATTGGGATTGGGGCAGCTTTGTTACAGGAAGGAAAAGACGATGCTTCAGTTTTGAAACCAGTGGCATACGCAAGCAAGAAACTTCTCCCGGCTGAGATAAATTATTCGACCGTTGAGAGAGAGTGTTTGGCTCTCGTATGGGCTGTACAAAAATTCCAGCCTTATTTGTATGAAGTTCAATTTCGAGTTCAATCGGATCATCAACCCTTGATGTTCCTGGCCACTTCTCAGAAGCTCAACGCCCGTTTGATGCGGTGGTCGTTGCTACTTCAGCCATACCACTTTACAGTGGAGTATATACCTGGGAGGGAAAATGTTGGAGCTGATTTCCTGTCTAGACATCCAGCTCCTGAAGAAGAGGAATAGGTCATCTGGATCGAACCTCCAAGAAGAAAGAGTTGTTGCGGACTACTCTCTTAGGAGGGGGCCTATGTAACGAGTTAAATAAACTTTTTAGTTGCGACCGATGACAACCAAGCCCGACATTGGTTTGCAAACACAATAGACCCTGTGATGTTGAACCAACTGAGGAAAATACGTCGTACAGACTGTCTGCACCTGGTCGACATTTGTGTATGAGATCAAAGTGAGTCATGTCGAGTTGTCTACACACGGTCGACAGTTTGTTGACAGGTTGTTGTTCGAGAGACGTGTACTGGCGACATCTGTCTACAAAGCGGGAGTTGGCCGTTGAAAGTGATGGACAGAGTGTCTGCCAGAGGTCGGAAGGATTCTGTCAGATGTGAGGGAAAGGTCTCTGGCTCACAGACAGCCAGGATATTTGTTGGATGAGACAAAGAACTACCCAGATGAAAGGAAACTTGACAGCTAATTGACTCCGGTTAGTCTGGAAACAGGAGGACACAGCCAGATTCTGGACTGGACTGGACTTTTTGGTGACGTCACTCAAGCACCCATATAAAACCCAGTGTGGTAAACAAGTGGAGGGAGTTGGGAATAACATTCTGAAGTGTTCAGATCGGTGCATTATTCCGAGTTGTGTTATATGAGAGGGACTAGACTGTCTAAGTGGTGATAGTTATCCGCGGACATAGATCCAATCGGATTGCAATGTTTCTCGAGTAACAACTAGAATGGGCATATGGTAGGCAATTAATAATATCTGACTTAAGAGTATGATTAGGAATATAGTACCGTACTGTGCGGTGATATAATGTATTATAGGTGCAGTGATATAATGTATTATGATTAGTGATAGAATGTTCTATAAGTACGGTGCTAGAAAGTATCATAGGAGCGTCGGCACTAGTATTCTATTGTGCGGCTTCAACTAGCTTGTGTGATATATCATTTTACTCAGGGAGTTGAGGACAATGTAGTGGAATAATAATTAGAGAGATTAAGGATGGTTGAGAGGAAGGAGAGGAATGTGAAATGGTAGGATTTTCCAGTAGGGCATCTGCTGGATTTCTTCTTGTTCTTTTATTCTTTCCTGGTGTTGCCATGTCTCAGATCATATGATTGAGTTATTTGGCCGTATGACAGAGATCGGATCTCTGTTATAGACCTGAGTGCTATTATTGGCCTACACTTACCTAATTCTGGCCAGGACTGAGTTGCCCTCACCATAGTATTCTCTATTCTACAGGTTCAATTTCCAGGTCCACGTTTGTGTGCTGTGATTTTCAGCGGTGGGACTAACACAAATTTAGAAGATGATCGCTCAGAATCTGAAGACAGAGGTTGCTGAGAGGCCGCTACATAGGGCTTATACCCAAGTTGGCTTGCGGGAACCTGGCTTCTGCTGAGCAGGACATGTTGATGAGATTGATGTTTAGCCAAGTTATAGATGTATCAATGAACAGTCAGAACATTGTATAATTTATACTGATACCCAGAACAGTTAGATTGTGGTGTTAATATGAGGAATCTTTAGAACCAGTGACTCTAGATCCATTAAGATTTCTCCAATAACAGTGACAATAGGTTTAGAATTTCCTGATTAACAATCCGTTAAATAACAGAGGAAATTCATAGTGTGAATCAGATTGAAGACTCTCATTAGACAGTGTTTTGTCAGGGGTGTCCAAGCATCCTAGTGGTTCCAGAGACAACGGAGGAAGTCTTCACGTGACCGGAGGAGCATCACCTGGGTGAGGCTACTTGTATGGGATACATGGTGCTGGTGTGTTGTCAGCACAAGGATGCAAATGACTATACTCTTGAACACTGATCTGAGTCCATAGACACTTTAGAGTACACGTCACACATTCTACACCTTATACACACACACACGTCTCCTACCTATACTCTTTGCTTTAATAAATTTCTTGGTTTTATTTGTTGAAGCGAGAGTTGTCAAGTATGTTATGTTGGGGAAGAATGAGAGGAGGCATGATCCAGGGGTGAGTAAGAGGGAGAAGAAGGTGTCCTCAGATTGAGGGAGTGTGTGGACGGAGTCTGCTGGATATCTCCAGAATAGAGATATTGAATAAAAAAAATAATGTGGGTGTTGATTTCCTTCACTCTCGGGAGGACACTAAAGTGGTAAAGAAGAACAAGTAACTAATACGACATTCATTCTTTACACACACGACAGATGTGGAAGCTAATCGCGGAGTTCCATACAGTTAGAATGTGAAACTTGAAAGTTATACACTATAGTGAGAGGCTATCCGTGGCGAAGTTGCCTGCCTCGCGTTTCGAAGGTTGTGGGTTCGATTCTGAACTCCTTCACTCGGTTCTCGACAATTTTCTCGGCTGCTCCTGGCAGTTTTCGCCGGAGCTACGGAGTTTGTGCTCTGTGTGACACTGTCGGCAGAACGCCCTGAGGGCAGAGACCTAGCCTTATGGGGTATAACCTAGTGCAATGAAATGGCTCCCACATTATGGACACGCGTCTAATCCTACGTATTTTTTCTTCTGTTGCTCTATAGAGCATAGGTCTTCGAAACCAACTCACTTCAAGACACCCCCCCTCTCTCTCTCTCTCTCTCTCTCTCTCTCTCTCTCTCTCTCTCTCTCTCTCTCTCTCCCTTCCCTCTAATCTGTAGCTATCCCAGACAGCTCTGTCCATGCCCTTCCTGTATTATTCATTTCTGTTTCTACTTCTCTTCTCCGTGTGTTGATAGGTCTTCTTCTATTTATTTTGACCCGTGGTTGCAGACTAAGGTTTGTCTAGGTATTATATTCTCGAGTTTTCTAAGTGTATGGACAATTCAGCCCCAGCGTTTCTTCACCTCTTGGTTCATTGACATGTTTGTCTAGTTCTGTCCACGAGCTCTACATTGGCGAGTTTGTCATATTATTTTATTCCTTCTATTTTGCACAGGCACCACTTTGTGAACGTATGTGGTTTATTTTTAATCGTTTTGGTTATTATCCATGTATCTTTCCACGTTTCTGTTCCATACGACAATACTCAATTAATGCTGGAATTGAATCTCTAAGTTATGTGCTAAATTTAATTTATTTTGACTTCCACAAATATCCCGGTGTTATAAAAACTCCTCTAGCCTTCTGTATTCTTATTCTATCTTTATCTGTTCCACCTCCTTTTCTACAACATTGCTACCAAAGTAGGTGTCTGATTCTGTCTCTTGAAGTGAGGTTTCCCTAAGGGAGATCAGGCTATCATTTGCTTGATTTATTCACATTATCTGTGTCTTTCCTATCTGAATCTTTAAAGCTAGTTGTTGTGACGTCCCATCTTGTGTTGTTAGTTCATCCTGCATCTGATTTCGTGTGTGAGACAGGAGGGCAATGTCGTCAGCAAAGTCCAGGTCATCCAGCTGACTTGTCAGGGAAGCCTCGGCAGTGATTGTTTTCTTCATAATCCAGTCTTTAATCAGCAAAAATAGTAAGGGTGACAAAAGGCATCCCTGCCCCACTCCTGTTCTCATGTCGAATATTTCCGTTAGTTGGCAACCACGGAAGACCCCGCCATTCATGTCACTATATGTTGCCTTTACCAAGTTAACAAGTTTATGTGGTATTCCATAATGTCTCATAAATTTCCAAAGATATTTCCTATCAATGCTAGCAAAGGCCTTTTCGTAGTCGACAAATCCAATAAAAAGTGGTGAGTTCAGTTCGATGCTTTGTTGTGTACAGTATAACTATCTGATCAGTGCAGGATCTAGTTAGTCGGAAACCGGTCTGTCATCCCTTAGTTGTTTGTCAATGGCAACTCGTAATCTCTCCAGTATGATTCTGCTTAATATCATCTCAGAAACTGACAGTAACGATATTCTTCTATAATTGTCAATCCTTTCTGTCAATATCACGCCCGAAATAACACCTTCAGGTTTATTTGGCACACGATGCTAAACCCATACTTTTATAGATCAACAACACTCCATGGGTCAATATCACAATAGAAATAAAAATGTGAGGTGTTAAAATATAATAATTTGGAGATATAATTTGGAAATGGACATAAAATGTACCTACTCACCCAAGACTTTGACGGAATGTTTCTATTCCAGTGCTGTCTGAATGCAGTAATTTTTAGGGGAATCCGTGTGTAAGCATCCAAAGGGCAGAAAACTGACCGGACCAACAGTTTCTGAAATGTTCACATGCTGGCAAAGGAAACTCTCCGAGAAAATGACCCTAAAAGCTGCCAACCTCCAGATAAACAGCCTATGCATTAAGGCATTCACCACTTTAGCAAACAAAATATAAACGTACAGATAAAATTTAATAATCGCTGTGTAATAATGCATGTATTATACTATTTGTGCCGAGATAAACTACGTTCAAAGTGTATCTTTCTACTATTTATCTTCTTCATTTTCTGCGTTCATCTGGAGAGTTTTTTTCGGACGAGATTTCGTTGTGCCTGTTTACAGCAGAGCTGCGTTCTTGCTCCGTTAGGCCGACAAATTCGACTTCTGCGGGCATTTGTTGACCGGATTAACCTTCCCGAATCTACTATTTATTATAATTTGCTATTTATTTGCCTCTTTATAACTCAGTCATGGGCGATTTGGAAGACCTTGTGCTGATTTAAATGGTATGAAGCGCCAGAAAGCATCAGCAAACTTCTTAACGTAAAACTGTCTATTCACTAAAAAAAAAAAAAAATTATTCACAGCCAATACATGCTGGCGGTTATTGATACGTCCTGTAAAGGACATGCAAACAACTAACCGTATTACTCAAATATGGCAAGGGAGAAACGCTGTAAAGCAGCTAATCGCAGGTCAGTATGATTTACTAGAATTAGTCTCATTTCAAGACTTTAAGACAAGATTCGAAAATTTAAATCACAAACTATATTCCAGTCCACATTTCAGACTTTTAACAGATTCAGTGCCAAACAAAAAGGAGGTTTCGATCTAACAATGATGCATGGCGGGAAATGGGAAGTAGGGGGTGTGTCACAGTTATGACTTAAAAGTTGTTGATATAGTAGTAGATATATTGTATAAATATATCAAATTAAAGGGATTCGTATAAGGACAGCTACTGTTTATAAGCCTATGGCAGATGCGGGAAGTGGTAAAAGACGATTGATCATCCCATGGCAGTTACTCAGTTATAATAATTAAGTTCCCTTGAACACGCCACGGCGCACTGGGCACCAGGATTTTTTTTTTTTTTTTTGGCATATCCTTTACAGGACATCGCTGTTAACATCAGCATCTTCCAGCTGATTGTTGATTTCTTGGCAAGATTACGCTCAGTAATTTGCCATTGCTTTCTGAGCGACCGGCTCCATACTCTCATAAGTCACTGACGCGACTCGAACCGCTTCCAATTCTCGTGCGCTCATGTCAACCACGAGAGTATTCGGGGTTACGGAGAAAGCTGCTAACGTCTCGGCCAGGGAGACGGCGGGCACCAGGAGCTAGATCCATATATGTAGGGACCAAACAACACTTAGTGGCTGATGCGGTCGGTACACAAGACCTGGTACCTATTTTAGGCTTAGTCAGCGTCTGATCCCAGGACAATTAAAAAAAAAAAAAAATCAAGACCGTACCAACACGAAGCGAACCCAAGACCACATGAACGTCAGACGTGCGTCTGGTTATTACACTACCGTGGCTCTTTCAAGATGTATCTAGTCTATGTATAACTATCCATAGGTTTCCACAATGAACAGATGTTCACAAGCGATCGGCAGTGAACTGGCAATACCGAAATCTTGACAACTGTGTTGTCCTACACATTACAAAGACAAATTATAACAAATTCAGGAAATGTTCCCATTACTACAGAAAGCACGTGTTGTTGTGTCTACACTCGCTTTACTTCCGCCATGGATCTACATTTCCGCAAATATTTAGAAACGGATACGGAAAATGCAGCGAACTATCAACACTCTAAAAGACGCCGCGGCGACATTGAAAGCTCAGCGAGTCTATTGCTAGACGCTACGTACTGAATCAATGGTAAATAGTCTGATTTCACTGTTTGCGATACACAGCACATTTATAACTGCTACCTTTCCCTTTCTATCACATTTCTGAAAGGTTGAAACGGAAACAAAGAAACGGGCACGAAATAGCGCGCGGAAGGTGACTGGGCGAGAGATAGCCCGAGCCAGGAGACGATAGCGCTGGATACAAAGTAAATAATGCCTGCTGGACATGCAGACACAGCAAGCAGACAGGCGTATGTCATGGAATGTACATCGGTCATGGCAGGAAGAATGTCGTTACAACGGACGTAACACTGGGGTCAGTTTAGTCAGGTCTGTTATATTTGAATCTCTCTCACACATACACACACAAGCACACACATACACACACAAGCACGGCGTGTGATGCCAGGGCCCATACGGGGGAGCAAAGAATAGTAACACTGTTGCCTACCATGCACGTCGTAAGAGGCGACTAAGGAGGCTATGGTTCCGTCGCCCTGCTACTGAGTGAGTGCGTGGCGCGACACTGTGAGCTGTGAATTTCGCGTGGAATGCTTTTGCATCTGTCCGCGGTTGTTTTTCGAGTGAACTGCACGTTCGGAACGATGACGGCCGGCTGTTGCTGGATTGACTAGTTTGCCTTTTCGGTTCACAAGTGCATTTTTCAGGAGACTCCTGGGAGTCGCCGCTGTAGCTACGGAGTTCGTGCTTTGTGCGGCGCTTTCGGTGGGTCGAAGGTCGCCCTGCAGAAAGAGACCAAGCCATATGGGATGAAACCCCGGTCAATGAAGTCTTTCTGGTGACTGCGGTTTTCATCGATGATGAACTGTATTTTTCGGGGAGGACTTTTGTGTTGGCATTCTGACGGCGGCATTATGCACAGTGTACCTGTGCGGACTGTTGGCTTGCCTACACTCCTGTCTATTCCATTGTTCACATGGGGCAGTGAGGAGCATTTTGTGATATTCACTGGCACAGGAACGAAGCAATATGGGACGACCCTTTGCCGTGAAGTTGGAACCGCGACTAACTAACTAACACACACGGCTGCGAATCCCCGACAATTAGTAAACAGGCGAACAAATCCCTGGAAGCCTTGGAGATGTGGTTTTATAGAATAATGCTGAAAATTAATTGGACAGCCAAAATAAGCTTTCTGAACAATTTGAGGGAAACTGAGTCGCAAAGACAACTTATCAGAAACATCAGAAAGAAGCAGTCATAAGTTGTGGCCTCATTATGAGAAGACAAAAACGGGAACATATTGTGACAACCGGAAAGATTTGTGGAAAGAGAGATATAGGAAGACAGCGTGAGATAGTTCTTGACAGTCTTGTGACATGACACTGAAGGGAGTTAATACACGAACTGATCTATGGCGCCGAATATCGCAATTTTTTGGAGAGGCATGATCGCCCACACCAGCCGACAAGACACTGGATGGTGGTGATCTCAACATGTGCATACTACAGAAATATTCCAACATATATTAACTGAAATTGCCATATACTTATAAATAAAACTATAGTTAAAATACAATAGTTTTTATTGTACAACCCCCTTTAATTTGATATATAATACAACATGTCTGCTACCGTATTAACAACTTTTAAAACATAACCGTGACACACCCTTACTTCTCATTTTCTGCCATCTGTTTTTGTGTGTGTGTGGGTCCAAACCTACTTCTTGTTTGGCAGTGAATCTGTTAAAGCAGCATTATGAATTGTTTTAGCTAAAACACACTGTCATATATTTCACCGTCACTACAGTAGTTTACCTCACTGAAGTAAATGGAGGGAGCGAAGCAGAAGAAAAATTGCATAGTTTCCAGTGTAATTAAAGAAAACTTCTGAAGTCATCAACAAGGGAGGTGAGAGAAGGTTATTGAATACTGCAGGTCGGGAGAATGCAATGAAAGTCATACGGCAAAAGCTCGGCAACGAACAGACGAAGGAACGTGCCTGGCAATGAATACAGCGAACACTTGGGGGAGACCGACCTTCGTGTGTGTAAGGGGATGTAAGGCATGGCGAAAATCGTTTGGACGCGGTATTGGGAGATAAAGGTGTATATGAACAGGCTTGAAGAAAAATGAAATAACAGACAGATAGATAGATAGATAGATAGATAGATAGAGAGTGGGAGAGGAGACAAAGAGAGAATGAGAGTGTGTGTGTGTGTGTGTGTGAGAGAGAGAGAGAGAGAGAGAGAGAGAGAGAGAGAGAGCTAGGTAGTGTGTGTGTGTGTATGTGTGTGCCAGACAAAGGAAAATATAATGAAACAGGTAATTACCGGTCTATACACCTGACGCGGCTCTGTTCATTGATAGATCGCTGTAATTTACCCTCACCGGCACAACATGGCCAACCGCTGGAACTGATTAAGGCTGAGCGTGTACCGAGATACATGCGTACCGATATGTTGGGGAGTTGGGGGCGGGGGGTGGTGGTAACAGGAGACAACGTGGGGAGGGGGTAGATAATCACTTGTAGGTTTAAATACTTACAAGGTTTATAATCTGCTTTATAATGATGAACCACGGGGCTGGTATCTATTGAACAATGATGAACCACAGGTTGGTATCTATTTAACAACGATGAACCACAAGCTGGTATCTATTTATCAACGACGAAACTTGGATCAGTACCTACTTAACAACTATGAAACAAAAACAAGTATCTTCTTAATAACGACGATAAAGGACCTGGCATATATTTAACAACCGTGAAACAAGGAATATTATCTATTTGATAACGGTGAAACAACGAATAGTATATATATATATATATATATATATATATATATATATATATATATATATATATATATATATATATATATATATATATATATATAATGGTGAAACAAAGGCATGTATTTATTTATCAACGGCGAAACAATGAATAGTATCTATTTAACAACCGTCAAACAAGGAAAATATCTATTTAACAACGGTGAAACAAGGAATAAAATCTATTTAATAATGGTAAAACAAAGGCTAGTAACCATTTAACAACCGTGAAGCAAGGAACAGTATCCATTTAACAGCATTCAAACAATAAATAGTATTTATTTGATAACGGTATAAAAAAGGCAGGTATTTTTTTTAACAACGGTGAAACAGGGAATAGTGTCTATTTAATAGCGGTAAAACAAGGGCTTTTATCTATTTAACTGACGATTAAACTAGGGCCGGCATCTATTTAACAACAATGAAATAAGAACTTGTATCTACGAGTACTTACCAACGATGAAACAAGACTAGTATCTGCTTGACAACGATAAACAATTAAAGTATCTAGGCCTGCATATATTTAACAACGAGAAATAAGGAGTGGTGTCTACTTAACAACGTTGAAACAAAGGCTGATATCTATTTAACAATTAATAAAAAACGACTAATATCTACTTAACAATGATACAACTAGAAGTGGTATCTTCTTAACAAAGAGGAACGAGGACTAATGTCTCCTTAACGACGATAAAATAAAGACAAGTATTTCTTCAACAACGATGAGATAAGGACTAGTTTCTACTTAACAATGAAGAAAAAAAGAGTAATATCTATTTTACAACATTGATACCAGGACTAATATGTACTTCACATCGATTAAAAAAAGTGACTGGTATCTATTTAACAACAAAGAAATATATACCAATATCTATTAAGCGTTGACGTAAAGGTAACTTTCTACTTAACTACGATAATACAAAAGATCGTATATGCTTAACGATACAATTTCTGTCAATATTCCATAGTTGTTGCTTCAGGTGAATGAATGATAGACTGGACTGGCTAATTACACTCTGTTTTTTTGGGGCGTCAAGTCGGTCATGCATCGGAATAGACTTGTTCCTATAGCGCTGTCGTCACTTGGAGGTGCCAGGTTCGAATCCGGGCATGGTAATTACAGTTATAAATTGTTATGTTGTGTTGTGTATCATCTAATCTCTACTTATTTCTTCTACTTCCATGAGTGCTATTCATCACTGGTGAGTTTGTTTATGAGTCTAGTTAACAACTATGAAACAAAGTTAAGAATCAATTAATAGTTAGTTAGTTAGTTAGTTAGTCGACAGATCCTCCTCATTGCACATCGAACCATTCAGTCCATAAGTGCTCGGATCAACTCCACAGCAAATCCCGCAACGTGTAGCGGCTAACGACGCCAGTTCTGTGTTGGTTTATAAATCTTCTTTGGCTTCCTGCGTAGTGTTCTTGTATGGCCACCCCTCTTTTAATTTGCTGCTCTCGCAGTCTGGCCATTGTTGTAGATTCACAGTCATCACTTGGTTCTCGCAAAAGTCTTACTTCTCGTAGAGCATTCAGAATGTCGGCCTGGTCCATGGCGAGTCCGGGGGGTATCGGGGGGTATCCGGGGGGTACCGAATCAATTAATAATACCGATACAAGGACCTTTATCTACATGAAAACGACGAAACAAATGCTGGTATTCAGTTGTTTGATCGGCTATTTTAAAAGCCTCTACAATACTGAGTTTTAACTTGTAAATCCGGTGAATTGACGTTCAAATCTGCTCAGGCCTGAAAACTGCGATTTTCAATCATAGTTAGTTAGTTAGTCGCGGTTACAACTTTACAGCAACGGTTCATCCCCATTATGCTCCGTTCCTGTGCCAGTGAATATCACACAAAACGCTCCCCACTGCCCAATGTGAAAAGTGGAAAAGACAGGAGTCTCGACAAACAACAGCCCGCACAGATACACTGTGCATAATGCCGCCGCCAGAATGTCAACACAATAGTCCCCACGAAACATCCATTCAATCAGTTCGAGGTTGGACTGTCCTTCCCATCCGGTACCGAAGTATCATCTGTACGGGCATTGTACCACATAGCTCTCTTCCCCGTTTCCATGGTCAGAAGCCTGCGGGACGTGCTTGAGGGTACTTCACACGTCTTTGGAGAGGCCTGGCGACCCTCTCAGAACGTGAGTCAGTCCGAGGGTAGACCGCATCACGAAGAGATACTCCAAGGCCTTGGTCACTTTGAGACCCATCTTTGTTCTTTGAGTTCAGAAACAATCAAACAATCGGTCATCTGGTTAGAATGCAACACCAACCAGCAATTACGCTATACCAAAGAATGTGTGATGGGAGAGCAAAAACAGAGATGAGATGAAAACAGACTGACAACATTAGAGATATTTTACAATCACACGGAATGATGCTATTCAGTACCACCAACTGGTGGCTTGGTGGCAAAAGTGGATGATGATGATGATGATGATGATGATGATGATGATGATGATGATGATGATGATGATGATGATGAACAATCAAACAGTACGTGATCAGTTCTATGTACATCACTTTTGTAAGATTCAGTGACGAGATCAAAATAACACAACTTTCAATCTGTTCCTGATTTTATTGAACAAATAAGATGAATAGATAGCACGCATGCTGGATATGACGAGGCAATGCCGTGTTTCTTTTGTATCCGCGGTGAACCCATGCGTGTCAGGGCGTTAGCAGAGTCAATGTAGCTCTGATTTTGTCATAGAAATCAGAACAATTCAGGCTAATGGATTCTAATAAATGTTGCGATCCATACGTGTAACACTGATTATTGGTTTTAGTTTACTTTGGTGTGCCAGAGTGGGAACATTGTTTCCTGTTGTATCTATTTTCTGCCACTCGAGTTATTTAAAATAAATCTGTTACCATGCACTCACTTACTTATTTATTGGCTCTTTTATTTTACAAATTTAGTTCTATTATTGCTTACAAAACTAAATGGAAAACACCAGTGCACAATTAAACAAACATAAAAACTGAAAGTGTAGTGGAAGACTATCCGAGAAGGCGTTTGATGACTTTAACAAATTCTTCTCTAAGCGAACTGTCGTGGCCTATCAAACTGACTTAAGTACTGTTTGTTCCAGAAAGTTGTTATATTAATCAATCTCTTTGAATTATCCTTGAACTTCTTGTATTGACGAAGAAACAGAAATTAACCCCTTTGAAAGTTGCGGAAGCATAGTGGCTAGAAGGGAGTCTGTTATTCGATAGTCATGGCTTCGAACGGCAAGGCGGATTCGAAGTAAAAGAGATCTGACATGGCGAAGCAGTTACGGAGGCAGTGATGTGGTCAATGTCATTCCGGCCGCCTGTACTTTCCAGAACATGCGATGGTAGCCATTTAGTCTAGGCCAATGGCAGCACAGGTCAAAGTTAAAACATATCGCCCCCTCAAAAGGGATTAGAGTTAACGCGGCTTCTCTTATGCTACATAAAATTACAATTTCATCTTCCTCGAACAGAAACATTAAAGTTAACTTCCTAAAGTTAACTTCTTATTCCCCATAATATCTAACAGTAACGGATCATATAGTTAACTCCTTAGGATAAATAAAACTGGATGTCTAAACTAACAATTGTCTGATAGAAGGAATTGAGTAGAGCTAAGAACCGGCATCACATGCACTCAGGGCATTCCCATACGCGCTCCGTCCCCTCGTTCAACCGCTACAGAAGAGTCATACTACTAATCGTTCCCATAACTATGAGTTTGTGCAAATGATGTAAGTATGTATGCAGGTGTG
The DNA here is from genome assembly GCA_963921405.1 of Cepaea hortensis. Classification (NCBI taxonomy): domain Eukaryota; kingdom Metazoa; phylum Mollusca; class Gastropoda; order Stylommatophora; family Helicidae; genus Cepaea; species Cepaea hortensis. The sequence goes on from OY992887.1 coordinate 54,180,087, forward strand.
TGTGTTTTTTACGAATGTGCATGTACGTGTTTCTGCCTGTCTCATAAATGATAATATGCAATTCTTATGTTTACAACATTCATTGACATTGTTTTTTTTTTCCCTATGTGAATGTATCATGCACTTTAAAAAAAAAAATAGTTGCATTTCCTTTATAGGACGTTGCAGTCAACATCAGCATCTAACTGCCGTTGTTGATGTCTTGGCAAGTTTTACGTTCAGTAGTTTGCCATTGATTTCTTGACGACCGCTCCCATACCAACACGTTAAAACCAGTGCGACACGGTCTGCTGCCAAATCAGTCACCGCTCTGTTTCGAACGCGGGTAAGTGGCATTACTAATCGCATCCGCAACGCCATCGCTACGATGCGCTATTGATGAACAAAAGATGAGTGATTGGAAGGGCCGAATGTAAGACAGGCCTGCGTGCCCAATTTGTGACCATTTTAAAATAAAGTTCGTTCGTTCGTTCTTCTCAGTTTTAAAATTCTTTAAAGACATACACCTGCCAAGGGTGATTCCCACATACTTCAATATACTCTTTCTACTAAGAGATCTGTTCTAGAAAGCGTGCAAGAAAATCCTCCCACTGTTCTTGTCAGCTGTTATAGGTTAGTTGTTATCATCATAAATTCAACATAATACCTGGGACATCTGCCTTGACGATCCGGTTATCCAGGGAGTACCACACAACCGACGCTTTGCTGGGTTTATAACGGCCCCAACGTCCCTGAACCTCTCTGCAACCCCGTTTACTGCCATCTGTAAGTCTTAAGCCAAACTTTACATGTCTCTTCCCTGTCTGTACATCAGCACATCATCTGCAAATGTCAAAATTCTACCAATTCCTGGTGTCACAATAGCTGCGACTTTGCTGATGTATACATTAGAGAGCACTGGGGACATGGTAGATCCCTGTTCCAGCCCAGGTGTAATGGTACATGGGTCAGAAGTCTATGAACCCATGCCAATGCAATTTGACGCTAATAAAGAACTGCCGCAATCAACTGGACAATCCAAGGGCAGACCTCCATGACCAACAGAGTGTATATCAACCGATCATAACTGACCCTGTTATAAGCATCCTCTAGGTCGAGAGCAACTGCCACTGTCTCTCGTTTATCCTGGAAGCTCTCCTAGAAAACAAGTGCAAATGTTGCGGCATTGGCTCAAGTGTCTTTCCCAGGCCGGTAACTCCCAAGACCTGCGAGAAGAAGGTTACGACTTCCCAAATGGTAACGTAGCCTGCATGCAACTATCTTTTCGAGTACCTTACCAAAGGTGTTTTGCAGGGTGTTGATTCTGTATCCATTAAGTTTTGAGTGATCCTTACCTGACTTTGGGAGTGGGACAAGGTAGCTGTGCAATTAATCCTGGAAAATTTCTGCCGTTTTATGATTAGGTTGAAACAAAGAGCCACCGCCTCCAAGTTCCTATCATTCATGTTCGTCATATAGCTGTATCTAATCTAACCCCATCCGGGCCCGGTGCTGTTTCTTTAGTTCTCCTCAGATCACGTCGTCTACCCTCTTCTACCTGTATCATATTTTCATAGTCCCCCTTCCTAGTGACCTGTGACAAGTCTTCTCTGACCATATCCCAAATAGCCCTGTCCTGCTGATTAATCTGTTCTAGAAAGCGTGCAAGAAAAGCCTCCCACTGTTCTTGTCAGCTGTTATAGGTCAGTTGTTATCATCATAAATTGTACCTTCTGTACCGGGCATCGCTTTTCTATTCATCTGTCGGTGCAGCCCCCAGAATTTTCCCAATGTCACATCCACACCGACTTCATTTACAAACTGTTCCCACTTCATCTTTATTGCCTCTGCTGCTTGGAGTTTAAAATCCTGCACCTTTACTTTTTAAAAAATTCCTTTCAGCCTCCTCCAATTCCGTGCCAACTGAATTGGTTGCTTTCCGCATTCTCTGCCAATTCCTTATGGCCGCCCTCTTTTGCCTCCATGATTGCTCCACTTCTGGTGTCCACCATGGTGGTTGTGTGAAGATTCTTCTTGTTAGTTTAGACAGTCCCTGTGATCTAAGGCGCCCCATCAGCAAAGAGTGGTCACAATCATAATTAAATGCCATAATTAATTTACGCAGTGAGCTGCCCTGTGCAGAACTTCATCGCATAAGTCTTTCCAAGTGTCTCCCCATCATTAGCCACATGTCGTAGATTGCGGCGGTCCTTTATGAGCGTCAAATTGCATTGGCATGGGTTCGTGGATTTCTGACCCACCTGTTGATGTCGTGTGTACATGATCTATTCCATCTTGTATCCATCTAGCCTGAGAGGTTTATCTTCTCCGCCTACCCAGCACACATCCCACTATGATTTTTCTAGATTTACTTGTCTTTTTTTGCACGCCTAACATATTTAATTTTGCTCATAGTTTGCCCATGACCTCTTTAAACTACATGCTTGTTTATTGATAAACAATATCTAAGGAATTTGCAACTGAACATTTAATTTTGTTATTCAAAATGTGTCTCTAAAACTTCTAATACTCCGTTCTGTGTAGTGTAATATTCAACCCATTGACCAGTTTTGTTAAAATACATTTTAAATAAGATAAAGTTTAAATGTACTAGTTGATAATTTTAGCTGAAATAACATAAGTAATTAATGTACAGTAAGTTAACTGGTATCGAGTTGAAAAAGTAATGAATGCATATTAAGTTGGCTGGTACCGAGTTGAATAAGTAATGAATATATAGTAAGATGGTTGGTATCGAGTTGAATAAGTAATGTATGTATAGTAAGTTGGTTGGTACCGAGGTGAATAAATAATGAATTGATAGCACTTGGCTGGTACCGAGTTAACAAAACTGTAACCTCAACCACGTATTCTCCTTTGAGTCTACGGTACTTGTTAGAAATGATGGTTACAAAGTACCATAACGTTTCACGCGTCTTGTGGTATTTTCGGGTACTTTGGAACATATTTGCAAGGTTGCACCCTTCTTTATCTAGTGGTATAGTGGAATGTGGCCCCGCCTCAGGCTTGATCTAGTATGAGTGAAATCATTAGCAGCCTTACGCCCACCTCACACTGTCTGTCATGGGATTGCCGTGAACATTATAATGGCACAGTGAGAATGAAGGAAAAGATGATAACAGAGATGATGATTTGTAGAAGTAGTCGACTTATTGTTATATTGACAGGAAATAATCTGCATTAATGTAATCATGAAGGACAGAAACACACACACACACACATACACACAGAGAGAGAGAGAGAGAGAGAGAGAGAGAGAGAGAGAGAGAGAGAGAGAGAGAGACAGACAGACAGACAGACAGACAGACAGATAGATAGATAGATAGATAGATAGATAGATAGATAGATAGATAGATAGATAGATAGATAGATAGATAGATAGACAGACAGATAGATAGAGAGAGAGAGAGAGAGAGAGAGAGGGAGAGAGAGACAGACAGAGAGATAGATAGATAGATAGAGAGAGAGGGAGAGAGAGAGAGGGAGAGAGAACGAACGAACGAACAAACTTTATTTTCAAAGGGTTAAGAATTGGGCACGCAGGCCCGTCTAACATTCTGCCCTTCTATCACTCTATTTCATACATTATTTCATTCACACATCATTCAAGGCTAACAGAGAACAGCAACAATATAAAAGATATGCATTATAAAGGCATGGGAAAAATGCGAACATCAAAACTACACGACACAGTAAAATTAGATAATGGTCTGACACTTGTTATTAGCCATGTGGAATATACTGGCCTACCAAAAGGGGACTGGCTGATATACTAGGGTTTTGTTGTTATTATTATTATTATCTCTATTATTAAGGGGGAAGATAATCCGTACTGAGATAGTGTTCGAGTAATTTGCGATTATATGAATAGGGATTGGTGATGTCTTTGATTTCTTGTGGAAGATTGTTCCACAGCTGAGCTGCAGAGTACGTTAAGCTTGTTTTGTATAAGTCAATCCTAGGCTTCGGAATGTGTAATATATTTAAACGTTTACTGTGTCTAGCATTATATTTAAACAATGGCCAAAGGTAATTTGGGGCATTCCGATGCAGGATTTTGTGAATTATTTTAGCTTTATTGAAAAGCAGGCGTTTGCGGAGTGGTAGTAACTGAAGGCGTTTATACAGGCTAGGATTGTCAGATAAATGTTTGTTATAAATTAGACTCATGGCCCGTTTCTGGAGTGAGTAAAGTCGCTTGGTGTTTGAATTAGAACAACCGTCCCAGATTGTAGAGCAGTAGTCAAAGTGTGTCTGTATATGAGAAGTATAGAATAGTTTCCTTGTGTCCTCATCAAGGAAGTTTTTAATTTTGGCGGGTTGGTAGACTTTTTTCGCTGTTTGTTTAATAAGCGCTTGAACGTAGGAATTAAAGGTTACAGAGGTTAAAGAGACAAAGAGAGATAGATAGATAGATAGATAGATAGATAGATAGATAGATAGAGATAGAGAGAGAGGGAGAGAGACCGACAGACAGAGAGATAGATAGATAGATAGATAGAGAGAGAGGGAGAGAGAGAGAGAGGGAGAGAGACAGACAGAGAGATAGATAGATAGATAGATAGATAGATAGATAGATAGATAGATAGATAGATAGATAGAGAGAGAGAGAGAGGGAGAGAGAGACAGATAGAGAGATAGATAGATAGTTAGATAGAGAGAGAGGGAGAGAGAGAGAGAGAAGAGAGAGAGAGAGAGAGAGAGAGAGAGAGAGAGAGAGAGAGAGAACTTTATTTTCGAAGGGTTACGAATTAGCACCGAGTTGCAAGCCCGTCTGACATTCTGCCTTGCTTCTCTCTCTGCTCTCGCACTGTTCTCATACATTGTTTCATTCATACATACTTGTAAAGCTAAACTTAGATAACAACAACAACAACAAGGAACAATATGCATAATAAATGCAGGGAAAATATGCAATACTCAATAATACATGACTCACTCAATCTAATCTTTGACATGGCAGTTATAATTAGCTAAGGTAGATGTAATATACTACAATTAGGAGAATGTTTATGATATTAGTTGTCCTTTGAGACAATTATTATTATTATTATTATTATTATTATTATTATTATTATTATTATTATTATTATTATTATTATTATTATCATCATGTATCAATAACTACTAAGAAAGCACTTTACAACACAATCTTCCTACCAACTCTGTGTTACCAATGCCAAACCTGGACAATGACAGAAAAAGAGAAAAGAAAAATCACAACAACAGAAATGAGGTTCCTGAGAAGAATACTCAACGTATCAAGAAGAGATAAGATCAGAAATGAAGAAATCAGGACTAAAGTGGGGGTTAAAGCAGCACTAGATTTTATCAGAAAGCAGCAAGTCAAATGGTTTGGCCATGCAAGTAGGTTACCAGTCAACAGCATACCACAACAAGCAATGATGTACAGACCAGATGGAATCAGAGGAAGAGGCCGACCACGTAAACGTTGGACGGAGGGAATAGCAGAGTCCATGGGAATATCGATATATGAAGCCCATAATCACGAAGTTTATACTTCACCTCGACACCGCAAGGTACAAGAGGAACATGATGAGATGAGATGAGATGATATTGTTGTTGTTGTTGTTGTTGTTGTTGTTGTTGTTATTATTATTATTATTATTATTATTAACAATATATTTTCTCTGCCACATTCATGCACGCACGCACGCACGCATACATGCACACACAGATTAATGTATACTTACGCTATGCAGATGACACGGTATTGATGGCGGATAAAGCAAAAGATCTACAACAACTGTTGGACATTGTAGTAACAAAGAGTGCAAAGAAATGACTCTCCTTGAATATCAAGAAAACAGTAACAATGGTGATATAAAGAAACAGGTAACACCCAAATGTGATATAGAGATAGAAGGGAGAATTCTCCATCAAGTAAATAGTTTTAAATACAGTATCTAGGGACATTTGTAACATCAGATGGAAGGTGCACAACATAGATTAAGAGCAGAATAGGGCAAGCAAAGGCTGCATTTCAGAAAATGAAAAAATATCTTATGCAATAAGTCAATTTCATTGAATGTAAGAAAGAGAGTGCTAAGGTGCTATATAAAACCTGTTTTGCTGTATGGCTGTGAATCTTGGAATGTAAATGAACAAATAAGAAGAGATTGGAAGCAACAGAGATGTGGTTCCTGAGATGAATGTTGTGAATTCCTTGGACTGCCAAGGTAACTAACAATGAATGCCTGAAAGAGACCAATGAAACCAGAACATTATATACAACAATAAGAAAGAGGCACACAACTTCTTTTGGTCATGCTATGAGAAGAGAGGCATTGGAGAACACTGCGACAAATGGAAAGATCGAGGAGAAGACAGGCAGAAGCACACCAAGAGAAATGATGCTGGATGGATTGCGACGGTGGCATGGATGAATATCAACGGTAGAGTTGATCCAGAAAACCAAAGACCGAGATCTGTGGAGAGTCATGGACGCCTACCCAGTCGGCATGGCACTTATTGATGATTATATATATAGATGGATACATAATTATAACCTTTAATAACCAGATAGATTGAGCTACACAATACAGTGATCGGATTGGATTACACAAGATAATGACTGTATAGATGGGAATACACAAGATAGTAACTGCATATATATATGATGGCGATGATAATGAGGCAAGACAGTAACGGTTTAGATGGAATTAAAACACAATAACTAGATAGATTGTAGTATACAAGATAAATAACTGGATATATTGACGTACAGACGATAGTGATCGCTTAGATGGGAATCATCGTGATCATCAAGTGCCTTCCGGCTGGCGTAGGCGTTCATGACCTTACACAGATCTCGGTCTTTGGTTTTCTGGATCAACTCTGCTGATGATATTCCTCCATGCCATCTTTAATAACCAGATAAATTGAGCTACACCAGTGGTTCTCAACCGGTGGGGAATTCCCCCCTAGGGGGGAATTTTGGGGTTTCCAGGGGGGGGGGGGGATGAAGATTATTTCAAGATCGCGTTAATACAAGAACCGATTACTTGATATTGTTTTTCCCTTCATACTTTACGGTTCTGTACGTATCACCCTTCTGAAATTCATTTTATAACGTAAGTTAGATCCGCAAATCACGTTTTATGTAGATGTCTAGACTTGTTTTAGTATGTGCTATTAAATTTAGCTTCAATTATTACGTATACTGTGTAGGGGTCTCTCTGACCGAGGGGTTACACCACTTTCTCCGTAATCCCGTTTAACACGCAGAGTCTTGTAGCGGGCGAGAACTGGGAGCGGTTTTTCCCCCGCTGGTGACTTGCGGGATAACTGAGCCGGCCGCTCAGAAAGCAATGGCAAACTACTGAGCGTAATCTTGCCAAGAAATCAACAGACAGCTGAAAGATACTGCTATTGACAGCGATGTGGAGGGGCAGGAGGGAATTTTTAGGGGGAAAATACGAAAGGGGGGAATTTATAGGGAGGAAATACGAAAGGGAGGGGGGGGGGGGAATAACGTTCTAAAAATATGGTGAGGGGGGCACGGGCCAAAAAAGGTTGAGAACCACTGAGCTACACAACACAGTGATCGGATGGGAATACACAAGATAGTAACTGCATAGATGAGAATATACAAATAGTTACTGCATAGATTGGAATACACAAGATAGTGACTGCATAAATGGGAATAAACAAGTTAGTGGCTGCATAAATGGGAATACACAAGATGGTGACTGTATAGATGGGAATACACAAGATGGTGACTGTATAGATGGGAATACACAAGATGGTGACTGTATAGATGGGAATATACAAGATAATGACTGAATAGATGGGAATATATTAGATGGTAACAGAGCAATGGAACAGACAAGGTTGAGACTGCATAGATGGGAATACAGACAGCGGCTACATTGATTTGACTACATAAGATAGTTACTGTCTAGATTGGAATACACAAGATGGTGACTGCGTATATGTGAATACATAAGATGGTAACGAAACAACGGAATAGACAAGATAGTAACGTCATAGGTTGGACTCGTGTGCTCAGTGGAATGGCTAGCAAAAAGCACGCATCTCACGGCATTATTTGTTTAATGATGGAGCTGCTTGAATGGCCAAAGAATGAGTAAAGATGACTATCTACGTCAACGAATTTGTGAGGTGTGTGACACGATTACTCGCGCCTTCATTAACCTTTTGTTTGTTGACTTCAAATTATGTATAATGATTGGAGATCTGCATGGCCGAATTGATAACAACTGTGCTGCTCATATTTCTCATAATCGATTTCCAACTGCCAAGGGATCTTTTACGTGCGCAACAATACACACGGGCGTCCGATCTCACTACCCAGAGACCAGGGGAAATTACTGGAAGCCCACGTGGATTTTTTAAATAAATCCCGGTCCTCACCGGGGCCTGAATCCGGGACCTCCAGCACTCGAGGCGGACACCATACCTCGAGACCACTCAGCTGCCCGGGCAAAATTTCGAGTTAAAAATCTACCCAAAGTATTTCAAGATCCTCGCCGTTGCTACGGAGATCGTGCATTGAGCTGAGTTTCTCCAGACTCAGGTTTGAGTAGGAGGAAAACGGAGCACTTATGGGGTTAAACCCGTGTGCCGTGATGTTAATCCAACGACTAAAACTAAAAAAAATAAACTTTCTCATAATCATCATCTCAAGCCATCCAGGATCATTTCTCTTAGTCTACCTGTGCCTCTTTTAGTATTCTTCAATTTATTTATATTCAATGTATTCCCGTTGATCAAAATCTAACCTTTAATTCCCATGATCATATTCTCGTTAAACATATAGCCAAAAAAAGTATACCAACTTGCCAAAATTAAAATGTCCTTGACGAAAACACAAGAAAGATAGTCTATACTTCCCACATACAAACACATATTAATTATAGCGCCACAATCTGGGATGGATGCTCCAAATCAATAACAAAATGCCTTTATTCACTCAAGAAAAGGGCAGTGCGATTAATTAATGTTGAAAAGCTTGCCGATAATTCTAACCTACACAAACGTCTTCAGTTACTGCCATTCAACAAACGCCTACTTTTTAATAAGGTTAAAGTAATTTTTTTAAAAATCCTATTTCAAAATGCTTCAAGCTACCTTTGGCCATTGTTCAAATATAACGCAAGACATAGCGAACGACTAAATATACTTCATGACTCTAAACCTAGGATAGACTTATATAAAAAAGGCTTTGTATACTCTGCACTCAGTTGTGGAACAATCTTCCACAAGAAATCAAAGAGACCATCAATCATTATACATACAACCTGTTTGAACACTACCTCAATACAGACTAACCCCCCCCCCCCCACCACCACCACCTAAAATAATAATAATGGAAAATTATCTCAAACAACAACAAATAAACGTTGCCATACGTATGATACGTAACACCTTCCTTAGGTATTTATAATACCCATGTTAAACATTGCCTCAGTGATTCATGTATTATTGATTATTTTTCGTGCATTTTAATGCTTATTGTTCTTTTGTTGTCTAAGATTAGATTAGCTTCATAAGTGATTTTGAATGAAAGAATGTATGAGAGGAAATAGAGAAGAAGGGCAGAATGTCAGACGGGCCGGCGTGCCCAATTCTTAACACTTTGAAAATAAAGTTTGTTCGTTCGTTCGTTTGTTCTTTTCCCACGGATGTTTCCAGTTGTCGCGATGTTCTCAAATGCCCCTCTTCTCGCTGTCGTGGTAACTGGAAAGTTGTGGGATCGAAAAGGCTAAAAAACATTAGGAGACTGAACACATTAGTACGAGATTACGGACAAGAGATGAGTAACATGGATAAGGCATTGAGGGAATTAGAAGAGATAGCAACGGCTAAGTAGTTCGTATGAGAGGGTTCGGCTCATAAGCTACACGATAATAATACAAATAGCAGAAATGGTTGGACTGGTCCGTAGTAACTAGTAGAGTTTATATAGAACATATCCGGACGCCTCATCTCGTGTGTTACTGTGGCCATACGGGAAGCAAAGAATAACGACAATGTAATATATCCATGCCGGCTTCGTGGCTTAAAGGTTAGCGACTTTTCTCCGTAATCTCGTATACTCTAGTAGGTAACGTGATGACGGTGAGAATCAGCAGTGGTTCGAATCGCATCAGTAACTTACGGGGTATGTGAGCCGGCCGCTCAGAAAGCAATGGCAAACTACTGAGCGTAATCTTGCCAAGAAGCTGGTGTTGACAGCGATGTCCTGTAAAGGATATGCAAATATATATATATATATCCATGCGGGTCTGCAAAAGCGACCAAGGAGAGTTGGCGAGGGACTGGCTACATCAAGCCGTTGAAAACTTTAGCTACAAAATTCGACTAATCATGAACAAGTCTACAAAGGGCTTGACGTGAGTAGGTTAAGGACCTATGATTCATTGGGAGATGGAAGGCAACAGAAGAAGAAAAAGAAGACGATGATGGTGCTAAGGATGAGGAGGAAAAGAATAATTAGACGAAGATGAAGAAGAAGATGAAGAAGAGGATAAAGAAGAAGCAGAGGAGCAGAGGAAAAGGAGGTGGTGGTGGAGGAATAGGAGGAGAAGAAGAAGAGAAAGAAGGTAAGAAGAAAAAGAAGATGAGGAGAAGGATGATGAGGGAGAAGAAGAAGAAGAAGAAGAAGAAGAAGAAGAAGAAGAAGAAGAAGAAGAAGAAGAAGAAGAAGCAGAAGAAGAAGAAGAAGAAGAAGAAGAAGAAGAAGAAGAAGAAGAAGAAGAAGAAGAAGAAGAAGAAGAAGAAGAAGAAGAAGAAGAAGAAGAAGAAGAAGAAGAAGAAGAAGAAGACTCTCCGCTGCCATATCTTAAATTTAAAAAAAAAACACAGTAAAAACCAGACAAATCAAAACAAAACAAAATATAGAACTTGCCATTCATACACTTGTATGTACCCATTGGTATCTCTGTCTGTTCTAGAGAGTTCATGCACGCGTGGTCTAATATAATCTGCACGCTTTAATCAAAGAGATCGGGACACTATTGGACTCATCACCTGCAGCGAGAGATAGTTCTGTAAATCAAACCTCACCTGTCCATGGTCTATAGTTGTGTATTGAGGTTCCCGTGAAGACAAGAAAGAAGTTATAGTATTAAAGGCCGTTGTTTTACTGTATTGAAATTGGTTTCTTTTCTCCATTGACTCACCTGTGGCCTAGGGGTAGTGATCACAGTTTTATAATCCCGACATACCGGGTTCGACGTCAGACATAGGTGATTTGGGAGCATATCACTCTGCGTTGATTTTCACAACGGTATGAGTGTCGGCCGTTCGGAAGGCACTGACAAACAGCCAAAAATGACATTCTGTTAACGACATGCACTTAACTTTTCTGTTTCCTCCAGTGACTTTTGGGAAACTTGTAGCTTCTGCTTGAAGCCTAATTCCCAAAGCCCCTTCTCCCCCTACCTCTCCCGTCTATTCACTGTTGTTTTAAACAAACTCCGGAGAGAGGCCCTTGCAACGATCTGAGGTCAGCGACCCATTACTTAACTTGAAACTCTCCAAACCTCCTGTCAATTGAGGCCGAGGTTGTAACCCTAATTTTCTATCACGCACTTCTGTAATCACGACAGCACTCAGCGCATCGCATGCTGATTAAATGTGCTCACATAATTCGTTGAGGAATGACATGTCTCCATCACTGGAGCGATGCTTCCAGTACTTCAACTCCTCTAGGTTCTGCAATCACGCGTGCACCGCAGCATCAAGCCAAGCGGCCAGTAATTGCTGTATTTGTAAAGTCTGCCACGATGCGGAAATTACAACAATGATGGGATAAATCTCTATGCCATAAAAGTAATGGATACATTACTTAATTGGTTATGATTGTCGCAGGTAGAACGCTTTGAACTCAAGCGTAGTCCATACATATTATTTATAGTAGTGATGGACCGACTTTTGCTTGTGGATTAGCTTTCCCTATTAACAGTGTCCCTCGCCATCATGCGAACCTACTCCGACTTCAGAAGTACTTGTAATTTACGTCCCAAAGTCAAGGATGACACGTCAACATTGTACTACAGCTTAAAAGTCGCTTAAAAGTCGACAGGGTCGACTTCATTGCACCTGGTTTTATCCCATATGGCTCGGTCTCTTTCCGCAGTACGGAAAGCGTCGCACAAAGCACGAACTCCGTAGCTTTTAGCGACGACCCACAGGAGTCTCCGAAACATTTAACTCGTAAACCGAAGGACACGGCCCGGAATCGAACCCACAACCTTCGGAACACGAGTGAAACGGCTTGACAACTTCGCCACAGAAACTCCCGCTCTCAGGCTGAGAGATTGAACCGCTAACCTCGGCATCAGCACACTGGATGTTTAAGAACACGTGTTCCTACCCATTCGGCCATGGGGACCTGCGTGGACAGTTTGATTCCAACATATGGTAATAGTAAGTAGTGCAGACCCATTTACGCTCCTTACAGTACACTTATTGGGCACATGGTAATAGTAAGTAGTAAAGACCAATATACGCACTTATTCTTATTAGGTATATGGTAATAGTAAGCAGTGAATACCCATTTACGCTCCTTAATATTTTTGGGTATATGGTAATGGTAAATAGTGCCGACCCACTTACGCTCCTTACTCTTATTGGGCATTTAGTAATAATAAGTAGTAAATACCCATTTACGCTCCTTACACTTATTGGGCATATGGTAATAGTAAGTAGTGCAGACCCATTTATGCTTCTTACTCGTATTGGGTATATGGTAATAGTAAATAGTAAAGACCAATTTGCGCCCTTACTCTTATTGTGCATATGGTAATAGTAAGTAGTAAAGACCAATTTACGATCTTTACTCTTATTGGGCATATGGTAAAAAGAAAAACAAGTAAAATAACCTATTTACGCCCCTAAAGGCTTATTCGGTGGTGGTATTTTATTTTGTATGACCAATGGGCACTCATTGGGTAAGTTGGTCAATACCACACTGTCGTCTTTACTTTCCAACATATTTCCTGAGATCTATTTTAGACATTTGAAATGGTAGATTCATTCTAATGGGGATTCGAACAAATACCACCGGTTTAGTAGGCAAACGTGTTAACCTAATTCCAGCCAGCAGGTAGTTTGTGCACTGGTGAATGATGACCTGGTAACTTTCTAATTTTCGTCTCCACAGGTGTACAATTCGAATACAATTCGAGGGTGTCCCCCTCCTCCCTCCACTATTGGTTGTCTGCTTGGAGAGGGGAAGGAGAAGGCCCGAAACACAGTCCCGTGGAGGTGGTACTTCCTCCATTCCCGAACATGTGACTTTTGTGTGTGTATAAATGTTGCATTGTCCTTTGTAGGATGTTCCGATCATAATCCAGGCCGATTGTCTAGGCAATTTGACGTTCAGTACTTTGTCATTGCTTTCTGAAGGAGAAGTTAACGTTTAATTCTCACTTAATGGTGGTGTAGGGATTGAACCACCTGCCCTGCCATCAGCGCATTGGAAGTTTACGCAGCAGATATCAGAACACGAATGGAACCATAAATAACGAACGCTGCGGAGAAGCACGATCTCCTACTTCAGCTGACAAAGCACTTGATGACGATTAATAGAAGATAATGAGAACCACACAGGAATTGTGCTTCCGGAGAATTGCCGAAGGAATACCTGTGTTTGCAAAGAAGCTTCCGGCAGATAGCATTACTAAGGGAAATAAATCAATTGAAGCCCTCAAAACATCAAGGGAAAGAACTTACTTGAACCGACGGTTCTGGTCATGCTAGAGTGCGCGGCAAACAGCGAGCGGATCTATTGGCTTCATAAGCGGAAATAGAACACTCACGATAGACATGGGTGACTTTTGAAGGCCACTATGAGCGACTGCTTGTAGAAGACACAAGTACAGAAAACAAAAAGATGACTAGATAGCTAATGATGTCTGAGTTTGGGTTCAAGTGTGATTCGAAGAAAGAGCGACGTATCTAACGAAGAATCCGGCGTGTTTGCAATAAGCGTGCTAGTGGATCCCTTCTCGACCTTTTGGCTAAGATCGACCTTTTGGCTAAGATCAGAGTGTAATATCTGCGCTTGATCTGGCCAGGGTGCAGAGGCAGTCATACAAACTCTAATCCCCAAATCACTGTCCTCTAACACTGGCAGACAAGCCTTATTGGATTATAATGAGCCAACAGGCACAAGGTGGGAGAATAACTTTAAAAGATCAGCATGTACGGAAATCATAGACTACATGGCCAAACGAACCAAGAAGGTGGACATTTTTGCAACGTATAGTACCGGATTCTCTCTGGCTGAAGGGTTACAACACTTTCTCCGTAATCCCGTTTGTCACGCAGAGTCTCGTAGCGGGAGCGAGCTGGGAGCGGTTCGCCCCCCGCTGGTGACTTGCGGGACACTGAGCCGGCCGCTCAGAAAGCAATGGCAAACTACTGAGCGTAATCTTGCCAAGAAATCAACAGACAGCTGAAAGATGCTGCTGTTGACAGCGATGTCCTGTAAAGGATATGCGAATAAAAAAAAAAAAAGAAAAGAACCGGATACGGTGCCTCACTTAGACAGACTGAAGAGATGCAGCCAAATATGCCAGGCAATAACGCATCCAGCCCAATGCCTGTGGTGTCTGTGGTTGAATCCACTAAGGGAATACATTGTTTTAAAACCTTTATTTCATTACTACCCTCATCTATTCTACAGATGCATGACATCAATGGAAATAAAAACACACTTTCGCCTGATGAGTGTTCATTGTGTGTCTTTTTATGTGACGTTGACCAATAATTACACGACTTGGGAAACATTATGCACATTTACACAAACTCACGTTTAAACTACTTCCTATTCACTAAACCATTCTGCTATCTTTGTGGGTATCAGCACCCACACAAACAATGTAGAAACAGGTCAATAGGAAATCTAATTACAAGTATTTATTATCTCCAAATAGTGTCGATCACTGTGCCTGATCACGTCTGTTTAACGGTTTGAATTGTAGCTATCTGATTGGATAAAAACACTTTGCTCAATAGCAACGAAGCTTTGCTGTTATATTCTAGATCCGAATGAAATGAATATACCAGAATTAGACAGGCAGATTTATGTAGATAAGCCGTTAATATGTATTACAGTAAATTCAACGTAATTGCATAATTATAGCTAATTATTTCATAGATAATAAATACAAGTGTTATGACGCTGGGTGATCAGCACCCTTCCTCGGCGGCTATTCTTTTCTAAATTTATAACAAAATCAGATTAAACTCTCATTACTTCTTCAATGGCACGTGTCGTGTCCTCCTTTAAAGTGTCGTCCCTGGAGTGAAGGGAGTCAACACCCACATTATAATAATTTTTTTTTTCCTTATCAATATCCTGGAGAATCCACCAGCTTCCGTCCAACACACTCCATCAGCCTATGGACACCTTTTCCTATCACTCTCTCACTGTCGTACTATGCCCCCTTCTCATACTTCCCCAACGCCACATACTCAACAACTCTTGCTTCTAAAAATTAATAAAGATTAATTTATTAAAAGAAAAGTGTAACGTATATGAGACGTGTATGTGAAGAAAATGTGTGACGTGTTCTATAAAGTGTGTAGAATCGGACTCTCAGACAACAACCCAGTCAGCTGATCCCAGCAAGGATAGACCACAGCACGTTACGTCAGAACATGTACTTCTCACCCAATGCCGAAACCATCTTGCCGGATACTGATTTGCCTCTGTAGACCTATGGTAATCCCATTTCATGAACATTCGAAATAGACACCGGTGGTATTAACAGTTAATCCTGGACCGGTTGCACCCTACACAATGTCCGTTCCTATCGTTCCTAAAAAATGCACAAGTCCTTTGCAGTGTGTACACAGTTAGTAATGTTAATTATACATGTACTTGATCCTCACTCGTGTCTATCTATCCTCACGTATCATGTCTTGTGTTCTATTACACGAGATTATATCACACTAGGTAATTATTATCAGTAATGTTCTCAGTGAGTTACTACTGTCTGATGTTGTGTGGTGCATCAGTAATCATCACTCTCTTTGGTGAATCAACTTCCTTCTAGCTTTAGTTACGTTCTGTATGCAACTTTATTGATTGTTGAACTGGTGTTCTTCCGAATGGGATTTGTATCTTTCCCAAAAACTTGTTGAGTTTCCTTGGATCTGGTAGGGAACCTAGAATAGAAACAACACATCTGGTGATAGTACTAGTCACTGATCCTTTCGGCTGAGTGTAAGCCTATAGCCTTGCTTAATGATCTTTAGCTAACTAAACTATGTCCTAGAGCAGATTAGCTACCCACCTAGAGCCGAATCAGGCTATGACAAAGAAAGACCCATACAGAGTGCAAAACCCCAGCGGGCAATTTCCCCGTCTCCCAATTATCCATCCGTACTCTATTCTTAACTAGCAGAGCTAATATCACTATTCTACTCTAACTAGTTTCCACTAACAGTGCTAATCATCACACTATAGTTTAACAAGGCTACAGTCTATATTAATTAGAACTAATAGACTATATTGACTACCTTATGCCAAAACCGCCTCATTCCCGGGATGGCTACTACACTTTGCCATAACGGCACATGCTAGTTAATGTGAAATTATTCTAACACTGTAGAGCTCTCCCACAAACACGTCCATCCTAATCCACGGTTTTTGGTCAACTCCCCATCTCCAATCATGGTTTTCTGGCAAACCCCTAAAATTGGTCACGTGATATGGGTGACGTCCTGCAGGTGTTATTTGCGCATATCATCCATTGTCTAGAATCGATTTTTCCTGGCTTTAGTCCTTGTCAAAGTTGTCATCACTTGTTTAGATTCTCCAAACAAGCCAGCGAGTTCCTGTATACTCCCAACAACAGTGGCAAATAACCAGCCGTCAATCTTCTCGATGTTCCGGAACCTAAGAATTGACCTATGTACTGTTACTTCCGTGCTAAGTACTTCCGTTTTCCCTCTGATATGTTTATGACTTGTCAAAGTGATATATGATTCAGCGCACTCACTTCCTCTATACCTCTGCCACTGTTTAATTTTGTCCGACAGATGATGGTCAACATCCGATTGCCACTATGACCCCACTGCTTCCATTTGTATTCAAATGTTGACAAACTTGTCAAGGCGATGTCGGGATTCGGCCCCGCACTTCCGAGTGTGGCCAATCCGTCAACCATATGTACAAGTACAACTGTTATTTCTGCCCGACCTGTTTTGGAAACACGTGCAGCCACAACTGTGAATGTTTTCTCTGTATTAGTTGAAACACTTGTTGCTTAGCAGATAGTCCGGTTAATCAAAAAATCCTCTATAATAATCAACCGGTTAAACACACGGTTTTATTTTGTGACATAGGTCCCATCCTAAGAGAGTAGTCCATCTCACTCTTCTCCACGGTGAGTTTAATCCAGATGATTCATTCTTCTTCTTCAGGAGCTGGGTGTCTTGACAAGAAATCCGCTCCAACATTTTCCTTCCCAGGTATGTACTCCACTGTGAAGTTATAGGGTTGAAGTAACAACGACCACCGCATCAAACGGGCGTTGAGCTTCTGAGAAGTAGCCAGGAACATCAGGGGCTGATGATCCGACTGGACCCGAAACTTAACTCCATACAAATATGGCTGAAATTTTTGCACTGCCCATACGAGGGACAAGCACTCTCTCTCGACGGTTGAATAATTCCTCTCCGCCTGTAGAAGTTTCTTACTTGCGTATGCCACAGGTTTCAAAACCGAAGCATCGTCTTTTCCTTCCTGTAACAAAGCGGCTCCAATTCCAATCGCACTCGCATCTGTTCTCAACACAAATTGTTTGGAAAGGTCAGGGAGCTGTAAAGTAGGTTTGCTGACCAAGGCCTCCTTTAACTGACTATAGGCATTCTCACATTCTGGTGACCAAATGATTTGGTCCGGGAATCCCTTTTTCAAGGTTTCCGTCAACGGAGCTCCCAGTTCAGTGAAATGTGGGATAAATTTATGGTAGAACCCACACAACGAGAGAAAAGATCGCACACCCTTCTTCGTTTTTGGTCTAGGTGCATTTCTGATTTTCTCCAGGTTCTTCTCTTCTGGAACAATGTGTCCTGGAGTGATGGTGTGACCTAGAAATTCCAGAGTCTGGTAACCAATCATGCACTTGGTTGGACGAGCAGTAAGCCCTGCTTCCTTGAGCCTATTAAACACTCTCTCCAAGGATTGTAAGTGGTCATCCAGGCTGTCACTGGAAATCAGAATATCATCCATGAATGAGATGATGGACGGATCCTGTAACGGATCTAGTAAAGTCCTCATCATGCGTGTAAACACACTAGGTGCATTGCTGAGTCCAAAGGGCGTGACCTTGAATTCGTAGTGTCCACTGGGTGTACTGAAAGCCAACAGTGGTCGAATCTCCGGTTTGACTGGTATCTGATAGTACCCCCGACTCAGATCCACCTTTGAAAAGTACCGAGCCTTAAAGAGGCTAGCTAATAACTGAGTTGGATTCGGCAAGGGTTCCACCTGAAATTGTGTGTGACTGTTCAGAAGTCGGTAGTCTATACATAACCGGTGTTCTCCACTTGGTTTGCGTAACAAAACTACCCCCGCATTGTATGGGGATGTGGATGGTGCAATCACGTCATCCTCCAACAGTTTTTGTATTTCCTCCTCCAGGGCCTTTTCTTTAGAGAATGGCACTGGGTAAACCTTTTGGCGAACAGGCTCCTGTGTGGTCAAAGTCATCTCGAACTCAACCAACCTCGTTCGTCCTGGTTTATCAGTCAGTATCTCCTTATGAGACTTGAGAACCTGGGTTATCCTTTCCCTCTCCTGGTTCACTTGCACATCCCTATAGGTTTCCTGGTGTACTAAGGGATATTCCCTGCCCTCGCTGGTTCCCACTTCTGTCTCCACTGCAACTGCCATTGCCATGAGGTGAGCTGCCTTGTCTCCGGGTCTCTCTTCGTATTTCCGCAAGAGATTGATATGGAAAATCTTCGACTTTCACCGGATCCGGATCTGATAGTTGGTTCTGGATATCACCCTTTCCACGGGAAATGGTCCCTGCCAACCTATCTCCAGTTTGTTGTTTCCCGTTGGGAGTAGCAACAATACTTTATCTCCCACCTCTAGAGATCTTTCTTTAGACCTACGGTTGTAGTAAGCCGCATGTCTTTTCCTGGCTTTTTTCAAGTATTGATTTGCCAGAGTCCATCCCTTGTGGAGTTTTTCTTTCAGTTCCTCCACGTATTTATAGGATGAGATCACTTCTTCTGACGTCCCCTCTTCAGTCCAACTCCTCAACATGGCTTCCAACGGTCCTTTGATTGGACGACCAAACAGCAACGTAGCGGGTGGTAGTCCAGTTGAGCCATGAGGAACTTCCCGATAGGCAAAGAGTGCTGCTGGGATATATTCATCCCACCTATCAGGTTTTTCCTGCGCTAGTTTCCTGAGCATTGTCATCAACGTGCCGTTGAAACGCTCCACTTGTCCATTGGCTTGAGGGTGGTAAGGGCTGGTATGTATGTGGTTAGAGTGAAACACCCTAAATACCTCCTCCATGAGTTTTCCACAAAACTGAGATCCATTGTCCGTCAGAATTTGATCCGGAAAGCCTAATCTGGTAAAGGCCTCCATCAGTGCGTCCGCCACTCTTTTCGAGTCAATCGTGGTCAACGGTATAGCCTCAGCCCACATTGTACAGCAATCCACCATTGTGAGTATATACATGTTCCTCTTCCTAGTCCTGGGAAGTGGACCCACGATATCGATGGCTACCCTCTCGAAAGGAGAGTTCATGATGGGCATCTCACCCAATACCACCGGTGCTGTCCAGTGTTTCGGTGCCACCCTCTGGCACTCAGGGCATGACTTCACATACCGACGCACATCATCTGTCATTCCCGGCCAATAGTAATGGCAGGAAATCCGCTGCATGGTGGCGGCAATACCCATGTGTCCACTAAAGGAGATGGTATGCCCCATATGAAGAATCTGGGACCGGTGAGCTTTCGGGACGACCAACTGACCATATAGGTTGTCTCCCCGTCCTGCTCTCCTGTAGAGTATCCTATTCTTCATGTAGTACTGCCCCCGCCCTGGTGGATCAGCACTTTTATGCAGCTTTTTGTAGCAAGGACGTAAAGTATCATCCTCACTCTGGGCAGTTCGTAGCTCCCCCGGCATTGGGTTAGTCACAATTGCGTCTGCCTCTTCCGTTTTCGTCTGAGAGCGAGTCTGCATTGCTCCAATATGGATTGGCTCCCTGGGCATTCCCAGAAAGACATACCGGCAACCTAAGATGACTGGAAAAATGGGATCGGTCAATACCGCGGCCTTGATGGTGCCGGTGACGTACCTTGACCGAATCTCCACATTAGCAATAGGCAACTTCATGACTACAGCACTCTTCTGTGCAGGCTGTATATCCAATGTCTCACCTGTGAATTGTTCTGGATGTACCAGATCCGCAGAAATCACGGCCTCCCCGTCCAGTCCTGTGTCGTATAAACACTCCACTTGACGACCGTTAACCTCTACCAATTCCACTACAGGTGGTTTTTCCTGGTCTGGAGTCTCTTCCTCGGCCTCGACCTGTTCGGTGGGCTCCACCTTAGGTTTCCCGGGGCACACGACGAATTGAGTGTCTCCTGACTCTCTGCAGTCAATAGCATTGTGCGTATTCGACTGGCATTGGTTGCACCATTTCCCTGTCCTAGATTTTATATTGCCAGACTTGAGTGAGCTCTCCTGGTGGCGAGCTTCCTTGTTGACCTTGGCATTTTCCGTGACAACCTCCTTGGAAGTCACTTGACATGCTGCGAAGTGAGGGTTCTTAGCCTTCGATTTGCAGTCCCTCGTATTGTGAGAGGGTGACTTACAAATTGAACACCACTTCTCCGACCACGGTCGTTTAGGTGTAGAGCTTGTAGTGCTCTTGCTTCCCTCCTTCTTCTTCTCTGAACTATCCTCTGATTTTTGCACATAAGGTTCCCACTTTTTTGTTCCTGAGTTTTTGGCTTTCTTCTTGTCATGTTTCTCTTGACTTTTGGAGTTGGTGGAAAGATTTTCCCCTGCCTCCCCATGTACCTCGACGAACCGCTCTGCTAATTTAGTCCCGAGGTCAATACGTTCCGCTCCTTGTTCTCCCAGGAACGTCCTGAGAGGTTTAGACATTTGCTTCTTCAGCTGGTCGACCACCATGAGCTCTTCCAGACTCTCATAGTCATGTGCGAACCCAGCCAAATCCATCCACTTATGAAGATAAGATTTAAGACGCAAACTGTAGGCGGCAAACAACTCTCCTGGTTCTCGTTTCGCTGCTCGAAATTTTTTCCGGTAAGTATGTGACGTAACCTCAAATCGTTTCAGCAGAGCCGTCTTTAACTCGTCATAATTGTTCTCATGTCCTGGTGGCAGGCGAGAATAAACCTCGTATCTGGTCCCGCGTAAACCCTGGGATAGCTTAAGATTCCATTTGTTACGCTCCAGACCCATAGCAACTGACATAGCCTCGAAGCGTTGAAGGTATTGGTCAATCTTCTCTTTGTCCTCCTCGTAGACCGCCAAAGGAAACTTCATGGCATGGTACCCATGTCCACCTACTGGTGTTGATCCTGGGATGGAGGAACCTCCAACTGCTCCCTCAGTTTCTCCATTAGATTGACTCTTCAATCCGAGTTCCCTCATCCGGTACTCGTGCTCCCTTTTCTGAGCTTCCTGTTCAGCTTCTAATTTCCTAGCTGCTTGCTCAGCTTCAAATTTCCTAGCTGCTTGCTCAGATTCCAGTTTCTTAGCTGCATGCTCAGCTTCCAATTTCTTAGCTAATTGCTCAGCTTCCAATTCCATCCTTCTCAATTCCAACTCGGCCTTTCGATCTTCCCTTTCTGCTTGACGATACTCTCTCTCCACTTCCTGTATGTAATCCGTTAGAGCAGACCCCCCCCCCAATCCCATTTCTTCCCCCTTTGCCTTTAATTCTGCTGTGCTAAGTTTAGGGGTGGCCATTATACAGAGAGGTAAGCTAGCAGGTCAAGTACAATATAACTGCAAATTACTATACAGATATATGAACAAGTACTATAAATCTAGATATTACTACAAACAGCACATTCCCTCAGTGACAAGAGTAGAATCAGGACCACAGACCTATGCAGACGTGTGAAGTGTGAACAGGTAAGATATTAATTAGTCCTAACCCCTATCCACATTCACTCTAGCTGGATTCTCAAAAATGATATCTCCCTCTTATAACTAAGGATCCCGTGTCCAAAGACCCCGTTGTCAAAAGATCCCACTGTCAAAGGTTCCTGCTTGCAGGAGATCTCGCTGTCCAAGGATTCCGTTTGCGGGAGATCCCGCTGTCTAAGGATCCCGTTTACGAGAGATCCCACTGTCCAAAGATCCCGTTTACGAGAGATCCCGCTGTCCAAAGATCCCGTTTACGATCCCCCAATAATGTCGTGTCCTCCTTTAAAGTGTCGTCCCTGGAGTGAAGGGAGTCAACACCCACATTATAATAATTTTTTTTCCTTATCAATATCCTGGAGAATCCACCAGCTTCCGTCCAACACACTCTATCAGCCTATGGACACATTTTCCTATCACTCTCTCACTGTCGTACTATGCACCCTTCTCATACTTCCCCAACGCCACATACTCAACAACTCTTGCTTCTAAAAATTAATAAAGATTAATTTATTAAAAGAAAAGTGTAACGTATATGAGACGTGTATGTGAAGAAAATGTGTGACGTGTTCTATAAAGTGTGTGGAATCGGACTCTCAGACAACAACCCAGTCAGCTGATCCCAGCAAGGATAGACCACAGCACGTTACGTCAGAACATGTACTTCTCACCCAATGCCGAAACCATCTTGCCGGATACTGATTTGCCTCTGTAGACCTATGGTAATCCCATTTCATGAACATCCGAAATAAACACCGGTGGTATTAACAGTTAATCCTGGACCGGTTGCACCCTACACAATGTCCGTTCCTATCGTTCCTAAAAAATGCACAAGTCCTTTGCAGTGTGTACACAGTTAGTAATGTTAATTATACATGTACTTGATCCTCACTCGTGTCTATCTATCCTCACGTATCATGTCTTGTGTTCTATTACACGAGATTATATCACACTAGGTAACTATTATCAGTAATGTTCTCAGTGAGTTACTACTGTCTGATGTTGTGTGGTGCATCAGTAATCATCACTCTCTTTGGTGAATCAACTTCCTTCTAGCTTTAGTTACGTTCTGTATGCAACTTTATTGATTGTTGAACTGGTGTTCTTCCGAATGGGATTTGTATCTTTCCCAAAAACTTGTTGAGTTTCCTTGGATCTGGTAGGGAACAAGAATAGAAACAACACATCTGGTGATAGTACTAGTCACTGATCCTTTCGGCTGAGTGTAAGCCTATCGCCTTGCTTAATGATCTTTAGCTAACTAAACTATGTCCTAGAGCAGATTAGCTACCCACCTAGAGCCGAATCAGGCTATGACAAAGAAAGACCCATACAGAGTGCAAAACCCCAGCGGGCAATTTCCCCGTCTCCCAATTATCCATCCGTACTCTATTCTTAACTAGCAGAGCTAATATCACTATTCTACTCTAACTAGTTTCCACTAACAGTGCTAATCATCACACTATAGTTTAACAAGGCTACAGTCTATATTAATTAGAACTAATAGACTATATTGACTACCTTATGCCAAAACCGCCTCATTCCCGGGATGGCTACTACACTTTGCCATAACGGCACATGCTAGTTAATGTGAAATTATTCTAACACTGTAGAGCTCTCCCACAAACACGTCCATCCTAATCCACGGTTTTTGGTCAACTCCCCATCTCCAATCATGGTTTTCTGGCAAACCCCTAAAATTGGTCACGTGATATGGGTGACGTCCTGCAGGTGTTATTTGCGCATATCATCCATTGTCTAGAATCGATTTTTCCTGGCTTTAGTCCTTGTCAAAGTTGTCATCACTTGTTTAGATTCTCCAAACAAGCCAGCGAGTTCCTGTATACTCCCAACAACAGTGGCAAATAACCAGCCGTCAATCTTCTCGATGTTCCGGAACCTAAGAATTGACCTATGTACTGTTACTTCCGTGCTAAGTACTTCCGTTTTCCCTCTGATATGTTTATGACTTGTCAAAGTGATATATGATTCAGCGCACTCACTTCCTCTATACCTCTGCCACTGTTTAATTTTGTCCGACAGATGATGGTCAACATCCGATTGCCACTATGACCCCACTGCTTCCATTTGTATTCAAATGTTGACAAACTTGTCAAGGCGATGTCGGGATTCGGCTCCCGCACTTCCGAGTGTGGCCAATCCGTCAACCATATGTACAAGTACAACTGTTATTTCTGCCCGACCTGTTTTGGAAACACGTGCAGCCACAACTGTGAATGTTTTCTCTGTATTAGTTGAAACACTTGTTGCTTAGCAGATAGTCCGGTTAATCAAAAAATCCTCTATAATAATCAACCGGTTAAACACACGGTTTTATTTTGTGACAGCACGAAGCATCGGTCGTTCAGAATTGGTCGTTGAAAAAGTAAAAATTGCCTTACAATCATAAGCAGTAAAAATGCTGGGGTGATTGCGACGTCCTGTAAAGGACATGCACGTAACTTTAAAAAAAATGAAGTCTTCTTAACCGAGATATATCAGCACGTAGTGTCAAACCGGCCGAATAACTAGTTTATGCTGACGTATGACTGGGGTATCCAGACGGTGTGTGTATGCATTGTCGACAGTTAGTCTGGCTGGAACTCATTAGTTGTAACATGATGACTGCATAACAAATAGACTGCAATGGTATATTCATGCAAGATATTGTTGACAATGGTATTTTTCATACAATATATTGCTTTCAATGGAACATTAAGTCATAGTGCAACCTAAAGTTGTCCCCCCCCCCCCCCCCCCCCCCCATTCTTGTAAGCATTGCCATTTGTTTTGTACCTAGAGAAAAACGAGAAAACACAAATTAGGAACTATTTAAGTGTAAGGTCACAGAAGTGAAATAACTGTACACAGCAGAAAAAAGTCAGACCTGACGTAGACAATGACGATGAGGCGGGAGGGCGGGGCGGGGAGGAGTGTTGTTTGACGGGTTTAGTAATTAGACCAATCAATACTTTATAGGTGCTGTGGTAAACATCACCTCTGCTTCCCAGAAAATTATGTTCTGGTACCTATTTTAGGTTGTGTCGAACAAGGAGACCAGGTCAATAGAAAATCTATACAAGGAAGGAGATTCGAACACATGATCACAGGACCTGCATGTAAGCGTGCTGGCCCAGCACATCCACGGCTCCCACTGACAGTAGAAGCCGCTACATTTGCTATCTAAATCACCCGGCATAAGTCTGAGGTTTCTTCCTGTAAGGGTTCGTCAAAGTTCACACATGCAGCGCAGAGCTGCCAGGCATCCATCATTTGAAGGCAACAGTCATATCCTGTGAATATTGTTGCGCGTATGTTGCGCCTTATGTTTCACTATGCTTGAATGTAATGCTATATACAAACTGGCCCATGTTGTATGTTTGTAACGTTCGCTACTTGCAACAACAACAACAGCAACAGCAGCAGCAGCATCATCATCAGCAACAACAATAAAAGAGACGGCGGCGGCGACGACGATTACAACAACAACATCAAAAAGAACGTGAAAAGATCGTTTGGTAATTGTTTGTATTTGGATCAGTATGCAATATAGTACCAACATTTCAAGAAACAATCAACACATAACCAAACGATACAAAACGAAACAAAAGATCAAACACACGGTATGTACTTATTTTTCAAGTGCCAGGTCTGGCGCGGACATCGACGATTATGACTTCCAACTCTCTCTCTCTCTCTCTCTTTCTCTTTCTTCCTCCATCCCCCTCTCTCTCCCTCCCTCCCTCTCTCTCTCTCTCTCTCTCTCTCTCTCTCTCTCTCTCTCTCTCTCTCTCTCTCTCTCTCTCATACGATATTTTGTTGAAGTTGGCATTAAAGATCAAAGGTTGAAGACGAGGAGATCGACTTTGTAGATTTTGGTTTTACTCCATCTGGCTCCACCCCTTTCCTCAAATCAAATCAACTTTATTTTAAAAGGGTCACAAATTGGGCACGCAGACCCGTCTTACATTCGGCCCTTCCAATCACTCATCTTTCGTTCATCAGTGGTGCATTATACATTTGCATAGGAAGAAAAAAAAAACCAATGTCAAATTACTATTCTATAGAATATATTATATTTCTGTTCCTCAGAGCTGCTAGCCGCATACTAAACGCATCGCACACAGTACACACTCCGTAGCTTCAGTCATGACACCCGGGGGTAGCGAGAAAGGTTCGAGTCTGAACGACGCAGAAACTGAACCCAAGACCTTCAGATTCCGAGGCAGACAGCTCGACTACATGGCCACGCAGACTCCCATGATGTTACCCAGATGCTTTCAATTTCCAGATACATTTCCCCCTGTCTTCTTCTGTCTCTCTCGCCTCTTAGTAACCCCCCCCCCCCCCCCCTTTCCGTCCTGCCCGTGCACACACCTATTTTGTTAACATGTCCCATAAACTTAACAATTGTCATGTGTCTTTTCTTTACGACATTTCATAAGTTATCTTGTATCACCTGCAGTTCTCAATGCCTCAGCGTTGACTTTCTCCTCTGTCCACGATATTCTCAACATCCTTATAGAAATCAACACGTTCATTACCGCTAGTTTCTTTACCATTTCATTATTATTTATCCTGCATTCGCATCCGCACAGAACAGGCCGCATGCAATTTGTTTGTTAGGCTGATTTTGTTTTGCACTTGTGATATTTCTGTTTCTCATGGCGCTATGTACACAACTTTTCTGTTTGTTTTTTTTATTTTGTATGAAATTAAGTTTTGTGTTTTCATTATTGTATTTAGGGGATAGGGATGTTCACAAACATGTTCACATACATTCTCCGTTTAACAAACCAGACTTACCTCAGTATCGTGTCCGGTTGTCTCGAATTTGTGATCTCAGAAGTGTGGGAGCTGAACTTGTTCTCAAGCTCGTACCAGGGTGGGCACCAGTCACGAGACGTTTGTGACAGAAGTCATCGCTATAATATAATGACACAAGTTGAAAAATAATGAGAATACAAACATAGTTTCTATATGATGTCAATGTAAACACAATGTCACGTTCATTAACTGGATATTTATTTTATACACACACACACATACGAACACACACACACACAACAAGCACGGACGCACACATATTACGTTACTATATATAATACTAAGGGACAGGAGGAGTTAACGTAATAATTGGGCTATAGATGGTCGATGTAATAAGCGACTGAGACAGAAAGATTTAACAAACGTTTATCATATATGGCCGGCTTGGGGGTAGTGAACACAGTTTAACAAACCCGACATACCGGTATCGAAGTCAACGGTGGGAGATCTGGGAGCAGATCGCCTTGGGTTGATTTTCACAATGGGATGAGCGACGGCCTTTCAGAGGCTATGGCAAACTATTGGACATAACATTGCCTATACAATGAGAAACAGCTAATAAATGTTGGGGTTGATTGCGACATATGTTAAAAGGACATGAAACTAACTTACATCATGCCTCCGTGGCGAAGAAGTCAAGCCATCTGCCTCGTGCTCCGAAAGTTGTGAGTTCAATTCCGAGCTACGTCTTTCAATTCACGAGTGCATTTTTCTCGAAGACGATTGGGGGTTGTCGCTGAAGCTACAGAGTTCGTGTTTTGTGTGACGCTTTCGGCAGGTCGCCCTGCTGGAAGAGACCGAGCCATTTGGGATAAAACCCGGTACTATGAAGTCGATCCTCTTGACTTTTAAGGCGTATATATATATATATATATATATATATATATATAGCTGAAAAACACGTGTGATGAGTTGATTCGTACGTTGAAGGAATAATTAATGGAATAAGGAGGAATAATAAGCAGTTCACTGCAATGGTCTCAACGCACTGCCTCTGGCACTTGTACAGTGTCAGACTGCAGCTATTTATAAATTATATTACCTCCCCACTTTTGTCGCTTCTGTACATTTTGCTCTCGTGCATTCAACTTGTCCACCTTGTTAAGCGATATGACTTCACATTTTCATTATCAGGCCAGTAGGGAGGTGTGGTCAATACACACACAGTTCTGTATTTTCAGAAAAAAATATCAGGTGCCCAAGTCAGAAGTGTCATCATGTCATCATCATGTGCCATCATGGTTCACCATCTTTACACGATCACCAGAGTCGTGGATCAACTCTGTGTTCTTGTCTCGACCATACCATGTGGAAAAGCCATCGAGATATTTACTTTTCTACCTTCCCCTTGTTCTTTCCCCCTGAATGTTGCAAGTTGTTGCCAAGTTCTCCAATTTATGTTATTTCATAACGTGCCCAAAAATATTGACTGCTTGCATCCATTTTTTCTAATCAGTTTACGAATTTCATTTGCTCCTTGAAGGACATGCTCATTGGTTTTTCTGCCTGTCGATGGTATTCTTTACATTTGCCTCAGAAACCCCATTCCCACTGCCATGAGATGTGTTTCAGCTTGTCTGCTTATTCTGCACATTTCACATCGATAAAAAAGTTTGGTCAACTCTAAAATCTTACGCCAAGGAGAAATAACAGTTCCTCACATCTAGGAGATCGAATTCTGACCTATGTGCAGGTAAGTCGATATCGAATTCTGACCTATGTGCAGGTAAGTCGATACACTGTCTACTGTTCTATCATAGCCACACGAAAAATGACCTATTGCTTGGGCGTACACAAACAATGGCTGCTGTATTTATTGATTAGTTTACAGTTGCAGCATGCAGATATTTGCTGACTTCATTACACGGACATATCTCCGGGCTATGACAAGAGAACGGCAATGGAAAGTTCACATGGTGACTTAGTAGAAGTGCACAGGTTAATAGCCGTTGAGATTCAGCTATGGTTGTCTGATTTCGACCGGTCCTGTTGCCTTAGCCAATGCTTGACTTCTTTTACACTATTCAACCACTCCAAATGTGCTCACATAATTTGTCAAGTAAGGACATGTCTATAACACCGGAACAACGTTTCCAATACTTCAACTGTACTAGGTTTCTGCAATCATACGCCCACAGCGTCATCAGTTTAATTATTCAGTCTTCATCATCATCATCATCATCATCATCATCATCATCATCATCATCATCACCTTCCACTTTTGCCGTCAAGCGTCGTGGGAGGGGGGTTGGTTTGGTGGTGGTGGTGGTGGGGGGGGGGGGGGTAATTGATGTTCCACACCCGATGGGTGGCGCTGGATTGTGTCATTTATTGTGATTGTACAATGTCGCTGATGCCGTCAATTCATTTTCTTCTCGGGCGTCCTCTTGACCTCGTAGCAGATCTTCTTTGATATAGGCCAGTGCTGGTAGTTGATGGTGTTGTATCCTAACGAGGTGGCCAAACCATTTGATCTTCTGTCTTATGTGGCACAAGGTGTTGATCCCATTGTCTTTCTGATAACATCATTTCTTACTCGGTCTCGGATAGTTAAGTTGGAAGCACTTCTCAAGTATCTCATCTCGCAGGTGTTGATTTTTCGTAAGTTTGATTTGGATAATGTCCAAGTTTGACATTGGTAGCAGAGGATTGGTATGAATATGCTATTTAATATCTTTCGATTTGCAGACATAAGTATATTTGGGTGATGGTTTATATATAAGTGCATTTGCTTTTAAACATCTGATTTCAATTGTTCTGTATATTTTGCCATCTTCTGTGATCATACTTCCTATGTATTTAAATTCTTTAACTTTTTACAGAGGTGTACTATTTATAAGTATATTTAGTGGACCAGGAGATCTGCTAACCTGCATTTCTTCAGTTTTGGCTGCGTTTATTTTCATTTGTATCTGCTGCATGTTGGACTCTGCAGCGTGTCCTCGCGTCGCTGTAAAACAGGCACTGATCGTCTGCATTTAAGAGCTCATTTATTGCGGGTGGATCTGTTGTTTCCTATAAGGCAAACAGTTCGAAATGTTCTGAATCGGTTCTGTCAAGGCTTTTCTGGATATCCTGTCTATGTAGATATTAAATAGCAGGGGAAGAGCACGCACCCCTGTATCACTCCTGTATTGACTGTGAACATATCTGATATACCTTCTTGTGTTCTTACTGCACTTTGGCTGGAGTTGTACATGGTTATGATGTTTTCTAGTAATTGTCCCAGAATCCCGTAGTCTTCAAGAATGGTCCATTATTTGTACCTACTCTGTCGAATGCCTTTTCCTGATCTACAAACACAATATTCTGTTGGTCACTGTATTCGATGATTATTTTTCACATATTTATCTTCGTGTGAATAGTGCATTAGTCCAACCTTTACTTTTCCTGAAACCAAATTGTACCTTGCTTACATGTTGTTCGACTGTTGGTCCAGCTCTTTATTCCATTAGTTTTGCGTACATTTTCCCTCTGTGACTCAAGAGTGATATACTAAGTATGTTTCGCACTCTCTCATATTGCCTTTCTGTTTCCATAATGGTACTATTACTGCGTGTTGTTAATCATCTGGGATGTTTCTTTCTTCTCAGGCTTTATTTAAAAATCGTGTTAGCCATTTAACTCCTGTTTTTCCACAGGCCTTAGTAGCTTCTGTGGTTGTTCCAGCAGGACCCATGATTTGTTTTTGGGACTTTTCTGTATAACTGATATTACTTCTGCTGGTATGGAGTTTGGTTATAGTTGTTCAAAGTGTTCAGTAATTACTGTATTTGTAAAGAATGCATCGAAGCGGAAATGATAACAATAATGGGGACAATCTCCAGGCTATCAAAGTAATAAGTGCCGATCAATACTAGCGAGTGCATGTCACGTGTAAATGAATATATGTATTAATTGACTATGATTGTCGCACACAGAACAGTAACGAAATAGACATTCGAGGTAAAATAAGGTATACTTCCTCATATCCTTCTCTCTTCCCCGTCTCCTCCTTCCGCTCACTATTCGTTTCATCCCCTTCTTCTCCCGCCCCTGCCCATATAGCAGGTAAGACTTATTATGTGATGGTCTTCAACTTTTAAGCATCTGGTTACTTTGGCAGAGCAATAAATGCAGATTTTCTTAGGTCATTAGAAATGTACCCATTACTAAAAATGTCATTTGGCGATTGTGCTATCTTATTTCAATTTCAAAATCGTCCATGGCCGGTTTCATTCAAAACAATATTGTCTGGTCCGGGTGCCTTTCCCTTCTTAATGTAACGTGGCGCATCTCTGTTTCTGCAGGTAGTAATGGTGGACCCTCACCATTGTGTCGAATAGTACTGGTGGGCCCTCACTATTGTGTCGAATAGTACTGGTGGGCCCTCACCATTGTGTCGAATAGTACTGGTGGGCCCTCACCTTTGTGTCGAATATTTGCACCCGGTCTCTTATCATTTAGCCCTTCTACATAATATGGACATCTGTGCTTCCTAACAAAATGTGATACACTACGATAATAATAGGTCTGCACTTTCTTACACCTGACCACACATATTTAGAGATTAAGATTAGGGACTGAATTATCGGTTCTGATATGCTAAGTCTGTAGGGAAACAATTCATTTTGTCATTGTTAACGTCTATTTTGTCTTGGTGTGAGGAAAGTGTGCGAGAAGAGATTAATATAACTCAACAATGGTAAAGAGACAACAGTAATAATATCCTTAACACACGACTAATAGGAAAAGACAACGCTGGAGAACTATCAAAGGTACACGAGTAATATATATACACATATTCATATATACACTAGACGATCCGGCCCGGCTTCGCCCAGCTCCTGGCGGGGAGCGTCTCATTTAATTCACATAAGTAGTCATTATACACTCAAATACATTTCTCTAAGCGCACAGAGTACGCATTCGGCCCCTGCTCCCTTTCCCGTTTGATCCCGTTCCCGTTCCCAAAAATTAAAAATTGATTGCAAACTAACTAACTATTTCAGTTGCATCCGCGGGAGTGAGAAAAACAACAACATAACTTATTTCTGGTTTAATCAGAGAGTGAGTTCCCGTGGAGCAAGATGGCGGAACATTTCTTCGTCTGTTTCTGAAGCTCATGCTTTTTTCTTTCGTGCTTGAGGGAAAATTGTTGATTTTAAAGTAACTAACTATGTCAGTTGGATGCGCGGGTGTGAGAAGAACATCTGTACAAAATTCATCTCAATCGCACGGACCGTTCGGGAACGCATAAAGGACAAACATGTTTCACATCCATACAAAAGAACAGGCTCTATGTATCCCCTCAACACTCTTTTTCTCGTTTCAATTGACATATTTCTATTGGTCAGCATGGTTTTCATCTTGCTAAAGGCTACTTTCGCCATGGCGATTCTTACTCTAATCTCTTCAAGGCATCTCCCATCAGATGCTATGACGGTTCCGAGATAATTGTGCCGATTCACTTGTTGAAGAATAGTCCCATTTACTTGTATATTACATTGTGGTATTTCGTTCTTCCTAGTGACTAAAATAACCTGTGTCTTTTTACAATTTAATTCTAACCCCAGTTGCTGACTGTGTACAAGAACCGCATCTACTAATTGTTGCAGATCCTGCGCATTGTCTGCAACCAATACTGTATCATCTGCATATCTAATGTTATTGATGTTTCGTCCTCCAATGCTGATTCCATTTATATCTTCTACATTTCTGAATATAATTTCCCCTCTGCTGTGTGTCCACCGTGACGAGGTAGAGGGGCTTGTGCGTCCCAATGACCCCAAGAGCTATGCCGACGGTAGCACAGCTACTGGTAGGGCCACCCATGTCGGACAGGTCAAGGGAGAGGGACCAGACGAAGAGACACACAAACCTGCTGCCTTGTAGGTAGACTGGGGACAGTCAAAGGCTAGGGAAAGCACCCCAAATACATGCTTGTCGAAATCGGATGTACTGAGCCACAGGCTTGACAAAGCAGTGCAACGTAAAACCTGCTGCCTTGTAGGTAGACTGGGGACAGTCAAAGGCTAGGGAAAGCATCCCGAATAAATGCTTGTCGAAATCGGATGTACTGAGCCACAGGCTTGACAAAGCAGTGCAACGTAACTTAATTCATGATGTCACAAATCAAAATTAATCGATATGGTGCTAATCCCGTGAAGTCCCATCAGGTGGTGATAGTGCCGGGCCCCCTGCCTCGAGGGGGTCCACCCATGACTACTGGTGGTCACCTTCCCCTGTGCTGTGGAGTCAAGGCACAGAGGAGTAGGTTAAGAGCTATTGACCAAATACCCCGGACACTCAACATACTACAGTGGAATGCCGAAGGAGTTTACAAGAAGAAAGACTCCCTAACACAGCGTCTTCATAAAGATAGAATAGATGTGGCATGCATTCAAGAGACACACCTCAACGCCAATCACAAATTCTCAGTCAGAGGATATCAGGCCACACGTTTCGACAGCGAAGGACACAAAGGAGGAGTTCTATTACTTACACGAAATACAATACCTTGCAGCGAAGTATCTGTGATCTCTGACAACCAAACGGAAATTATAGGTGTTGATATAATGATAAAGGACGTGAAAATAAGAATCTACAATCTGTATAGCCCAGCAGATAAGGACCTTACACTCTCAAACATGAAAATAACTGACACAAACTGCATTATTGTCGGAGACTTTAATAGCCGTTCAGAAAGATGGGGATACCCAGATACTGACAAAAGAGGAGATGAATTGGAGGACTGGGAAATAGACTCAAATCTCCATCTACTCAACAAAGCGGATGACACACCGAGCTTCTACTCCAGAAGATGGCTTACCACTTCTACTCCAGACTTAGCTTTCTGCACAGGAGATATCCTCCACAAAATCGATCGCCATGTGCTGGACCAATTAGCAGGTAGTGACCACAGACCAATCAAGCTTGAAATGAATATGGAGTATGTTCCACAGGAGCAAAAGCCCTTGCCTTGCTGGAATTACAAACGAGCAGATTGGGACAGATTTGCCATACTAACAGACAAATATTGTGAAAACATAAATACACGATATGGCAACATAAAGCAAATGGTGGAAAGTCTAAACAGAGCGATAATACAGGCAGCCACTGAGTCCATTCCAAGAGGAGCGAGGAAAAATTACAAACCATACTGGACTGAAGAACTACAAAGTTTGGAGGACAAAGTTGAAGATGCCAGGAAGACAGCAGAGAGAGAACAAACAATTGAAGCAAACATCTCTCTCAAAGCCATCTCAGCAAAATATAAAAGAACAGTAAATCAAACAACAAGAGATTGTTGGAGGGAAAAAACAGAAAACCTGAATTTTGACAGGGATGGAAACAAACTATGGAAACTAGTGAAAGCCATGAACAATGAAGGACCTAGAAACAAACAAATAACAATTAAACAAGGAAATGCCTTGCTTACAGGAAAAAAGGCTGCAAATGCACTAATGGAACACTATGCAAATGCAAACCACATTGATATTACAACCGAACAGAAGAAAGCAATCAAAGACAAACAGATACATCATAGAAATACAGAGACAGCAGCAGAATATATGATGGCAAATCTAACCATGGAAGAAATGGAACAGGCAATGAATACTTTAAAAAAGAAGAAATCACCAGGAAAGGATGGAATCACAAATGAAATGCTAATAGGTCTAGGCATCAAGGCAAAGAAGAAACTACTAGCAGTCCTAACTAACAGCTGGAAGAGAGGAATAGTCCCACAGGCATGGAAGGAAGCTATACTAATACCAGTCCCAAAGAAAGGAAAAGACCTGGAAGAACCAAATGGCTATCGACCTATCAGTCTACTTAGCTGTGTAGGAAAATTAATGGAACGCATTATCAATGGCAGGCTAACATGGCATCTGGAAGAAAACAAACTCTTAACACCACACCAAGCAGGATTCAGAAAGTACAGATCCACTGAAGATCAAATAACCTATATAGCTCAGGAAATAGAGGATGCCTTCCAAGAGAAAAAGCACACACTAGCAGTCTGGATAGATTTAGAAAAAGCATTTGATAAAGTATGGAAGGAAGGACTGAAAGTAAAACTGCAAAACATGCATGTTTGTGGAAAAATGTATAAATGGATCAGCCACTACCTTGAGAACAGAACTGCCAGGACAAAAGTACAAGGACAAACAAGCAAAATGATGCTGCTGGAGCAAGGTGTCCCCCAAGGAGGAGTTCTTTCACCAACATTATTCCTAGCATATATAAATGACATCACAGAAAATTTTCCAGCCAGAGTACACACATCCTCCTTTGCAGATGACCTAGCCATATGGACATCTGAAGAATATATTAGTACAGCTAACAGCAGAATACAGCAAGCCTTATTAGCGCTAGAGGACTGGTCAAAATCATGGCTAGTGAAGATAAGTGAGGAGAAAACAACATGCACAGTGTTCTCCCTCTCAAATAAAACTCAGCAACCTAAGCTGGTATTGAATGGAAAAATATTGCGCCATGAAGAAAATCCAAACTATCTAGGAGTCACCTTTGATCGTCGCCTGACATGGAAGACACAGGTTGAGAAAAATCGAACAAGAGCAAGGCAGAGAATGGCAATCATGAAAAAGCTTGCTGGTACAACGTGGGGAGCAGATGAGAAAGTTCTCAAGAAGTTATATACTGGACGGGTGAGGCCAGTACTTGAATATGGCATTGCAGCTTGGGCAACAGCAGCTAAGTCAAACTTTAACAAAATAAGTAGAGTCCAAAACCAAGGAATGCGAATCATAACTGGAAGCCTGAAGACAACGCCTATTAATGAACTAGAAAAGATCACTTGTTTACAACCAATGCAGGATAGAAGAGATAGCAGAGCCCAGCAACAAGCAGAAAAATTAGAAGATTGACAGACCACCCTATGTACAACAGATTTAATGGTTTTGGAAAGGGAAGACTGAAGCGTAGCAACTTTGTAGAAACTGCAAAACGAAGGATTAGGGCAGATCCTATACTTAACATATCAACAGTCAAGCCCATACACAATGCACACAAGTTCCCAGCTTGGAGACAGCAGCAACTGCCTGAGATGATAGAAAACATTCCTGGTATTGAGAAAAAGAACACTCAGCATGAAACCGAAAGAAGAGAAATAACCCTAAACTACATAAAAGAACATCACCCAAGCAGTAATTGGACCCATGCATATACAGATGGATCAGCCAAAAATTCAATAGAGAATGGAGGAGGAGGAATTCTCCTAAATTTAAAAAATGGAGTGAAAAAAAAAACACATTCAATGGCAACTGGAAAATTTTCAAGTAACTTCAAAGCGGAGGTAGAGGCTTTGAAAACTGCAGCAGAAATGCTCCTGATGGAGGAAAATAAAGAGAAGCAAATAGCTATCTTCACAGATGCAAAGTCAGCTGTCTCAATACTGAAGAGCAATAACAGCACAGAACTAACTGACCTAAGAGCAGCACTCCATGGTCTATGCCAGAAATCCAAAAAAGTTGTAATACAGTGGATCCCATCACATTGCAGTATACCTGGAAACGAAGAGGCTGACAGACTGGCAAAAGAGGGTGGACGACTACCACAGCCTGACATAGACATAACCTATAATGAGGCAAAGAGGTTGATAAAAAGCACTTATAGAACCAAATGGGAATCAGAGCATCCAGGCCATCAGAAGGATGATGCATATTACAAACTCGACCGAAGAGAACAAGTAGCAATCTTCAGACTCCGCACAGGACATAACAGGCTGAAATACCACTTGTTCAATAAACTAAAGATAGGAGATACCGATGAATGTAATTGTAGAACTGGAAAAATGACAGCAAAACATTTGCTGCAGGATTGCCCAACGTATGCAGAACAGAGAAAGATATTTTGGCCCACACCTGCTTCATTTGAGGACAAGCTCTATGGAGATATCAACAAGCTCAAGTTGACCGCAGCTTACTTTAATTACATACAGGTTGAGATTTAAAGGTGCATGAAGACCCAGAGGCATGAAATGGAATATTTCTTGGATAGCAAATCCATTATGTGGAAAGTCCAAATAGAAAGCTCGCTGTGTGGGCTTCATAAAAGGTGGAAAAGTGTCCTAGTGGCACGAAATGGAATATTGCTTGGATAGCAAATCCATTATGTGGAAAGTCCGAATCAAAAACCCATTGTGTGGGCTTCATAAAAGGTGGAAAAGTGTCCTAGTGGCATGAAATGGAATATTGCTTGGATAGCAAATCCATTACGTGGAAAGTCCGAATCTAAAGCCCACTGTGTGGACTTCATAAAAGGTGGAAAAGTGTCCTAGTGGCACGAAATGGAATATTGCTTGGATAGCAAATCCATTACATGGAAAGTCCGAATCGAAAGCTCACTGTGTGGATGTCATCTGCAGACTGCATACTTCTGGTTTCCGGAAGAACAGCCTATGGTGAACGGAAGGCCCAATATACGGAAGTGAGGCTAAGCAGCCATGTGCAGGACGTGACGATTCCTTGGGTGAGCCCAGTACCAGAGCGCTATGTATCGGCTCTGCAAGTATGGAAGCCTCCTTGGATGGCGGGGAATGCCCATGGTCTGCCCCTGCCTTCCCTTGAGGGCTGACCAGGATCTTTGGCTGTTCTATATGGACCAGCTGGGATGGGGGATAACACCACAACAGTGAGAGTCAAACGTCCTAAGAAACCCCCGGGAAGGTTAACCCGGTCAACAAATGCCCGCAGAAGTCGGATGTGTCGGCCTAACGGCGCAAGAACGCAGCTCTGCTGTAAACAGGCACAACGCAATCACATCCGAAAAAAAAACTCCGCATGAACGAAGAAGAAGAAGAAGAAGAATATAATTTTCCCAAATTCATTATCAATCCTTATGGCAGCTTATTGTTTCCAATATATGCTTTTTATAAGTCATGTCTTTCCCATCAATTTGTAGATCTGCAAGCATATCCACCATGTTGACATGTCTAAATCTATCAAAAGCTTTTGTCCAGTCAATAAAGCAAAGACGAATATTCTTGTTTACTTCTATAGCACGTTCAATAACTGTTCGCAGCATATACACAGCATTTACTGTACCCTTTCCTTCTACAAACCCACATTGTTCTTCCCCTATTTCAGGTTACTGCCACTTCACAAACAACTACTTTTTAATAAGGCCAAACTAATTCACACAATCCTATTTCAAAATGCTCCTAGCTACCTTTGGCCATTGTTTAAATATAACGCAAGACATGGCGAACGACTAAATATACTTCATGTCCCTAAACCTAGGATAGACATATAAAACAAGCTTAGCATACTCTGCCACTCAGTTGTGGAACAATCTTCCACAAGAAATCAAAGACACCACCAATCAGTATACATACATTCGTAACCTGCTTGAACACTACCTCGGTACAGACTACGTACCCCAATAAACAAAAACAAAAAACAAAGACAATAATAATAGTAAATTATCTCAAAGGACAACTAGTCACACAAAAAACAAAAAAAAAAAAACATTCACATATGTATGGCACGTTCCACCTTCCTTAGGTATTTATAATGCCCATGTTAAACATTGCCTCAGCGAGCCATTTTTAATTGATTATTTTGCATGCGTTATAATGCTATTGTTCTTTTGTTGTCACAAATTTGCTTCATAAGTGATGTTGAATGAAAGAATGTATGAGAGGAAATTTAGAAGAAGTGCCTTCGTGCCCAATTCTTAAACTCTTTGAAAATAAAGATTTTCGTTCGTTCGTTCGTTCGTTCGTTCGTTCGTTCGTTCGTTCGTTCAGGTTGTATTTTCTTCCTCACTCTTTGCATGATAATTCGTAGCAAAATCTTTGTGATGTGACTCATTATACAAATTGTTCTATGTTGATCACATTCCAAGGCTCCTGATTTCTTTGGGATTGCAATAAATACAGAGTTACATAATTCAGAAGGTATATCTCCAGTATCATATAATGTGACAAGTATCACTGACAGTGAATCAGACAGTATATCTATTTTGCCTTGACGAATGCCTGCGAGCCAGCGAACGTACACGTTATTATCTTTAAATCCATCCTCATGCTGCCTTGGTGTATCGAATTGAGGCTACGCTGTTATAAAACTGCTGGGCCGAATTCTTTCCATATTCCACAGCTGTTGCTTACGGTGAGCGATAGACCTGGCTAGTGATAACGCTTGTTTGAAGTGTCTAGGTGGTCGCGCGTCGAAGTACACTTTTACCCCCTTCAGCTAGGTGTTGTCCTCTTTTGGAGGTAAACGTTTCGAGCCCCGGCGTGACTATAACTTTCGATTATTCTGTTATCGACTGTGCATTCTTATTTCTAGTTCTTCAGTATCTCTTTTGGTGCCAATATATTATACGTGAACAATGAGCTAAAAAACATCTGATGACTGTGGAAATGTGGTTTCTGGGGAAAATGCAAAGAATACCATGGACAGACAGAAAAAAACAATGAACAAGTCTTTCAAGAAATAAATTAAAATCGTAAACTGATTAGAGACATTAGACGTTGACAGTCACAATAATTTGAGCATGTTATGAGAAGAAATGACTTGCATAACTTGGTGACAACTGCAAGATTGAAGGGAACAGACCAAGAGGAAGACCGAGAGGAAAATACTTTTATGGCTTGGTCACATGGCATGGAGAGACAAATCAAAATCAAATCAAATCAAATCAACTTTATTAGGGTCACAAATTGGGCGCGCAGGCCCGTCTTACATTCGGCCCTTCCAATCACTCGTCTTTCTTTCATCAAGAGCATTATACATTTACATAGGAAGAAAAATAAACATTGTGAAATGAATGTTGTAAACATAAACAAGACTTATTACCATGTTATGAGGCCCATCTCCCGCTTATCCATACATCACCCCACCCACACCTACCCACACACACGCACACCAAGGGACACATACATACCCCACCAACCGACCCATCCCCCTTGCGCACATCCCCCACCCACACGCACTGCCCTCACCTGATCCCCCAACCAAAACACACTCGAAACCCACAAACATTCCCCCACTAACCCACACATCCCACGCCCATCCACATCCTAACCCACACATCCTCTCCCCACCCACACCTCAAACCACCCATCCCCCAGCCACATCTCCATCGACTACATATTCCCCACCCACGCACACAATCCCCCACCAACCCACACATCGCACATCCACTCACACATCCCCAAACCATACACACACACATCCCCACCAACTGACATGTCCCTACCCCCCCCCCCCACACACACACATCTCTCTAACCACCCATACATCCCCAAACCCCTCACACACACCCCACCACCCACACATACAACTTCCACCCACCCATACGTGCCTTAACCCAATCCCCCACCACACAATCCCCCACCCGCACATCACATACACCCCCTACCACGCAATATTCCCAACCCACGCACTACACACACACACATATCCCTCACCAACACATCCCCACTTACACACCACACACATATCCCCCACCCAGATACCACACACTATTCCCACCCACACAGATACCCTTACCCATCCACCCCAATACCCCCACTCACACACCACAAAACACACACATACCTCACCCACACAATATCCCCAACCAACACACCACACACCTCTCCCCACCCACACACGCATTCCCTACCCGTCCACCAACACACACTCACTCACGCATACATC
Source organism: Cepaea hortensis (assembly GCA_963921405.1). NCBI lineage: Eukaryota > Metazoa > Mollusca > Gastropoda > Stylommatophora > Helicidae > Cepaea > Cepaea hortensis. Next base: position 54,220,731 of record OY992887.1, read on the forward strand.
CTCCACTACGCACCCACACCCCCACCCACCCACCCCCAACCAAACATCTCTCGATCACAATACCCCTACCCACACACATCCTCCACCCACTCACACATCCCACCCCGACACATACAACTCCCTCACCCACCTACACATCCCTAAGCCACTCACACACCCTCACCCATTCATTCCCCATTCACGCACACATCTCCCACCCACACACCCCCACATACTTCCCCCAACCACCACACATCCCCTACTCACCCCCACCCATACACACATTCCCCGCACCCATCACACGCATCCCCCACACCACCCACTATCCTCCACCCACACACATATCCTCACCCATACCACCACAAACATACCCTCCACCCACACATCATGCACACATCTCCCACCAACACACCGCATACATATCTCGAACCCACACACCATACACTTCTCCCCACCCGCCCTTGCATCCCCAATCCACCCAACACAATCCCCTACCCACACAACCCCGCCACCCACACATATTTCCTCAAACCATCCACACAACTCCACCCAAATAAACACACATCCCCCGCATCCGTCCCATACACATATCCTCCACCCATATACACATCCCCCACACCCATTCCCACACCCCTACTTTCACTCCCACACATCCATCCACACATCCCACCAACACCCACAAATATCACTACCCACCAAAACCCACACACCCCAACCCATCCAAACGCATACCCCCCACCCACACATCCCCACACTCACACACATCCTCCACACACACTCACACACATCCTCCACACACACTCACACCTCCTCACATCTAGACACATACAAAATGTCTCACGTTAGCATTGAAACTAGTATGAACAAACTCCCACACTTTACTCACACACATACACTGACACTTGTCATGAGCAGTCTCATAAAAATGTTAAACATGGAGAACACTGAGCTGATCCACGACTCTGGTGATCTAGTGAAATGGCGAGTCATGACCGCCCACGCTTTCCGGCATGGCACATGATTGATTGATTGATATGATTCTCTGTTATTTTTGGACCCCTTTACACGCCCGAAGGACATTTGGCATATGGCACCAGACCAGTGGTTCTCAGCCTTTTTTTGCCTATGCACCCCTTCACCATATGTTCAGAATGCCACCCCCCTTTCGTATTTCCTCCATATAAGTCCTCCCCCCCCCTCCCACACACACACACACGCACAGTATACGTAAAAATGGAAGATAAATTTAGTAACACATACTAGAACAAGTCTAGACGTCTACATAAAACGTGATTTGCGGGCCTACTTACGTTATAAAACGAATTCCAGAAGGGCGAGAAATACAGAACCGTAAATACCAAGTAATCGGTTATTGTATTAACGCGATCTTGAAATAATCTTAATTCCCCCTCTGGAAACGGAATTCCTAACGGGTTGAGAACCACTACACAAGCCCAATCGTTACACACCGTGTAGCTGCTATAAAACGTCAAAAAAGAATGTCTGTGGTGTGCACGGCTGCTGCCGTTCGTTGGTGAGACAAACCACGGAAACTGTTACAGATATATTTCCCCGGTGAAATTCAGCGTGGCTGAATGGATAAGAGTGCTCGTTCTGAAACATCCGGTGTGCTGATACCGAGGTAGCGGATTCAACCCCTAAACACGTCAGTTAGAATAACATGTTGACTTCTCGTTCTTGACTTTTTTTTTTTTTTTCCCCGCGTTTCCATCCTGTTTCAGGATATTGCGGTCAACACCAGCATCTTTCAGCTGTATGTTGATTCCTAGGCTAGATTACGCTCATCAGCACGCCACGACTTTCTGAGCGACCGGCTTCATACTCTCATAAGTCACTTTTGCGATTCGAACCACTGCTAATTCTCGTCGCGTCACGTGACGAGAGTATTCGGGGTTAGCGTAGAAAGCTGCTAACCCCTCGGCCATGGAGCGGGCCGTTCTTGACTTGGGGACGTAAATTACATCGCCTGAAGACGAGGGCCACTGGGAAAGCTAATCTACAAGCAACATTCAGTCCAGCGCACTAGAAATAGAAGCACATGTGTGGACAACGCTTGAGTTCAAAGCAAGGGAACGCCAAAAAAAAAAAAATAAAAATAAAAAATTGTCCTGGTCATGCGGAAGTCTGTGACAATAAGAGGGCAAGACACTGGATGATTATTAGTGTTACTATTATTAGTAACACAAGTAACTGCAGCAGCAGCAGCAGTAGAAGTAGAAGTAGAAGTAGTAGTAGTAGTAGCAGTAGTAGCAGTAGTAGCAGCAGTAGCAGCAGTAGCAGCAGTAGCAGTAGTAGCAGTAGTAGCAGTAGTAGCAGCAGTAGCAGCAGTAGCAGTAGTAGCAGTAGTAGCAGTAGCAGCAGTAGTAGCAGTAGTAGCAGTAGTAGCAGCAGCAGCAGCAGTAGCAGTAGTAGCAGTAGTAGCAGTAGTAGCAGCAGCAGCAGCAGCAGCAGTAGTAGCAGCAGTAGCAGCAGCAGCAGCAGCAGCAGTAGTAGCAGTAGTAGCAGCAGTAGCAGCAGCAGCAGCAGCAGTAGCAGCAGCAGCAGCAGCAGCAGCAGCAGTAGTAGTAGCAGCAGCAGCAGCAGCAGCAGCAGCAGTAGTAGTAGTAGTAGTAGTAGTAGTAGTAGTAGTAGTAGTAGTAGTAGTAGTAGTAGTAGTAGTAGTAGTAGTAGTAGTAGTAGTAGTAGTAGTAGTTGTATTAGAGTAACATAAGTTTTATTAACAATGTCCTAGGCAGAAAGGGAAACAATCAATCATCAATCATGTGCCATGTCGGAAAGCGTGGGCGGTCATGACTCGCCATTTCACTCGATGACCAGCGTCGTGGATCAGTTCAGTGTTCCTGTCTCGTCCATGCCATGTGGCCAAGCCATCCAGGAATTTTCCTCTCGGTCTTCATCTTGGTATGTTCCCTTCGACCTTGCCAGTTGTCGCTAAGTTCTCCAATCCATTTCTTCTCATAACATGTCCAAAAGATTTTGACTGTCTACGTCTAATTTCTCTAATCAATGTACGATTTTCATTTGTCTCCTGTAGTACTTGTCCATTGGTTTTTCTATCTGTCCATGGTATTCTGTGCATTTTCCTCAGAAACCACATTTCTGCAGCCATCAGATGTTTTTCAGTTTGACTGGTCATTGTCCAAGTTTCACATCCATACAAAAGAACAGGCTCTCTTTTCAATTGACATCTTTTTATTGGTCAGAACGTTTTTCATCTTGCTAAAGGCTACTTTCGCCATGGCGATTCTTGTTCTAATCTCTTCAAGGCATCTCCCATCAGATGTTATGACTGTTCCGAGATAATTGTACCGATTCACTTGTTGAAGAATATTCCAATTTTACTTGTATATTACATTAGTGGTACTTCGTTCGTCCTCGTTACGACCATAACCTGTGTCTTTTTACAATTTAATTCTAACCCCAGTTGCTGACTGTGTACAAGAACCGCATCTACTAATTGTTGCAGATCCTGCGCATTGTCTGCAATCAATACTGTATCATCTGCATATCTAATGTTATTGATGTTGTGTCCTCCAATGTGGCATAAAAATGAATGAAGGGCAACATCAAGTATCGATTTCATTGAGACGCCGACACATACAGTTATGTGAACGAAACTCGATACGCCACCGAAAGAGCTAGGTACAGAGCCAGAGGAGACCAAGAAACATCGGATAGACAACATCAGGGGCACTTTAAACAAACACAGATACGATTCTAACAAAGGCATCACATCCAGCCTTGCAACACAAGCTTCCCCTATCCCTACGTTTAATGGCAAGTGTGGATTAGGAAAAAGACATCCTTCATTAGGGGCTAATGATTGTCCTACTTGTAGGGGCTAATGATTGTGCTACTTGTAGCAGTGAAACGGGAACAATTAGCAGACAAGCTGAAAACCATATTAACGCAGTAGAAATGTGGTTTCTGTGGCAAATGCAAAGAAAAACCAATGAGCAAGTCTTTAAAAAAATGAAAAACGCCAACTGATTGGGGGAATTAGACGTAGTCAGTCAAGATATTTTAGATACGTTATGAGAAGAAAAAACTGGAGAACTTGGTGGCAACTGGCAAGATTGAGGGGAAAAGAAAAAAGTAGAGAGGAAAATATCTAGATGGGTTGTCCCCCATGGCATAATCGAGACAAAAACACCGCTAATCCACGACTCCGGTGATCGTTTGAGATGGCGAAAAATGACCGCTCAGCTTATCGGTATGGCACATGATGACGATGATGATGATGATAATGTAGCAGTTTATAATGCCAGAATAACAGTAATATCATTTACGGTAATGTAAATTGCTGTGCGCAGCTTGATATTTCCTGTATGAATGTTAAACCTCGACAATGAGCAATGACACGTTAAAGACATTGGCGGCAGTTGCGATGCAAGTTTCTGAGAAGAATTGTGAGAATATCGAACATGTCGGCTCTGTGGCGAAGAAGTTACAGACGTAATTCGTGATCACGGATACCACGTTTGAAACACAACTGAGAGCGATTTGGCAGCAGATCACCTTGTGTTGGTTTTCATACAGTGGTATGAGTGCCGGTCGTTCAGAAAGCAATGGCAAACTACTGAATGTAAATTTGCCAAGAAATCATAAACAAATGCTGGGGTTGACTCCGACGTCTTGTAAAGGATATGAAACTAACTTGTTGTTGTTGTTGTTGTTGTTGACAATATCGTCGACAAAGAAGAAAACAAGCGCGGAGGTATTAAAAAGTGTACAGTCTCGCTTCACTTTATATGTAGAACAAATTTGAAAAGTATGGTACATGATGCCATAAAAATGTGCCCCACAGTCCATCGTGAAGCAATATGCAACGAATGGTTGTCGTCTGCTGGAGTAATTCTTTGCACTCCAAACGGAGTGGTATTATCAATGGAAGAAAGCACCTTTTGGGTTGAACAAGTGTTTCGAAATAGCGGTCGATACACACGGATGGTTGTTCAAACATTTATATATAGCAAGATTTCCCAATAATCAACCTCATCATCGCATTACGATTAGAAATTTGTTGAATAAGTTTTTTGCTACGGGAAATGTGAAAGATACTCCGCGATCTGGTAGGCCTGCTGTGTCTGAAGGAAAATGTCTAGACACCCAATACAGAATCCTGAAAAGTCCAAGAAAGTCTTTGAGGAAAATATCGCAACAAGTGAACGTATCAGTGAGCACAGGGCACACAATTCTTAAACACCGATTAAAGTTTCATCCATACAGGATTTATGTTGTGTCTTAACTAAAAGAGTGATAATCAATCCAGAGCCAGTTATTCCTCGTGGTTTTAAGCATTTTTAGCTAAAAAAGACTTGTCAATTCTAGATGTAACATTCTTCTTTAATGAGACATGGTTTCATCATGGTTTCTGATCTCAGCTGTCAGGTCTACCCAGCTTAAAATGGTTACCAGGAAATGTTATGGGAAGTAAAAAAGGCATATATGATATAATGTGAGTGTGACATTGATCACATCACACACCGTGTGCTGATTCAATCAATCATGTGCCATGCCGGAAAGCGTGGGCGGTCATGACTCGCCATTTCACTCGATCACCAGTGTCGTGGATCAGCTCAGTGTTCCTGTCTCGTCCATGCCATGTGGCCAAGCCATCCAGGTATTTTCCTCTCGGTCTTCCTCTTGGTCTGTTCCCTTCGATCTTGCCAGTTGTCACTAAGTTCTCCAATCCATTTCTTCTCATAACATGTCCAAAAAATGTTGACTGTCTACGTCTAATTTCTCTAATAAATTAATTAATGTGCTGATTAAGTCTATACAAATGAAAGGCTAACACCATATACCCAATACTCCCCCAGGCATGGAACAATTTCCGCACTTGACCCTTTACTACGTTTTAGGTTGGATCGACCTGGACGCCTAGGTCAATTAAAAAAACAAACATGGGGAGATTCGAACACATAACAACCGAGCCGTCAAACAAGCAACTGCGCGACGTAGCTCTCAAACTTTCAGAGGTTGATTTACAAAACAACAAATATTAACCGCATTATTATCCTCATATAGTATAGCCACTAGCCGGCTTCCTGGCCTAGCGGTTAGCGACTTTTCTCCGTAATCTCGTATACTCTTGTAAGTAACGTGATGACGGTAAGAATCAGCAGTGGTTCGAATCGCGTCGAGAACTTACGGGGTATGTGAGCCGGCCGCTCAGAAAGCAGTGGCAAACTACTGAGCGTAATCTTGCCGAGAAATCAGCAATCAGCTGAAAGATGCTGATGTTGACAGCGATGTCCTGTAAAGGATATGCAACCATTTAATATTATTTAGTACAGCCACATTATGTAACGTCCGAAATGTGTGCCACTCGATGTGGCCTGCTGTCGAATATGAGTTAAAGGTTAAAGTTCACAGATTGGAGTATTTTATATTAGACAGATTATAACACGCAGACTATGAGTCCTATGACATTTCTGTTCCGAGCGGGGACCTGTGCGAAAACAATTCGCTACACACTACACACGACACGGTAAATAACGGTGAGAGGCGTGTTTCGTTCATTTTGCTTGTAACATCTTGACAGCCCGTTAATGCTATAATTGTAATTCCTGGCCTATGCTGTCTGTGTATGTAACGCTTGTTTAGTAACTACGTCAAAGTACAAGTTCACAAGGTGCTTTCTTTAGTTGTAACATTGCAACGTAAGCTAACCACTTGTGCGTTTGAACTGTTTTGATTAGTAGTACACACTATTTAAGAATTAATTTAAATTAATATGTAGTTAATAGTTTGCAGGTGTTAAGTAAATGGGTACTGAAATGTAAAATAGAACTGTTCGTCCTTCTGTATGGCAACGAATTTTGGAAAGTGAACAACTTAAGAACAGCATGGAGGCATCATCATCAAGTACCTTGCCAGCTGGCGTAGGCGTTCATGTCTCTCCATATATCTCGGTCTTTACTCTTTGGTGTTCAGGACCAACTCTGCTGATGGTATTCCTCCAAGCCACTGCCTCAATCCATCCAGCATCATTTCTCTTGGTCGGCCTCTGCCTCTCTTGCTTTCGATCTTTCCAGTCGTCAGGATGTTCTCCAATGCCTCGCTTCTCATAACGTGATCAATGAAAGCTGTTTGTCTTTGTTATTGTTGTCTATAATGTTCTAGTTTCATTAGCCTCTTTCAGGCAATCGTTGTTAGTTACTCTGGCAGTCCAAAGAATTCGCAACATTCGTCTCAGGAACCACATCTCTGTTGCTTCTAAGTTCTTCCTAATTTGTTCATTTACATTCCAAGATTCACTGCCATACAGGTTCTATATATCATTTTAGCACTCTCTTTCTTACATTCATAAAAAAGCTAAATTAAAGTAGCACATGATATGCAGCCTCAAGAAAGACACAATGTTCTTTTGTCATGTAATGAGTGGAGAAGCATTGGAAGATATTAATTATTATGTCGACTAGAAAGATCAGCTTAAGAAGAGGCAGAGTCAGACCGACAGAAATGATGCAAGATAGCATTAGATGGTGACATGAAGGAATAACAGCAATATAATTGATCCAGAGCACCAAGTAACGAGATATGTGGAGATACATAAACACCTGCGCCATTTGGTTGGGTATATAATGATGATGTTGATGATGATAATGATGATGATGATGAAGTTGTCAGTTCTTGACTGCTTGACTATGTTACTCAGCGTGATAAAAAAAAACAAACACATTGCATGTGATTTGCAGGTTGCGATCAATCCCCGTTTGATATTGTAGGCAATTTTACGTTCAGTCATTTGCCATTGCTTTCAGAATGAGTAGTCAATGTTTAAATCCAAATTCATCATTAAGTGCCACCTCTAGCATTAAGTAGGCCTTCATGACTCGCCACAGATCTCGGTCTTTGGTTTTCTGGATCAACTCTGCCATTGATATTCCTCCATGCCACCGTCGCAATCCATCCAGCCTCTGCCTCTCTTTCCCTCGATCTTTCCAGTTGTCACAATGTTCTCCAACGCCTCTCTTCTCATCACATGACCAAAATAAGCTGTTTGTCTCTTTCTTATTGTTGTATATAATGTTCTAGTTTCATTAGCCTCTTTCAGGCATTCATTGTTAGTTTCTTTGGCAGTTGAAGGAATTCACAACATTCATCTAAGGAACTACATCTCTGTTGCTTCCAATCTCTTCCTAATTTGTTCATTTACATTCTAAGATTCACAGCCATACAGAAAAACAGGTTCTATATAGCACTTCAGGATTCTCTTTCTTACATTCAATGATAGTGGCTTATTACATAAGATATTCTTCATTTTCTGAAATGCAGCCTTTTCTTGCCCTATTCTGCTCTTAATCTCTGTTGTGCATCTTCCATCTGATGTTATAAATGTCCCTAGATATTTAAAACTATCCACTTGGTGAAGAATTTTCCCTTATATCTCTATTTCACATTTGGGTGTCACCTGTTTCTTTGATATCACCCTTGTTTTCTTGATATTCAAGGAGACTCCTTTCTTTGCACTCTCTGTTACTACAATGTCCAACAATTGTTGTAGATCTGTTGCATTATCCGCTATGAATACTGTGTCATATGCATAGCGTATATTATTTATATTATAACTTCCAAATATTATTCCTGGCTTTTCTTTGATCTCTCTCATTATTACTTCGCTATAGAAGGAGAAGAGATCCGGTGACAAAACACATCACTGTCTTACTCCCAACTTTATTTGTTCATAATTTCCTTCTTTATTTCTCATTTTAATTGCTGCTATTTGGTTCCAGTAAATATTTTTTATTATTCTGAGATCTTTCCCATCAATGTTAATATCTTCCAACATTTTAATAAGTTCTTAATGTTTTACTTTATCAAATGCCTTAGTATAATCTATGAAGCACAAATATACGTCTTTCTTTGCCTCTACTAATCTTTCTAATAGTGTTTGTAATGGATATATTGCATTGTTTGTATCTTTTCCTTCCACAAATCCATACTGTTCTTCACCAATTTCCAGCTTTATTTTCTTCCTTGTTCTTCTCATTATAATTCTGAGTAGAAGCTTAGTGACATGATTTATGAAGTTAATCGTACAAAAATCTTCACATTCAACTGCTCCTGGTCTTTTTGGTATAGTTATAAATACAGATTTCAACATATAGCTTGGTATATATCCACTGCTGTAAACATCATTCAACATTTTGGTAATATATCTACTCCAAATTCTCCCATCACTTCTAATTCTTCTATTGTGATTCCATCTGGCCCAGTTGTTTTTCCTTTCTTCATATGCTTGATAGCATCATAAACTTCTTTTTTTCGAATAGGTGGACCTTCTAAGCCACTTTCTTCTGTTAATTCTGCCCTTTCTCCATCATATAAGTCTCTTATATACTCATTCCACCTCTTCATTATAGCATCTTCCTCCAATAATATATGTCTTGTTTTTTTTTAAATTTTAAACACCCTGTATTTATTCTTATTTTGCTTCCTGTGATCTCACTGATTTGTTTGTACATATTTTTTGTATCTTTAATAGAATTTAATTCAATTTTCTTGCACTGTTCATTTAACCAACTTTCTTTAGTCTTCACACAATTATTTCTTATTTCTTTATTTATCTCATTATATACTTGCTTATAATTTTTATGTTTTTTTCTTTTGGCCATCAACTTTAATATTTCTTCAGTCATCCAATTTTTCTTAGTCTTTTGGCTTCTCTCCGGTAACATTTCTTTGCTAGTTTGATGAATGGAATCCTTAACATTTCCCATTGTTCGTTTATGTTCTGTATTCTAGCTATTGCATTATACCTATTTTTCACAATCACTCTGTATTGTTCTTAAATTTCTTTATCTACCTTCAAAACCTCTTTATTAAGTCTCATGTTCATAACCACTTTTTTTCTTCTATTCAGTATTACTTTTATTATACCACATAATGGTACATGATCACTATTACAATCAGCACCCGGCGGTGTCTTTACATTAATTAACACATTTCAAAACCTTTTATTAATAAGTATGTAGTCAATTTGGTTAAGTATTTTCTTATCAGGATGTGAATGGATGTCCTCTTAGTCGAGATGTGTGGATGTGATTGGATGTCCTCTTAGTCGAGAGAGTAAATTGAAGTACTTGGGTATCACCTTTGACAGGTGTTTGTCTTTTAAGGATCATGTGGAGGCTTTGGTGGTGAAGGCTGGGGACTTAATGCATTAAGGGCTATGGCAGCAACTGGGGTAGATCAGAGGGTGCTGTACAGGCTCTTTCAGCAGTTAATAATTTCTGTCATTGAGTATGGTTTGGGGCTGCTGACAGTATCAAAGAGCCAGCTTGAAAGGTTGGAGCACATACAGAATGCTGCCATGCGGTTAATCCTAGGGTGCACAAAGGACACACCAATTATATGCACGAGGCATATCCTGGTGCTACCAACAATGCTACCATATGTAAAGTGATCTTCTATGGTGTTTAAACAAGGTGTTTCCAATTATCATATCATTGATATTTGCCCATTCTATTAGTTGTTCTACTCATTTATTTTTTGTACCTAAACCATGATGATATTGGAGCACATTTCCATGTCATCATAGTAGATTGGGGAAATGGTACTACTGGTCGTCCCATATCTTCCTGACCAATTGGTGATGTGGTCTTCTTCATTCTAATCGCTTTGCCTTCTAGAAACTTTCCTTGTATTTATTTAATGAGGTTGAGTCATCCTTGAAATAAATCCCACCTCAGGGAGAGTTTGAACTCAGAATCACAGACCAGCAGGAGACTGAGCCACTTTATAATGGTACTCTTGTAATTAGTCAATGGTTTTAATTAGCATGTTTGCCCCAGCTGGAGTTAGTTTCACTTAAATGCATCACTTCATTCTAGATAATACATGTTTGCTTTACTATTAGTACCCTTGCTGATCATACTCTAGAGAAATTATTCCCAAAAGCTCCTCAAAATCTCTGAACTGTAATCAGTTTATCCATCTATCCATCATGTGCCATGCAGGTAAGCGTGGGCGGTCATGGTCTGCTATCTCACTTGATCACCAAAGTCATGGATCAGCTCTGTGTTTCTGTCTTGACCATGCCACAAGGCCAAGCCATCCAGGTACTTGCTTCTAGGTCTTCCCCTTGGTTTGTTCCCCTCGATCTTACCAGTTGTCACCAAGTTCTCAAAATCATTTCTTCTTATAACATGCCCACAAAATTGTGACTGTCTATGTCTAATGTCTCTAATCAGTTTACAATCTTCATTTGTTTCTTGAAGGACTTGTTCATTGGTCTTTCTGGCTGTCCATGGTATTCTTTGCATTTTCCTCAGAAACCACATTTCTACAGCCAACAGATTTTTTTCAGCCTGACTGCTCATTGTCCAAGCTTCACATCCATATAAAAGCACAGGTTCTATGTAGCATCTCAACACTCTTTTTCTCATTTTAATTGACATCTTTTTATTGGTCAGTATGTTTTTCATCTTGCTAAAGGCTACTTTTGCCATGGCGATTCTTGTTCTAATCTCTTCAAGGCATCTCCCATCAGATGTTATTACTGATAATTGTACCTATTCACTTGTTGAAGAATATTCCCATTTACTTGTATATTACATTGTGGTATTTCGTTCTTCCTAGTGACGACCATAATCTGTGTCTTTTTACAATTTAATTCTAACCCTAGTTGTTCACTGTGTGTAACAACCGCATCTTCTAAATATTGCAGGTCCTGTTCATTGTCTGCAATCAAGACTTATATCATCTGCGTATCTAATGTTATCAGTTTATGTTAATGTAATCAGTTTATATCCAGTGATTAATTCTCTTATATTGATTGACCACTCTATCATTAATTTCACACAAGTAGCTTCTATGGAGTGTTATGTGATTTTTACAGTTTATAAACACCATGGCTGCTTGTTGAATTAATGATATGTTCAGGTATAAAAGCAACAGCAGCCTCTGTCCATATACACATATTAATTTGCAACTTGGTCTTTGCTATGAATATAACAACTCTGGGTGTTATGAAATATTATCATAATTAGAATTAATATCTTTGCCCATACATATTTGTATTGTAGTAAAGTAAGGTTATATTTGAATTGTTTGCTTTTTAAATTTCAGCTATGTCCATACAGTAATTTGCTTCAATTACTTTCCTAACATTGTCCCTGGTGATCTTTCACATATTTTAAAATTAAGTCCTTGAAATGACATAATGTACTGATAGGATGGACTAAGCATATGTAATAAAGTCTTTACAAAGTGAATGAGTTAAGATTTAACTAATTACAAAATGTTATCATTTCAGAAGTTGTGTACTACTTCAGGAAAGTAAAAACACACTGCTAAAGTTCATCTGCAACAAATCATCCAACATGGCTTCTGCAGTGGAGGATATTGCTGTCACAAGGTTTAGAGAGTATTTGAGGATCAACACCTCTCATCCAGATCCAGATTATAGTAAGTACCATTAACTCATATACAGCTGTCCAATGATCTTATTCACTGTTCTTCATTCCTCTTTTGAGGAAAGTGCATCACACTTAATCACACGCCTCAGAGGTCATCGTGGCTGACTTTAGCATGTGTAAGGTTTACTTCTTGCAGACAGACATCACCCAAGGTAATGGGCTCTATCTACCAGTGGATGGGCTCTATCTACCAGTGGATGGGCTCTATCTACCAGTGGATGGGCTCTATCTACCAGTGGATGGGCTCTATCTACCAGTGGGTGGGCTCTATCTACCAGTGGATGGGCTCTATCTACCAGTGGATGGGCTCTATCTACCAGTGGATGGGCTCTATCTACCAGTGGGTGGGCTCTATCTACCAGTGGGTGGGCTCTATCTACCAGTGGATGGGCTCTATCTACCAGTGGATGGGCTCTATCTACCAGTGGATGGGCTCTATCTACCAGTGGATGGGCTCTATCTACCAGTGGATGGGCTCTATCTACCAGTGGATGGGCTCTATCTACCAGTGGATGGGCTCTATCTACCAGTGGATGGGCTCTATCTACCAGTGGATGGGCTCTATCTACCAGTGGATGGGCTCTATCTACCAGTGGATGGGCTCTATCTACCAGTGGATGGGCTCTATCTACCAGTGGATGGGCTCTATCTACCAGTGGATGGGCTCTATCTACCAGTGGATGGGCTCTATCTACCAGTGGATGGGCTCTATCTACCAGTGGATGGGCTCTATCTACCAGTGGATGGGCTCTATCTACCAGTGGATGGGCTCTATCTACCAGTGGATGGGCTCTATCTACCAGTGGATGGGCTCTATCTACCAGTGGATGGGCTCTATCTACCAGTGGATGGGCTCTATCTACCAGTGGATGGGCTCTATCTACCAGTGGATGGGCTCTATCTACCAGTGGATGGGCTCTATCTACCAGTGGATGGGCTCTATCTACCAGTGGATGGGCTCTATCTACCAGTGGATGGGCTCTATCTACCAGTGGATGGGCTCTATCTACCAGTGGATGGGCTCTATCTACCAGTGGATGGGCTCTATCTACCAGTGGATGGGCTCTATCTACCAGTGGGTGGGCTCTATCTACCAGTGGATGGGCTCTATCTACCAGTGGATGGGCTCTATCTACCAGTGGGTGGGCTCTATCTACCAGTGGATGGGCTCTATCTACCAGTGGATGGGCTCTATCTACCAGTGGATGGGCTCTATCTACCAGTGGATGGGCTCTATCTACCAGTGGATGGGCTCTATCTACCAGTGGATGGGCTCTATCTACCAGTGGGTGGGCTCTATCTACCAGTGGATGGGCTCTATCTACCAGTGGATGGGCTCTATCTACCAGTGGGTGGGCTCTATCTACCAGTGGATGGGCTCTATCTACCAGTGGATGGGCTCTATCTACCAGTGGATGGGCTCTATCTACCAGTGGATGGGCTCTATCTACCAGTGGATGGGCTCTATCTACCAGTGGATGGGCTCTATCTACCAGTGGATGGGCTCTATCTACCAGTGGATGGGCTCTATCTACCAGTGGATGGGCTCTATCTACCAGTGGATGGGCTCTATCTACCAGTGGATGGGCTCTATCTACCAGTGGATGGGCTCTATCTACCAGTGGATGGGCTCTATCTACCAGTGGATGGGCTCTATCTACCAGTGGATGGGCTCTATCTACCAGTGGATGGGCTCTATCTACCAGTGGATGGGCTCTATCTACCAGTGGATGGGCTCTATCTACCAGTGGATGGGCTCTATCTACCAGTGGATGGGCTCTATCTACCAGTGGGTGGGCTCTATCTACCAGTGGATGGGCTCTATCTACCAGTGGATGGGCTCTATCTACCAGTGGATGGGCTCTATCTACCAGTGGATGGGCTCTATCTACCAGTGGATGGGCTCTATCTACCAGTGGATGGGCTCTATCTACCAGTGGGTGGGCTCTATCTACCAGTGGATGGGCTCTATCTACCAGTGGATGGGCTCTATCTACCAGTGGATGGGCTCTATCTACCAGTGGATGGGCTCTATCTACCAGTGGATGGGCTCTATCTACCAGTGGATGGGCTCTATCTACCAGTGGATGGGCTCTATCTACCAGTGGATGGGCTCTATCTACCAGTGGATGGGCTCTATCTACCAGTGGATGGGCTCTATCTACCAGTGGATGGGCTCTATCTACCAGTGGATGGGCTCTATCTACCAGTGGATGGGCTCTATCTACCAGTGGATGGGCTCTATCTACCAGTGGATGGGCTCTATCTACCAGTGGATGGGCTCTATCTACCAGTGGATGGGCTCTATCTACCAGTGGATGGGCTCTATCTACCAGTGGATGGGCTCTATCTACCAGTGGATGGGCTCTATCTACCAGTGGATGGGCTCTATCTACCAGTGGGTGGGCTCTATCTACCAGTGGATGGGCTCTATCTACCAGTGGATGGGCTCTATCTACCAGTGGATGGGCTCTATCTACCAGTGGATGGGCTCTATCTACCAGTGGATGGGCTCTATCTACCAGTGGGTGGGCTCTATCTACCAGTGGATGGGCTCTATCTACCAGTGGATGGGCTCTATCTACCAGTGGATGGGCTCTATCTACCAGTGGATGGGCTCTATCTACCAGTGGATGGGCTCTATCTACCAGTGGATGGGCTCTATCTACCAGTGGATGGGCTCTATCTACCAGTGGGTGGGCTCTATCTACCAGTGGATGGGCTCTATCTACCAGTGGATGGGCTCTATCTACCAGTGGATGGGCTCTATCTACCAGTGGATGGGCTCTATCTACCAGTGGGTGCGTTTTGTTTTCCTAACAGTTTTGTGAGGCAGTAGACTTATGGCCTACTAGTTGAGCCTGGAGATTTTATAACTTGCACATGAGGCCTCCTGGTTTTTGCCCTTACCCATGAAATCAGGGGAGATGTGTGATATCGATAGATACCAATGTTTGTTGGAAAAATTCTCAGCAATATTTGGTGATAGAACCTGGTATCTTGTTATCTAGAGGTAGGCCTCTCAGGCATGACTCCCCTATCTCAAATATTTATTCCATCTGTATGAGCATTGTATTGTTATTCTGTTGTGCTGTCATATGTAAATTAATTATCACATCTTGTAAATTATCTGTCACACCTTGAACTCATTCATGCTGTGGTTTTCCTCTTCTCTACTTTCCTGATACACTTCCATCTATAGTGTTCTTGTCCAAACATTCATGTCTTTGTACATGCCCAAAATGTTTCATTATCTTCACTTTTCTTTGTCAATCAGTTCTTGTTGGATAGATCTGTTTCTTATATTCTTCTCAACTATATTCAAGTCTTTCAGCAGATGTCTTCAATGTCTAAGTGTCAAACCCAGATGTTGCCACAGATAATACATACGCTCTCATTACTCTGATGGAGGTCAGCATAGCTGAATAGATAATAGCTCCCGTTCTTAAACATCCATTGTGCTCATGCCGAGGTAGCGGGTTCATCCCTGTCACCAGTCAGTTGGACTAAAATATTGACTTCTCGTCGTTGACTTGGGGATGTAAATTACAACTATCTCTGAAGTCAGAGTAGGTTTGCCTGATTGCGAGGGACACTGGTAATAGGGAAAGCTAATCTACAAGCAAAAATCAGTCCAGTGCACTAGAAGTAGTAGCATTGTATGGACTACGCTTGAGTTCAAAGCAAGCGAAGGCAAAAAAAAATTACTCTGATTGTTGTCATTCTATGTGTTCCAATCTATGAAGTTATTAACTGTTTTTGCATAGCAGTGTTCGTTCTTTTAATTTTTGTCATTACATTTCCATCACCAACCAGCTAGATAGTCAAAACTGCTAACTTTCTGTAATTTCTCTCTTTCATAAATATATCTGTTGACACATTTGTTTTATTGCTTGTCACCTGAATGATTTGACCTCTTGTAGTGAGGTTTTACCAGTGAAGATCAGATTATCATTTAATGAATTATTCTTACTATCCTTGTCTTTCCGCTATACTTTGTTTAGACCTAATTGTTGTGACCTTCCATCTAGTGTGTTAGGTTTATCTTGCATCTGATCTTGTGTGTGGGACAGGAGACAAAGTTGACAGACAAGCCCAGATCATCTAGCTGCTCTGTTAAATTCCATTGAATTCCTGATTCAATTTCTGGTGTTAATTAGTTTCCATCAATTCCTTTAGCCATATTACTGTTTCCCATATCTGTTTACGTAAGACTTATATAATTTCTCCACCAGCTTGAGTAAACTTTGCTATGATGTTATAACATTCTAGTAATTTCCATTTTTGAGGTTTTTAATTCCCCACTTGATTTCATCTCATATTGGTTCTACCTCCTTCTCTGTTGACATTTCATTGTTTACATTGTTGTTTTTAACATTTTCATTTATATATATTTCACTTCAGTATTCTTTCCATGTGTTTAAAATGTCTTTACATCCTGCCAGGGTTTCTCCACTCATGTCCTTTTCAGCCCTGGGAAGGTTAATTCGGTCAACAAATGCCCGCAGAAGTCGGATGTGTCGGCCTAACGGCGTAAGAACGCAGCTCTGCTGTAAACAGGCACAACACAATCACGTCTGAAAAAACAACTCTGGATGAATGCAGAAGAAGAAGAATGTCCTTTTCAGTATTTGTCTTGGGTCGAAAGTTTTCAGTCATTACTTTTAGTCCCTTGTGGTCTTGCTCATTGCTTTGTTGTTTTTCATCGCTACACACTGGTCTTGTAGGAATTGCATCTTGCCTCTTCTTTCCTTCTCTCTAAAAGTCTTTCGTTAGTTTTTTATAGGTTATTCTTTTCTCATAATTTGCTATTCCTTTGTCTTTGTCTCTTGTAAGCTTTAATATATAATTTGTAATCCATTTGTTCTTTTTGTCCATGTTATGTGATACAATATCTTTCTTTGGCTGATGATATTAGAATGTCTCTAGCATGTGTGACTAATTCA
This sequence comes from Cepaea hortensis, assembly GCA_963921405.1. Classification (NCBI taxonomy): domain Eukaryota; kingdom Metazoa; phylum Mollusca; class Gastropoda; order Stylommatophora; family Helicidae; genus Cepaea; species Cepaea hortensis. The sequence continues at coordinate 54,238,105 of OY992887.1, forward strand.
TCTTGTGTCATATCTTCTTTGACCCACATCGATATTTTGAACCTGTTTGTTCTTTTGTTGCATATTCATTTGGTATTTTACTGTTACCACAGTGGACTGGTTTTGACTTTTTAATCAATTTTTTTGAGTGTAACTTTTAGTATTGCCATTAAAACTTATGGTAGATACTACAATCAGCACTTGGCTGGGTTTTGTCTGTTGTCATGCTTGTTCTTCATCACTGTTGAATCATTATATAGTCTATCTAGATTTTGATATTTCCATCTGGTAAAGTTCAGGTAAATAGCCTTCTAGGATGCTGTTGAAACATTGTATTGGTTATTATCAGTTCAGTTTCAATGTTGAAAGTTTTCCCTCTGCTCCATTTTTGTTTCATGGGCCATGTTATTTTTCCACTTGTTTTTTTTTTTCTGCTGTTCTTTCTATGCCCCTTTGGTATTAAAATCTCCCCTTATTATTGTGATGTCATTTTAACCAACATTGTCTACAGCTTTTTGAAGAGTGTTACAGAGTGCTTCAGTTTCTTCCTCTTCTGCCATTGTTGTTGGTGCATATACTTGCAACAATGTAATACTCCTTGGTTTTGCTTTGTGCCTTACATTAATGATTCTATCACTGATGAGTATAATAACCAAGAAGTGTGTGTGACATACATGTTTTCAAGTATTCTGCTACCCCATTTATTCACTGTTTTTCTCTACCAGAATGTAAAGAAAAGTTCCTCATACTTTGTATTAAAATGTCCGTGTTCACTCCATCTTTGTTCTCATAAGAAATTTCAGTTTTAAATGTTTCTACTTTGCTGCTTATTTTAAGTTTGACACTGGCTCCTTACTTGGTAAGACAATGAAGAAGAATCCTCTTATCACATTTGCTAGTACTCTCTCCGTGCAATATTCTTCCCCAGTGTGTATATAAGATTCTCTTGGTCTGGGAGGTCTCACCAATGACATTTAAAAAAATGTCTGTGCTCTCCAGTTTCTTTGACTGCTGTAGTTTTTGAGGCATCTGTAATTGTGCCATTGCTTTAATTCTTGGCAGTTAACATACGTGTCAGTGACCATAACCATTGTCTCTATAAAGAGATCATCTGTCTATCATCACAAACTTGAGACCATAACCAACAACTAAAGGTGTCCCACAGGCAAGCAGAGAGGTGCAAGTGCTTTCTCCTGAGATAGGGGATACTCCCTGCCCCACCAAGCCATCAATATAATCTAGCAAAAACTTGGGAAATAACTGACCATTAAACTCTAGCACTGCATGAGGATTCAAAATGCAGGCACCACTCATGACAAAGCCATTATGAAATCTAAGAGTTAAAATAAACTTTCTTAATATAATTCCTAACTTTAAGAGCTGCAGGTATGTTGTAGTGTCACACAGCATTTGAATTGTAGAATATTGAGATGAATATTAACTAATTCACTTTTGGTTTAAAACATATACAGAATTAATTATTTCACGTTTCAGCCAGATTTGTAACTGTACTTTAATTATTAGCCTGTTAGTTTCGCAACATATTTTTATCTTGTGATATTTGAAACATATGGATGAGTTACTGACTGTTTTTAATTCTAAATCCACTTGAATTAATTTTGGCAAGTTACTGAATGTTTCTAATTATCAATCCAAGTGAATTACATTTGGCACTGCAGACATTAAGTTGTAAATGTTGACACCAGAAAATGGCATATGAAAACAAAATGGAATTACTGCATCTTCCATTACAAGTTACAGGTTAAAGGTTCTGTTTCCATGCCATATGGCATATTGGGGATATGGTGCTGGGCCCAGGCAGTAGAAAATATAACAATCAATCAAATATATAATGTAAAATATAACTGCACTGAGATATAAATGTAAAACATGATTGCACTGATTACATGTCTAACTCAGCAGTTCCCAAAATACTTTTTAATCTGGGTTACACATTTAGTATGAAAGTGTGTTCACACCACACCCATTTTGCATTGGTAAGATATGCCCACAAAACAATGAGTTCTTTTACGTAATGTTTGTTTCATATAGAAAATTTGAAAAACATGTAAGAAAACTGTATGAAAATGTCTGTAAATTATTGAATGTCTTTTAAATATTTTCACCACTCTCAAAGGCAGATTTAAAGAAAGACGTAGACACACCAAACATAAATATTATGCACTTAACAAATATCATATTTAGAGACAGAAGAGACTTCAGACTCAAAGGCAAAGCAAATTTCAAGCTTATAGCCACACCATGCATCAAGTCTATAGACAGTAAATATCAATTTTATAGGCACGGTAGATGTCAAGTTTATAAACACAGCAGAATATCAAGTTTATAGGCAGAGCAGATATCAGATTTATGGACACAGCAAATATCAAGTTTATAGACAAAACATGACGCACGTATCACAATTATTCATTAATTATTGAAAAAAGGAATTATTAATATTTTAATCCTTTTATTTATGTCTGAAACTTGCTTGCCATCACATTTTCCTTCTTTCAAATCCTTAGCTAAAGCCTCAGAGTTTTATAAGAAGTATGCAGATGAACTTGGTTTAACCTACTGGCAAGTAGAGGTAAGAGTCTTAGAAATAAATATGTTTAACATATGTGATACTTCATCTTCATGAGTTTGTTTGTTGCATAACCTTTACGCGACGTCACACTCAATCTCAGAATTTGTTGGCTGTTTGTGATTTCTTGGCAAGTTCACATACAGTAGTTACCCATTGCTTTCTGAACAACCAGCACTCATGCCTTTGTATACAAACCAACACAAGGCAGTCTGCTTCCAAATCGCCTGCAGCTGTGTTTCAAATGAAGTATACGGGACTACGAATTGTGTTCGCAACCCTTTTGCCACAGAGATGGTAATCTTTATGAGACAATAGCATAACATTGTAGTCTGCTTATTATTTTTGTATATCAATTGTTCTGACTGTCATTGCATGTTTATTGTACATCAACACTTTCTCTTCTGAGCAATGCATCATGTGTGATTGTCTGTTCTTCATGTGCACCAATCCGTATGTTATGTGGGATTGTACTCCTTATATTTATTCACCAATCCGTATGTTATGTGGGATTGTACTCCTTATATTAATTCACCAATCCGTATGTTGTGTGGGATTGTACTCCTTATATTTATTCACCAATCCGTATGTTATGTGGGATTGTACTCCTTATATTTATTCACCAATCCGTATGTTGTGTGGGATTGTACTCCTTATATTTATTCACCAATCCGTATGTTATGTGGGATTGTACTCCTTATATTTATTCACCAATCCGTATGTTGTGTGGGATTGTACTCCTTATATTTATTCACCAATCCGTATGTTGTGTGGGATTGTACTCCTTATATTTATTCACCAATCCGTATGTTGTGTGGGATTGTACTCCTTATACTTATTCACCAATCCGTATGTTGTGTGGGATTGTACTCCTTATATTTATTCACCAATCCGTATGTTATGTGGGATTGTACTCCTTATATTTATTCACCAATCCGTATGTTATGTGGGATTGTACTCCTTATATTTATTCACCAATCCGTATGTTGTGTGGGATTGTACTCCTTATATTTATTCACCAATCAGTATGTTGTGTGGGATTGTACTCCTTATATTTATTCACCAATCCGTATGTTATGTGGGATTGTACTCCTTATATTTATTCACCAATCCATATGTTGTGTGGGATTGTACTCCTTATATTTATTCACCAATCCGTATGTTGTGTGGGATTGTACTCCTTATATTTATTCACCAATCAGTATGTTATGTGGGATTGTACTCCTTATATTTATACACCAATCAGTATGTTATGTGGGATTGTACTCCTTATATTTATTCACCAATCCGTATGTTGTGTGGGATTGTACTCCTGACATTTATTCACTGATCAGTATGATGTGTAGGATTGTACTCCTTACATGTATTCAGAGTATCGTCATGTGTCTTGGCAGATAGCACAGACGTTCACAAATCTCAATCCTTAGTGTTCTGGATCAATTCTGTGTATGACATGCCTCCATGCCATCATCTTAGACCATCAAGCACCATTTACCACAGCTTAGTCTATCTCTGTCTCTTCTACTGCAGATCTTTCCAGATTTCATAATGTTGTTCAGTGTGTCTCTTCCCATTACATGACCAAAGTACATACTAAAGAAATCTGTCAACATATTTGTGTTAAGCAAATAAGTAAGCATTTGACCTTTGTGAAAGTAATACTCTTGTGGTTTTGTTGCTATTGCATCCTGTTCTTCACCATGTGGGAAACAACTGTGATCTTCTGAGACTAAAACAGTTAATAATGTCTCTGGTTTTACCATGATATATGTAATTAAAGACGTGTTGGTGTAACTATTAGGACATCATGAAAGTGATCAGACAAGGATTCAATGCCAACTATCAGGGTTAGCTATGGGAGGGAAAGATTAGCCATCTACTCCTCCATGCACTCAGGTCTATAAAGTGTGATGGTCTCAACACTTCATATACCTACAACAGGTTACCGATACAGAACTTTCTTTGAATGTATTCAAGATGAAGGTAGTCCCATGGAAACTACTACTATTGGTGTATGAAATGTTAAGCCTTCACAGATTCTAGGTCATTTTACAGTGAGGTGGAATGGCTAGTTATTTTCCTCTCCATCTTTAATTCATTGACAATTTGGAAAATTTTCTGAACATTATGTGGTACCCATTTTATTAGGCTGGGTGAAGGTCAGAACAAAGAATCCAGCCTCTGCTGGCAATTGAACTCAGATCGTTGTATGTGTAGGCAAACACTAATAAGTATGCTACCATGGTCACATGTATGTAGTTCCGCACATTTAAATATAGAACAATATAATTTTTTCATTTGAAATGATGTATGTCATTTAACCCTGTGGTAGGTAATGAGTGTGGGGTTTTTCAAGGAAATGAAAAATATTGAGAAATGCCTGATCAGTCTAATGGAATAGTATATTAAAATGTATAAATTGGTCACATCATTATCATCATCACCTTCAATATCATTATAAAATATTGTAGACTCTGAACTGGTCGAGTCACTTCCTAATGATCCCACTCCATAGTTTCTGTGTTGTGCCACTCTCTTTGAACCTGTGTTTGTCTGTCTTGATAGAGCAGGGCTGGCCTGTTTTACACATATTGACCTTGATCTATTCCTTCCCAGTATTTTGTTCTTCTGTCCCCTCTCTGGTGTTTCTTCATGTTTTCATGGTGTGACCAAGTCATGAGAGCCTTCAAATTTGATCACTTAAAGAAGTAGTTTTTGTTTCAGAATTTGTTCATTCATTTTTTTTTTCAATCCAGGATATTCTTGTCATTTTTCAATAGCACCATATTTCAAACAATTTTATACATTTTTCATCATGTAGTTTCTTTGTTCATAGTTCAGAATCATATATAACATCTGACCAGATGAACATCTGACCAGATGTACATCTGATGGATTCATTTGTCATAGATCAAGTTGTATATAGATAAAAATAAGAAAAATATATAAAGCATACATCTGTGTTTAAAAAGAAAAACTGGACAAATGTAGATTCATTAGGGATTTGAACTCAATACTTGAAATGATGTCATGGATGTGCTGAAGGACAATAGTGTGATGACATGCTCAACAATAGTGAAGCTTACAAACTGTTATACCATACGTGTATATACCTTCCAAGACAACAGCATTGGTTTATCTGCCTCTCAGCATAACATTTCTGGGTTTATGTATCACCCAACAAAACATGACTGGATTTCTGTATCCTCCAGCACAACAGCACTGGGTTTATCTATCCCCCAATACTGCCTCTGACCAAAACATCACTAATTGTATCTATGACCCAACACACCATAACTAAGTTTATCTATCTCCCAGTTCATCATCACTGAGTTTATCTATCACCCATTACAACATCACTGAGTTTATCTATAACCCAGTACAACATCACTGAGTTTATCTATAACCCAGTTCATCATCACTGAGTTTATCTATCACCCAGTACAACATCACAGAGTTTATCTATCACCCATTACAGCATCACTGAGTTTATCTATAACCCAGTACAACATCACTGAGTTTATCTATAACCCAGTACAACATCACTGAGTTTATCTATAACCCAGTACAACATCACTGAGTTTATCTATAACCCAGTACAACATCACAGAGTTTATCTATCACCCATTACAACATCACTGAGTTTATCTATAACCCAGTACAACATCACTGAGTTTATCTATAACCCAGTACAACATCACAGAGTTTATCTATCACCCATTACAACATCACTGAGTTTATCTATAACCCAGTACAACATCACTGAGTTTATCTATAACCCAGTACAACATCACTGAGTTTATCTATAACCCAGTACAACATCACAGAGTTTATCTATCTCTCTGTACAACATCACTGAGTTTATCTATCTCCCTGCACAACATCACTGAGTTTATCTATCATCTAACACAACATTCACTGAGTTTATCTATCACCCAGCTCAACATCATTGAGTTTATCTATCTCCCAACACAACATCGCTGAGTTTATCTATCACCCAACATAACATCACTGAGTTTATCTATCCCCCCCCCCCCCCCCACACACACACCATCACCATGTTTGTCTATCTCCCACACAACATCACTATGTTTGTCTATCTCCCACACAACATCACTGAGTTTATCTATCACCCAACATAACATCACTGAGTTTATCTATCCCCCCCCCCCCCCCACACACACACCATCACCATGTTTGTCTATCTCCCACACAACATCACTATGTTTGTCTATCTCCCACACAACATCACTATGTTTGTCTATCTCCCACACAACATCACTATATTTGTCTATCCCCCCACACAACATCACTATGTTTGTCTATCCCCCCACACAACATCACTATGTTTGTCTATCCCCCCACACAACATCACTATGTTTGTCTATCCCCCCACACAACATCACTATGTTTGTCTATCCCCCCACACAACATCACTATGTTTGTCTATCTCCCACACAACATCACTATGTTTGTCTATCCCCCCACACAACATCACTATATTTGTCTACCCCCTACTCAACATCACTTATTTGTCTACGCCCCACACAACATCACTATGTTTGTCTACCCCCACACAACATCACAATATTTGTCTATCCCTCCACACAACATCACTATATTTGTCTACCCCCCACACAACATCACTATGTTTGTCTATCCCCCCACACAACATCACTGTGTTTGTCTACCCCCCACACAACATCACTATATTTGTCTACCCCCCACACAACATCACTATATTTATCTACCTCCCACACAACATCACTATGTTTGTCTATCCCCCCACACAACATCACTGTGTTTGTCTACCCCCCACACAACATCACTATATTTGTCTACCCCCCACACAACATCACTATATTTGTCTACCCCCCACACAACATCACTATGTTTGTCTATCCCCCACACAACATCACTATATTTGTCTACCCCCCCCCCCCCCCCCACACACACACAACATCACTATATTTGTCCCTCCCTCCACACAACATCACTATATTTGTCTACCCCCCACACAACATCACTATATTTGTCTATCTCCCCACACATCACTATGTTTGTCTATCCCCCCTCACATCATCACTATGTTTGTCTACCCCCCACACAACATCACTATGTTTGTCTATCCCCCACACAACATTACTATGTTTGTCTATCCCCCCACACAACATCACTATGTTTGTCTATCCCCCCACACAACACTACTATGTTTGTCTATCCCCCCACACAACATCACTATGTTTGTCTACCCCCCACACAACATCACTATGTTTGTCTATCCCCCCACACAACATCACTATGTTTGTCTATCCCTCCACACAACCTCACTATGTTTGTCTATCCCCCCACACAACATCACTATGTTTGTCTATCTCCCACACAACATCACTATGTTTGTCTATCTCCCACACAACATCACTATATTTGTCTATCCCCCCACACAGCATCACTATGTTTGTCTATCCCCCCACACAACATCACTATGTTTGTCTATCCCCCCACACAACATCACTATGTTTGTCTATCTCCCACACAACATCACTATGTTTGTCTATCCCCCCACACAACATCACTATATTTGTCTACCCCCTACACAACATCACTTATTTGTCTACGCCCCACACAACATCACTATGTTTGTCTATCCCCCCACACAACGTCACTATGTTTGTCTATCTCCCACACAACATCACTATGTTTGTCTATCCCCCCACACAACACTACTATGTTTGTCTATCCCCCCACACAACATCACTATGTTTGTCTACCCCCCACACAACATCACTATGTTTGTCTACCCCCCACACAACATCACTATATTTATCTACCCCCCACACAACATCACTATGTTTGTCTACCCCCCACACAACATCACTATATTTGTCTACCCCCCACACAACATCACTATATTTATCTACCTCCCACACAACATCACTATGTTTATCTATCCCCCCACACAACATCACTGTGTTTGTCTACCCCCCACACAACATCACTATATTTGTCTATCCCCCACACAACATCACTATATTTGTCTACCCCCCACACAACATCACTATGTTTGTCTATCTCCCACACAACATCACTATGTTTGTCTATCCCACCACACAACATCACTATATTTGTCTATCCCCCCACACAGTATCACTATGTTTGTCTACGCCCCACACAACATCACTATGTTTGTATATCCCCCCACACAACATCACTATGTTTGTCTATCTCCCACACAACATCACTATGTTTGTCTATCCCCCCACACCACATCACTATATTTGTCTACCCTCTACACAACATCACTTATTTGTCTACGACCCACACAACATCACTATGTTTGCCTATCCCCCACACAACATCACTATATTTGTCTACCCCCCACACAACATCACTATGTTTGTCTATCCCCCACACAACATCACTATATTTGTCTAACCGCCCCCCCCACACACACACACAACATCACTATATTTGTCCCTCCCTCCACACAACATCACTATATTTGTCTACCCCCCTCACAACATCACTATATTTGTCTATCCCCCCACACATCACTATGTTTGTCTATCCCCCACACAACATCACTATATTTATCTACCTCCCACACAACATCACTATGTTTGTCTATCCCCCCACACAACATCGCTATGTTTGTCTATCCCCCACACAACATCACTATATTTGTCTACCCCCCCCCCCCCCCACACACACACACACAACATCACTATATTTGTCCCTCCCTCCACACAACATCACTATATTTGTCTACCCCCTACTCAACATCACTTATTTGTCTACGCCCCACACAACATCACTATGTTTGTCTACCCCCACACAACATCACAATATTTGTCTATCCCTCCACACAACATCACTATATTTGTCTACCCCCCACACAACATCACTATGTTTGTCTATCCCCCCACACAACATCACTGTGTTTGTCTACCCCCCACACAACATCACTATATTTGTCTACCCCCCACACAACATCACTATATTTATCTACCTCCCACACAACATCACTATGTTTGTCTATCCCCCCACACAACATCACTGTGTTTGTCTACCCCCCACACAACATCACTATATTTGTCTACCCCCCACACAACATCACTATATTTGTCTACCCCCCACACAACATCACTATGTTTGTCTATCCCCCACACAACATCACTATATTTGTCTACCCCCCCCCCCCCCCCCACACACACACACACAACATCACTATATTTGTCCCTCCCTCCACACAACATCACTATATTTGTCTACCCCCCACACAACATCACTATATTTGTCTATCTCCCCACACATCACTATGTTTGTCTATCCCCCCTCACATCATCACTATGTTTGTCTACCCCCCACACAACATCACTATGTTTGTCTATCCCCCACACAACATTACTATGTTTGTCTATCCCCCCACACAACATCACTATGTTTGTCTATCCCCCCACACAACACTACTATGTTTGTCTATCCCCCCACACAACATCACTATGTTTGTCTACCCCCCACACAACATCACTATGTTTGTCTATCCCCCCACACAACATCACTATGTTTGTCTATCCCTCCACACAACATCACTATGTTTGTCTATCCCCCCACACAACATCACTATGTTTGTCTATCTCCCACACAACATCACTATGTTTGTCTATCTCCCACACAACATCACTATATTTGTCTATCCCCCCACACAGCATCACTATGTTTGTCTATCCCCCCACACAACATCACTATGTTTGTCTATCCCCCCACACAACATCACTATGTTTGTCTATCTCCCACACAACATCACTATGTTTGTCTATCCCCCCACACAACATCACTATATTTGTCTACCCCCTACACAACATCACTTATTTGTCTACGCCCCACACAACATCACTATGTTTGTCTATCCCCCCACACAACGTCACTATGTTTGTCTATCTCCCACACAACATCACTATGTTTGTCTATCCCCCCACACAACACTACTATGTATGTCTATCCCCCCACCAACATCACTATGTTTGTCTACCCCCCACACAACATCACTATGTTTGTCTACCCCCCACACAACATCACTATATTTATCTACCCCCCCCCTCCACACACAACATCACTATGTTTGTCTACCCCCCACACAACATCACTGTGTTTGTCTACCCCCCACACAACATCACTATATTTGTCTATCCCCCACACAACATCACTATATTTGTCTACCCCCCACACAACATCACTATGTTTGTCTATCTCCCACACAACATCACTATATTTGTCTACCCCCCACACAACATCACTATATTTGTCTATCTCCCCACACATCACTATGTTTGTCTATCCCCCCTCACATCATCACTATGTTTGTCTACCCCCCACACAACATCACTATGTTTGTCTATCCCCCACACAACATTACTATGTTTGTCTATCCCCCCACACAACATCACTATGTTTGTCTATCCCCCCACACAACACTACTATGTTTGTCTATCCCCCCACACAACATCACTATGTTTGTCTACCCCCCACACAACATCACTATGTTTGTCTATCCCCCCACACAACATCACTATGTTTGTCTATCCCCCCACACAACATCACTATGTTTGTCTATCCCCCCCACACAACATCACTATATTTGTCTATCTCCCACATAACATCACTATGTTTGTCTATCTCCCACACAACATCACTATATTTGTCTATCCCCCCACTCAGCATCACTATGTTTGTCTATCCCCCCACACAACATCACTATATTTGTCTACCCCCTACACAACATCACTTATTTGTCTACGCCCCACACAACATCACTATGTTTGTCTATCCCCCCACACAACATCACTATGTTTGTCTATCTCCCACACAACATCACTATGTTTGTCTATCCCCCCACACAACACTACCATGTTTGTCTATCCCCCCACACAACATCACTATGTTTGTCTACCCCCCACACAACATCACTATGTTTGCTACCCCCCACACAACATCACTATATTTATCTACCCCCCACACAACATCACTATGTTTGTCTATCCCCTCACACAACATCACTGTGTTTTTCTACCCCCCACACAACATCACTATATTTGTCTACCCCCCACACAACATCACTATATTTATCTACCTCCCACACAACATCACTATGTTTGTCTATCCCCCCACACAACATCACTGTGTTTGTCTACCCCCCACACAACATCACTATATTTGTCTATCCCCAACACAACATCACTATATTTGTCTATCCCCCACACAACATCACTATATTTGTCTACCCCCCCCCACACACACACACACAACATCACTATATTTGTCCCTCCCTCCACACAACATCACTATATTTGTCTACCCCCCACACAACATCACTATATTTGTCTATCTCCCCACACATCACTATGTTTGTCTATCCCCCCTCACATCATCACTATGTTTGTCTACCCCCCACACAACATCACTATGTTTGTCTATCCCCCACACAACATCACTATGTTTGTCTATCCCCCCACACAACACTACTATGTTTGTCTATCCCCCCACACAACATCACTATGTTTGTCTACCCCCCACACAACATCACTATGTTTGTCTATCCCCCCACACAACATCACTATGTTTGTCTATCCCTCCACACAACATCACTATGTTTGTCTATCCCCCCACACAACATCACTATGTTTGTCTATCTCCCACACAACATCACTATGTTTGTCTATCTCCCACACAACATCACTATATTTGTCTATCCCCCCACACAGCATCACTATGTTTGTCTATCCCCCCACACAACATCACTATGTTTGTCTATCCCCCCACACAACATCACTATGTTTGTCTATCTCCCACACAACATCACTATGTTTGTCTATCCCCCCACACAACATCACTATATTTGTCTACCCCCTACACAACATCACTTATTTGTCTACGCCCCACACAACATCACTATGTTTGTCTATCCCCCCACACAACGTCACTATGTTTGTCTATCTCCCACACAACATCACTATGTTTGTCTATCCCCCCACACAACACTACTATGTATGTCTATCCCCCCACCAACATCACTATGTTTGTCTACCCCCCACACAACATCACTATGTTTGTCTACCCCCCACACAACATCACTATATTTATCTACCCCCCCCCCCCACACAACATCACTATGTTTGTCTACCCCCCACACAACATCACTGTGTTTGTCTACCCCCCACACAACATCACTATATTTGTCTATCCCCCACACAACATCACTATATTTGTCTACCCCCCACACAACATCACTATGTTTGTCTATCTCCCACACAACATCACTATATTTGTCTACCCCCCACACAACATCACTATATTTGTCTATCTCCCCACACATCACTATGTTTGTCTATCCCCCCTCACATCATCACTATGTTTGTCTACCCCCCACACAACATCACTATGTTTGTCTATCCCCCACACAACATTACTATGTTTGTCTATCCCCCCACACAACATCACTATGTTTGTCTATCCCCCCACACAACACTACTATGTTTGTCTATCCCCCCACACAACATCACTATGTTTGTCTACCCCCCACACAACATCACTATGTTTGTCTATCCCCCCACACAACATCACTATGTTTGTCTATCCCCCCACACAACATCACTATGTTTGTCTATCCCCCCCACACAACATCACTATATTTGTCTACCCCCCACACAACATCACTATATTTGTCTACCCCCCACACAACATCACTATGTTTGTCTATCCCCCACACAACATCACTATATTTGTCTACCCCCCCCCCCCCCCCCCCCACACACACACACACACAACATCACTATATTTGTCCCTCCCTCCACACAACATCACTATATTTGTCTACCCCCCACACAACATCACTATATTTGTCTATCTCCCCACACATCACTATGTTTGTCTATCCCCCCTCACATCATCACTATGTTTGTCTACCCCCCACACAACATCACTATGTTTGTCTATCCCCCACACAACATTACTATGTTTGTCTATCCCCCCACACAACATCACTATGTTTGTCTATCCCCCCACACAACACTACTATGTTTGTCTATCCCCCCACACAACATCACTATGTTTGTCTACCCCCCACACAACATCACTATGTTTGTCTATCCCCCCACACAACATCACTATGTTTGTCTATCCCTCCACACAACATCACTATGTTTGTCTATCCCCCCACACAACATCACTATGTTTGTCTATCTCCCACACAACATCACTATGTTTGTCTATCTCCCACACAACATCACTATATTTGTCTATCCCCCCACACAGCATCACTATGTTTGTCTATCCCCCCACACAACATCACTATGTTTGTCTATCCCCCCACACAACATCACTATGTTTGTCTATCTCCCACACAACATCACTATGTTTGTCTATCCCCCCACACAACATCACTATATTTGTCTACCCCCTACACAACATCACTTATTTGTCTACGCCCCACACAACATCACTATGTTTGTCTATCCCCCCACACAACGTCACTATGTTTGTCTATCTCCCACACAACATCACTATGTTTGTCTATCCCCCCACACAACACTACTATGTATGTCTATCCCCCCACCAACATCACTATGTTTGTCTACCCCCCACACAACATCACTATGTTTGTCTACCCCCCACACAACATCACTATATTTATCTACCCCCCCCCCCCCACACAACATCACTATGTTTGTCTACCCCCCACACAACATCACTGTGTTTGTCTACCCCCCACACAACATCACTATATTTGTCTATCCCCCACACAACATCACTATATTTGTCTACCCCCCACACAACATCACTATGTTTGTCTATCTCCCACACAACATCACTATATTTGTCTACCCCCCACACAACATCACTATATTTGTCTATCTCCCCACACATCACTATGTTTGTCTATCCCCCCTCACATCATCACTATGTTTGTCTACCCCCCACACAACATCACTATGTTTGTCTATCCCCCACACAACATTACTATGTTTGTCTATCCCCCCCACACAACATCACTATGTTTGTCTATCCCCCCACACAACACTACTATGTTTGTCTATCCCCCCACACAACATCACTATGTTTGTCTACCCCCCACACAACATCACTATGTTTGTCTATCCCCCCACACAACATCACTATGTTTGTCTATCCCCCCACACAACATCACTATGTTTGTCTATCCCCCCCACACAACATCACTATATTTGTCTATCTCCCACATAACATCACTATGTTTGTCTATCTCCCACACAACATCACTATATTTGTCTATCCCCCCACTCAGCATCACTATGTTTGTCTATCCCCCCACACAACATCACTATATTTGTCTACCCCCTACACAACATCACTTATTTGTCTACGCCCCACACAACATCACTATGTTTGTCTATCCCCCCACACAACATCACTATGTTTGTCTATCTCCCACACAACATCACTATGTTTGTCTATCCCCCCACACAACACTACCATGTTTGTCTATCCCCCCACACAACATCACTATGTTTGTCTACCCCCCACACAACATCACTATGTTTGCTACCCCCCACACAACATCACTATATTTATCTACCCCCCACACAACATCACTATGTTTGTCTATCCCCTCACACAACATCACTGTGTTTTTCTACCCCCCACACAACATCACTATATTTGTCTACCCCCCACACAACATCACTATATTTATCTACCTCCCACACAACATCACTATGTTTGTCTATCCCCCCACACAACATCACTGTGTTTGTCTACCCCCCACACAACATCACTATATTTGTCTATCCCCAACACAACATCACTATATTTGTCTACCCCCCCCCCCCCCCCCCACACACACACACACACACAACATCACTATATTTGTCCCTCCCTCCACACAACATCACTATATTTGTCTACCCCCCACACAACATCACTATATTTGTCTATCTCCCCACACATCACTATGTTTGTCTATCCCCCCTCACATCATCACTATGTTTGTCTACCCCCCACACAACATCACTATGTTTGTCTATCCCCCACACAACATTACTATGTTTGTCTATCCCCCCACACAACATCACTATGTTTGTCTATCCCCCCACACAACACTACTATGTTTGTCTATCCCCCCACACAACATCACTATGTTTGTCTACCCCCCACACAACATCACTATGTTTGTCTATCCCCCCACACAACATCACTATGTTTGTCTATCCCTCCACACAACATCACTATGTTTGTCTATCCCCCCACACAACATCACTATGTTTGTCTATCTCCCACACAACATCACTATGTTTGTCTATCTCCCACACAACATCACTATATTTGTCTATCCCCCCACACAGCATCACTATGTTTGTCTATCCCCCCACACAACATCACTATGTTTGTCTATCCCCCCACACAACATCACTATGTTTGTCTATCTCCCACACAACATCACTATGTTTGTCTATCCCCCCACACAACATCACTATATTTGTCTACCCCCTACACAACATCACTTATTTGTCTACGCCCCACACAACATCACTATGTTTGTCTATCCCCCCACACAACGTCACTATGTTTGTCTATCTCCCACACAACATCACTATGTTTGTCTATCCCCCCACACAACACTACTATGTATGTCTATCCCCCCACCAACATCACTATGTTTGTCTACCCCCCACACAACATCACTATGTTTGTCTACCCCCCACACAACATCACTATATTTATCTACCCCCCCCCCCCCCCACACAACATCACTATGTTTGTCTACCCCCCACACAACATCACTGTGTTTGTCTACCCCCCACACAACATCACTATATTTGTCTATCCCCCACACAACATCACTATATTTGTCTACCCCCCACACAACATCACTATGTTTGTCTATCTCCCACACAACATCACTATATTTGTCTACCCCCCACACAACATCACTATATTTGTCTATCTCCCCACACATCACTATGTTTGTCTATCCCCCCTCACATCATCACTATGTTTGTCTACCCCCCACACAACATCACTATGTTTGTCTATCCCCCACACAACATTACTATGTTTGTCTATCCCCCCACACAACATCACTATGTTTGTCTATCCCCCCACACAACACTACTATGTTTGTCTATCCCCCCACACAACATCACTATGTTTGTCTACCCCCCACACAACATCACTATGTTTGTCTATCCCCCCACACAACATCACTATGTTTGTCTATCCCCCCACACAACATCACTATGTTTGTCTATCCCCCCCACACAACATCACTATATTTGTCTATCTCCCACATAACATCACTATGTTTGTCTATCTCCCACACAACATCACTATATTTGTCTATCCCCCCACTCAGCATCACTATGTTTGTCTATCCCCCCACACAACATCACTATATTTGTCTATCCCCTACACAACATCACTTATTTGTCTACGCCCCACACAACATCACTATGTTTGTCTATCCCCCCACACAACATCACTATGTTTGTCTATCTCCCACACAACATCACTATGTTTGTCTATCCCCCCACACAACACTACCATGTTTGTCTATCCCCCCACACAACATCACTATGTTTGTCTACCCCCCACACAACATCACTATGTTTGCTACCCCCCACACAACATCACTATATTTATCTACCCCCCACACAACATCACTATGTTTGTCTATCCCCTCACACAACATCACTGTGTTTTTCTACCCCCCACACAACATCACTATATTTGTCTACCCCCCACACAACATCACTATATTTATCTACCTCCCACACAACATCACTATGTTTGTCTATCCCCCCACACAACATCACTGTGTTTGTCTACCCCCCACACAACATCACTATATTTGTCTATCCCCAACACAACTTCACTATATTTGTCTACCCCCCACACAACATCACTATGTTTGTCTATCCCCCACACAACATCACTATATTTGTCTAACCCCCACACACACACACAACATCACTATATTTGTCCCTCCCTCCACACAACATCACTATATTTGTCTACCCCCCACACAACATCACTATATTTGTCTATCCCCCCACACATCACTATGTTTGTCTATCCCCCCTCACATCATCACTATGTTTGTCTACCCCCCACACAACATCACTATGTTTGTCTATCCCCCCACATAACATTACTATGTTTGTTTATCCCCCCACACAACATCACTATGTTTGTCTATCCCTCCACACAACACTACTATGTTTGTCTATCCCCCCACACTACATCATTATGTTTGTCTATCCCCCCACACAACATCACTATATTTGTCTACCACCCACACAACATCACTATATTTGTCTACCTCCCACACAACATCACTATGTTTGTCTATCCCCCCACACAATATCACTATGTTTGTCTATCCCCCCACACAACATCACTGAGTTTATCTATCTTTTATTCAACATTATGAATTAGAAGGTGTATATAAATGTTTGATTATGAGTTAGATGGTATATATAAGTGCTTGATTATAAATTAGATGATATATACACACATACGCACACACACACACACACACATTTGATTAGGAATTAAAAGTTGGTGTATAAGTTTTCCTGCATTGACAGCTGCCAAAGAACAGGATTGCTGACCTGATCACTTGGGAGGGATTGGAACCCACTCTACCATCTATCATGCTGTATTCCCATACAGATGTTGTTCCAAGTTTTCCAGTAAGTGCACAAGACTGCCTATACCAATGTCAGTACACACCTGTATCCGTTTTAAATAGTTTTATATGTCATTCTGTGTACGGGAAATGGTGTGGCTTAAAGGTTCAACATCTGTCAGCAATTTGGAACATACCAAATTCACATCCAGCTTAGAGCAGTATTTTCAGGGCAATGTTACAATGATCTCAGGGATGTTGTACTTCCTGACATCTGAGTGGAGGATTCGATGTCAAGATTTCTCAGAAAAAGGCAAACAATACAAGATTTCATCTGCATGTTGTGCATGATGACAACTCATTGGTAGTTGGAGATTATGAAGTGTAGTGGTGGTCAGCATGGCTGAATGGATAACAGCGGTTGCTCTTAAACTTCCTGTGTGCTGATGATGAGGTAGCAGGTTCAACCCCTACACTGGTCAGTTGGACTAAAATGTTAACCTCTCATCCTTGACTTGGCGATGTAAATTACAAATACCTCAGAAATCAGAGTGGGTTCGGCTGATGGCAAGGGACACTGGTAATAGGGAAAGCTAATCCACAAGCAAACATCAGTCCAGTACTCTATAAGTAGTAGCATGTGTATGGACTACGCTTGAGTTTAAAGCGAGCAAATATTAAAAAAAAAATGATGTGTTGTGCTCTTGCAGCATTTAAACATGAGAAAACATTACCATAAGAAAATAATTCTGGTAAATGTGGATTATCATGTATAGAAACTGAGGTCCTCACTATTTCTGTAGAGTTCGTGAACTAAATTGAGACGTAGCTAGACACTCACTTGCTGAACCAGTGATCAAGGGTTCAAATCTACCATGAGTATATATTTAAATTTGACCTGAACTCCCAGGTTGACCTAGCCTAAAATGGGTACTAGATGATGTCTTGGGATGTAAAGGTGGCCAGTGTGATACTGACCACATCACCCATCACATCATCCAATACATCACATCACCCATCACATCACCCATCACATCACATCACCCATCACATCACATCACCCATCACATCACATCACCCATCACACCACATCACCCATCACATTAGCCATCACACCACATCACCCATCACATCACATAACCCATCACATCACCCATCACATCACATCACCCATCACATCACCCATCTCATCACCAATCACATCACCAATCACATCACCCATCACATCATATCACATCACATCACCCATCACATCACATATCGCATCACCAATAACATCACCCATTAGTTAGTTAGTTAGTCGCAGTTCCAACTTCACAGCAACGGGTCGTCCCCATTATGCTCCGTTCCTGTGCCAGTGAATATCACACAAAACGCTCCTCACTGCCCAATGTGAAAAGTGGAAAAGATAGGAGTCTCGACAAACAACAGCCCGCACAGATACACTGTGCATAATGCCGCTGCCAGAATGTCAACACACCAGTTCCCCACGAAACACCCAATTCATTTCTGATGGAATCAGCAGTCATTTTCCTATCTGGATGTTTTCTAGATGTTCACCTACACAGTCCACGAACATACAGTTCATCACCGACGGCAGTGGCAGTCAACCAGAAGCCCAGCAGCCACTCATTTCTGCATAAGGCAAAAACTGGTCAACTCTGGGACATAGCCACCTGCCATCGCTCCGAACATGCAGCCACGTTCTAAAAATAAAAACTTGAATGAATGTATGTAACAAAAGTCGCTCACCTTGAAGACTGATATAATTTTGAGATAAATCCTTTTATTTCGGATCTGCTCTCTTTTAGACAAAATGAACACAACACTGCCGTATCATATAACGGGGCCCTAACACGGGCACGGGACGTTATATATGTTAATACAACCTGGCCGTTCATCTAATTCTATAATTACCCAATCTCCTAAAGCATATTGCAGCTAATGTCCAACATAACTCGTTGTCTATACTTGATATATGTCCCGGTCCTGAGTATGACAAGAATGCTATATCCAAACAGGCGATATCCCTTCCTAAGTAATAATGTCTTGCCCTAGATGATCAAACCTTTTGCTCACGGAGCTTTCAGGGAAAAATACGCACAGCCGTCTTAATCTCCTTTCTTGAAGTCACCTCTGTTGCTGTCTTGACATCACCCATGACATCACCCATGACATCACCAATAACATCACCAATCACATCACCCATGACATCACCCATCACATCACCAATAACATCACCAATCACATCACCCATGACATCACCCATCTAGTATTAAGTGGATCTATACAAATATGGGTCTAGAACCATATGTCTGATGTTTCAAGGCCTGTAAATGAGTCCTTTACTTTTTTTCCCACAAAAATGGAACATATATGTGATTCTTCTATATATATATTTGGACCCTTACCAGTGCTAGCCACCAGGCCATGTCTTTTAGTCAGGTCTTAGTCAGATATGACTGAGCTACCGTATGGCAGTAGACGGTACTACTTGCTTTCTGTTAGCGCCGAACGTTGGGCGGCGCTTACCAAACCCGACACCCCGCATTGTGCCAACGGCTTCGGGCGGAAGAGCGCATTTGGGAGGGTACAAGCCTTACCCTGGTGCGAGGAAATGCTACCTAAAGACAAAATGTCATGGCAGGGCAGACCAGGCCCTAAGCCTTGGTTGGCGACTGGTCTAGGATCGAAGCTCCGACAGGCGGACAGTTAGAGCATTGCTTTGCTGATCCGGCAGCTTCTGCAGCTAGTCTTTTTCCAGATGTAGAGGTGTTACCTTTCCTCTGGAGTGAACTAGGCAGGCCGAGAGAGGGATCATGCTGCATGGGCAACACATGATCTCTATATTTTAGCCCAGGCCTTGTGCTATGGAGAGGCAATAACATTTACAGCGCGAATTGGCCTTATCAGTCACATTCGCTACCGCCATAGGTAAAAGTTATTATGCCTTTTTAAAGCACAAACTATCGTCTGTCAAGACGGCAAGGTGCCAATGACCAGTGCTAGACAGAGTTTGTGCACTGTGTTGAGATTCTCTCTGTGTGTGATCTGTGGGAGGAAATTGACATTGAGCACTTACGGAGATATCCAAATGCAATGAAAGTGATCCCTTAAGTCGAAACCAAAACTATACGTGGATAGATAATAGGCATATATTCTACAGAGGCAGAACTAAATCACTGCATACAGGTCCTCAATCTACTTATTTGATACTGCTATACTACAACATTCTGCTGAAGCAGCAAGTACTTTCCATGTGACAAGATAGGACATGTTACAGTATTCATTCATTACCCCTGCTTCAGTAATGAGGCAATGAAATTCACCACCAATACCAGAATTGTGTTTATGAATAATAAAGGTGATTAACCTTGCCCCTTGTGTTATTTTCTATTAGGAGCAATGGAAGTATGACCCATTCAGTGCCCATAAAGAAGAGAATGGAGACATCTATGCCAGAGGTGCACAGGTGTGTGCTTTCTGTGTGTCAATTTCTGTGTGTCAATTACTGTATGTGAGAAGTGGCTCTTCTGTTTGTTTTCCTCTTTTTTTCTGTCAAGCATTTCACTGTCTTAAAGTACATTAAAGACCCTCTTACATGTCTTAAGGAAGATTGGACATATTGTACTAAACCCATTTTGTTTAGACCTATAAGAAATCTGGGGATGATGTGGTCAGTGTCACACCAGCTGCCTTTACTTCCCAAGTCATTTACTGGCAAACATTTTATGTTGGGTTGTCTTGGGAGCCTAGGTCAGTTAAAAAAAAAATATGTCCAGATGCGGATTAGAAACCATGACCACCAGGCTAGCATCTAGCCACTATGCTATCATCTAGCCACTATGCTATCATCTAGCCACTATGCTAGCATCTAGCCACTAAGCTATCATCTAGCCACTATGCTATCATCTAGCCACTATGCTATCATCTAGCCACTATGCTGGCATCTAGCCACTATGCTATCATCTAGCCACTATGCTATCATCTAGCACCTCTGCTATCATCTAGCCATTATGCTATCATCTAGCCACTCTGCTATCATCTAGCCACCATGCTATCATCTAGCACCTCTGCTATCATCTAGCCACTATGCTATATACTATCATCTAGCCACTATGCTATCACATAGCAACTCTGCTATATGTTATCATCTAGCCACTATGCTATCATCTAGCCACTATGCTGCATGCTATCATATAGCCACTATGCTATCATCTAGTCACTATGCTATATGCTATCATCTAGCCACTATGCAATCATCTAGCCACTAGGCTATCATATAAACACTAGGCTATCATATAAACACTATGCTAGCATCTAGCCACTATGCTATCATCTAGCCACTATGCTAGCATCTAGCCACTATGCTATCATCTAGCCACTATGCTATCTTCTAGCCACTATGCTACATATAGCCACTATGCTATCTAGCCACTATTCTAGCATCTAGCCAATATGCTATCATCTAGCAACTCTGCTATCATCTAGCAACTCTGCTATCATCTAGCCACTATGCTATCATCTAGCAACTCTGCTATCATCTAGCCACTATGCTATCATCTAGCCACTATGATGTATGCTATCATATAGCCACTATACTATCATATAGCCACTATGCTATCATCTAGCCACTATGCTTTATGCTATCATCTAGCCACTATGCTATCTTCTAATCACTATGCTAGCATCTAGCCACTATGCTAGCATCTAGCCAATATACTAGCATCTAGCCACTATGCTAGCATCTAGCCACTATGCTATCATCTAGCCACTATGCTAGCATTTAACCACTAAACTACATCTAGCCACTTTGCTAGCATCTAGCCACTATGCTATCATCTCGCCACTATGCTAGCTTCTAGCCACTATGCTATCATCTAGCCACTATGCTATCATCTAGCCACTATGCTATCATCTAGCCACTACGCTATCATCTAGCCACTATGCTATCATGGCTTCTATTTCTCTGATGTGTTAAGAGACATCTGGAGCAAGCTGTGATATGTGCTTGTTACATGGTGGTATTTAGTCTCAGATTTTCCACTAATCCATCATTTTATTGCTGTTTCTATTATGTTTAAGTGCTATAGAACTCTTTAGGTCACTCTCTTGTGGTAATCTTGTTATAAGACTGAACCATCTAACTTACTATATTTGAATGAAGCATAACACTGGTACTGTCCCCATTTGCTTCCTGATATCATTTGTGGTCATAACAGTGGTTAGAAAATGGAAGATGGAGGAAGATTATCTCTTATGTCTTCATCATCCTTTAGTGGCCTTCATCTTTTGCAGAAATACACTTCTTTAACAGTCTTTCAAAATTTCTCTCTATCATGAGCTCTATTGCTGTCATGTGTAAATTGTCTATCATATCAAGAATCCTCCTACATTTTAGTCTGACTCTTAATTTCCTCCCAGGTACACTTCCCTTCACAAATATATAGCCTTTCATGTCTTTATACATGTCTAAAATATTTCATTGTCCTCTTTTGTGTTTGTCTTAGCAACCAATGTTCTTCATAACTGTGTTCTTGTTGGATAGATATGTTTGATTTCCTTTCCATCAATTAATGGATGATACATGTTACAAAGTAAAGAACCTGTTGATGCTACTGTTACTCCTGATCTCTGAGTAGTGGATTGGAGATAAGGACAACAAATAAGTGGCCACATGTGCATGGTGTGCTAAATATAAATCCCATGGCTGATGGAAATTGAAAAGATTAGGCTACGAGGTCACTGCCCAGGCTATGCTTTAAAAATAGAAACAAAACCTTCTGTTCTAGAAAGTTGTTCCTTGGCCTTTTTCTGTCCCAGACAACTAGTATTTTAACTCTGTCTGATTATGTATTTATTACTATAAGGTAACAGCTGCCTAGAATATGATAGGAAAAGTGCATCACGTATTGAGCAGTCAATGAATGCATAGTGAGTCGCTTGGTATGAGGCCTATTATTTATCATCATATGAGACATATTTGTCATAGTTGAGTTGAGTTGAGCTAAGAACTGACATCACTGCACTCATACGCGCTCTGTCCCCTTGTTCAACAGCCAGCGAAGAGTCATACTACTTATTGTTCTCACTGCTATCTGATTGAAAGTTCTCCTTGTCTTCTATCTCAGTTTTGAGATTCTTCCAGAACTCCTGTCGATTCCCTGCAATATTTGTTATCAATCAATCAATCGTGTGCCATGCCGGAAAGCATGGGCAGTCATGACTCGCCATTTCACTCGATCACTAGAGGTGTGGATCAGCTCAGTGTTCCTGTCTCGTCCATGCATTTGTTATATTAGTTTTAAAATTAAAGATGGGTGGTTGATTGTGAACTCTCTGGAAGTCTGTGAGTTTTAACGCTCTAAGTTGAAAGCATGGAAGTCTATGAGTTTTAACTCTTTAAGTTGAAAGCGTTAAAGTTTGTGAGTTTTAACGCTCTAAGTTGAAAGCATGGAAGTCTATGAGTTTTAACTCTTTAAGTTGAAAGCGTTAAAGTTTGTGAGTTTTAACGCTCTAAGTTGAAAGCATTGAAATCTATGAGTTTTAATTCTTTAAGTTGAAAGCGTTAAAGTTTGTGAGTTTTAACGCTCTAAGTTGAAAGCATGGAAGTCTATGAGTTTTAACTCTTTAAGTTGAAAGCGTTAAAGTTTGTGAGTTTTAACGCTCTAAGTTGAAAGCATGGAAGTCTATGAGTTTTAACTCTTTAAGTTGAAAGCGTTGAAGTTTGTGAGTTTTGATCTCAAAGTTGAAAGCATGGAAGTCTGTGAGTTTTAACTCTGTAAGTTGAAAGCATGGACGTTCAAGTCATCTTTGCCATGAAAAGTGCTTGCACCTATTGGAGCAAGGTTGGTGTTGAGACTTTCCTCTTGACCCGGCACTAAAGTACCATTCCCAAAGGGAATGCTACAGAGCTCTCCTTTCTCTCTCCAAGCTGTGAAACCAGTTAGATGTGTAAGAATGAAAGTTCACATCTGTGGAGAGGCATAATAGGATGCACATGATTCAACACAGCACACACAGACTGTCGCTACATGCTGCGGGATACACTGAGGAGGAGATCTGAGCACTTATGACTGAATGGTTCAATGTGCAATGACAATGATCTGTCGACTAATAACCAACAGTATTTTGGTAATGTTTCTTTCACAGGTGTTTGGTATATCATTATCAGCTAACAACCCAATGCCTATGGGGAGTACGTAATTAAACTCATTTCCCATCTTCCATGTCTCCACCTTTAATTGGTTGTGAGGGTTGAGTGTCCCAATGTCCAGGCAAAGTGAGACGCAGAGATCTGTTGCCTTTTATGTAGATAGACAGTTTATTGCTAGAGAATGCAAACCCTGATGAAACACTTGTTCAAACTGGATGTAAAGTTTGTCATTTTATGCGGCTTTGGCAGCATATAGTATTGTAAGTGACTGGTGTGATGTTTAGCATTGTGTGTCACTGGTGTGACATTTGTCATTGTATGTGACTTGTGTGAGGTTTGTCAATGTGTGTGACTCATGTGAGATTTGTCAATGTGTGCGACTGATGTGAGGTTTGTCAATGTGTGTGACCGATGTGAGGTTTGTCAATGTGTGTGACCGATGTGAGGTTTGTCAATGTATGTGACTGGTGTGACATTTGTCATTGTATGTGACAGGTGTGAGGTTTATCAATGTGTGAGACTGATTTGAGGTTTATCAATGTGTGCGACTGATGTGAGGTTTATCAATGTATGTGACGGTGTGAGGTTTATCAATATATGTGACTGGTGTGAGGTTTATCAATGTGTGCGACTGATGTGAGGTTTATCAATATATGTGACTGGTGTGAGGTTTATCAATATATGTGACTGGTGTGAGGTTTATCAATGTATGTGACTGGTGTGAGGTTTATCAATGTATGTGATTGGTGTGAGGTTTGTCAATGTATGTGACTGGTGTGACATTTGTCATTGTATGTGACTGGTGTGAGGTTTATCAATGTGTGCGACTGATGTGAGGTTTATCAATATATGTGACTGGTGTGAGGTTTATCAATGTATACGACTGATGTGAGGTTTATCAATGTATGTGACTGGTGTGAGGTTTATCAATGTATGTGACTGATGTGAGGTTTATCAATGTATGTGACTGGTGTGACATTTGTCATTGTATGTGACTGGTGTGAGGTTTATCAATGTGTGCGACTGATATGAGGTTTGTCAATATATGTGACTGGTGTGAGATTTGTCAATGTATGTGACTGGTGTGAGATTTGTCAATGTATGTGACTGGTGTGAGGTTTATCAATGTATGTGACTGGTGTGAGGTTAGTCAATGTATGTGACTGGTGTGAGGTTTGTCAATGTATGTGACTGGTGTGAGGTTTATCAATGTATGTGACTGATGTGAGGTTAGTCAATGTATGTGACTGGTGTAAGGTTTATCAATGTATGTGACTGGTGTGAGGTTTATCAATGTATGTGACTGGTGTGAGGTTTATAAATATATGTGACTGGTGTGAGGTTTATCAATGTATGTGACTGGTGTGAGGTTTATCAATGTATGTGACTGGTATGAGGTTTGTCAATGTATGTGACTGGTGTGAGGTTTATCAATGTATGTGATTGGTGTGAGGTTTATCAATGTATGTGACTGGTGTGAGGTTTGTCAATGTATGTGACTGATGTGAGGTTTATCAATGTATGTGACTGGTGTGAGGTTTATCAATGTATGTGACTGGTGTGAGGTTTGTCAGTGTATGTGACTTTTGTGAGGTTTACCTATGTATGTGACTGGTGTGAGGTTTATCAATGTATGTGACTGATGTGAGGTTTATCAATGTATGTGACTGGTGTGAGATTTGTCAATGTATGTGACTGGTGTGAGGTTTGTCAATGTATGTGACTGGTGTGAGGTTTATCAATATATGTGACTGGTGTGAGGTTTATCAATGTATGTGACTGGTGTGAGGTTTATCAATGTATGTGACTTTTGTGAGGTTTACCTATGTATGTGACAGGGTGTGAGGTTTATCAATATATGTGACTGGTGTGAGGTTTATCAATATATGTGACTGGTGTGAGGTTTATCAATATATGTGACTGGTGTGAGGTTTATCAATGTATGTGACTTTTGTGAGGTTTACCTATGTATGTGACTGGTGTGAGGTTTGTCAATGTATGTGACTGGTGTGAGGTTTATAAATGTATGTGACTTTTGTGAGGTTTACCTATGTATGTGACTGGTGTGAGGTTTATCAATGTATGTGACTGATGTGAGGTTTATCAATGTATGTGACTGGTGTGAGATTTGTCAATGTATGTGACTGGTGTGAGGTTTGTCAATGTATGTGACTGGTGTGAGGTTTATCAATATATGTGACTGGTGTGAGGTTTATCAATATATGTGACTGGTGTGAGGTTTATCAATATATGTGACTGGTGTGAGGTTTATCAGTGGATGTGACTTTTGTGAGGTTTACCTATGTATGTGACAGGGTGTGAGGTTTATCAATATATGTGACTGGTGTGAGGTTTATCAATATATGTGACTGGTGTGAGGTGTATCAATATATGTGACTGGTGTGAGGTTTATCAATGTATGTGACTTTTGTGAGGTTTACCTATGTATGTGACTTGTGTGAGGTTTGTCAATGTATGTGACTGGTGTGAGGTTTATAAATGTATGTGACTTTTGTGAGGTTTACCTATGTATGTGACTGGTGTGAGGTTTATCAATGTATGTGACTGATGTGAGGTTTATCAATGTATGTGACTGGTGTGAGATTTGTCAATGTATGTGACTGGTGTGAGGTTTATCAATATATGTGACTTGTGTGAGGTTTATCAATATATGTGACTGGTGTGAGGTTTGTCAATGTGTGCGACTGGTGTGAGGTTTGTCAATGTATGTGACTGAAGTGAGGTTTATCAATGTATGTGACTGGTGTGAGGTTTATCAATGTATGTGACTGGTGTGAGGTTTGTCAGTGTATGGGACTGAAGTGAGGTTTATCAATGTATGTGACTGGTGTGAGGTTTGTCAATGTATGTGACTGGTGTGAGGTATATCAATATATGTGACTGGTGTGAGGTTTATCAATATATGTGACTGGTGTGAGGTTTGTCAATGTATGTGACTGGTGTGAGATTTGTCAATGTATGTGACTGTTGTGAGGTTTGTCAATGTATGTGACTGGTGTGAGGTTTGTCAATGTATGTGACTGAAGTGAGGTTTGTCAATGTATGTGACTGGTGTGAGGTTTATCAATGTATGTGAATGATGTGAGGTTTGTCAGTGTATGGGACTGGTGTGAGGTTTGTCAATGTGTGTGACTGGTGTGAGGTTTGTCAATGTGTGCGACTGATGTGAGGTTTATCAATGTATGTGACGGTGTGAGGGTTATCAATGTATGTGACTGGTGTGAGGTTAATCAGTGTATGTGACGGTGTGAGGTGTATCAATATATGTGACTGGTGTGAGGTTTGTCAATGTATGTGACTGGTGTGAGGTTTGTCAATGTATGTGACTGGTGTGAGGTTTATCAATGTATGTGGCTGGTGTGAGGTTTATCAATGTGTGCGACTGGTGTGAGGTTTATCAATGTGTGCGACTGGTGTGAGGTTTGTCAATGTGTGTGGCTGTTGTGAGGTTTGTCAATGTATGTGGCTGGTGTGAGGTTTATCAATGTATGTGACTGGTGTGAGGTATATCAATGTATGTGGCTGGTTTGAGGTAAGTTGCTTTAAGATAATTTCATGAAGAAAAAATAGGACTGATAATGATATATTTTTCATGTAATGCAGCATGAAGTTTACTGTCAATGTAGTTCATGATTTCATTCATTCTGTTGCAGGATATGAAATGTGTTGGAACATGGTAAGTATAAATAAAAGTAAGCCTGTTTACATTCCACCACCATCTAGAAATAAGAGAGAGAATAGGAATGACGAAAGTAATATTACTAAATATTTTAAAAAACTTCTCTCTAAGTTACAAATTAAAATTAAGAGTGATTAAATATTATATATAATCTTTATTATTGTTGTGTGCAGAAAGACTGACAGTGAATAAATAATGTGACAGTAAAATCGGAACTTTAAAAATGTTATTATGTAGAGAAATAGGCGTGATATCCTGACAGGAGAAGAAAACAAAGAAGTATTACACAAACTAGGAATGACTAAAACATGAAGCATATTTGGGATATGGCCTATAATTTCTGTAACTGAAACAATATTTGAGGGTCAATATTATTAATACAGGGTGTATTGTTAATGACTGTGGGGTTTTTAAAAATATTGCCGTTCCAAGTTTTGTATTTACCTTTTATGTTGCATGAACTCCACAGAGGGCGAATACAAAACTTGGAACGGCAATATTTTCAAAAAACCCCCAGTCACTAAAAATACACCCTATATTATGTTGGCCACCTTTACTTCCCTATATCTCTGAGTCAACCTGGAATGGTAATGCTTGGAAAAAACACAATCATAAAACTATTGGGGTGCCCGTGTGTACGGGGGTCAACCATGGAAACAAAGCATAGCAGCACAGACACATATGAAGCATGTCATAAGAGGCAACTAAGGCACAGTCAGGAAAGGCTAAGTGTGGTGTGTCTTGAAAACAGACCTTCCCAGCCAAAGAAAAGTAGCAAGGAAGAGCATTTTTCAAACGTCCTACCAGAAGTGAAGTTGTGCTGGGATGAGGTGATTTCTCCTCACCTCTGTAAGTCTCACTGTCTCCACAGTGATGAAGGCTGCCAACCATCACATACATAGCTTGCTTCCAGAATGAAAATGAGTCATACAAAATCCCCTTGAAGATGGTAGACATTCAGTCCCCAAGTCTTTCACTCATGCACGAGGCCTCATGTGAAACCAACAAAGGGCCTGCTGGCACCTGCAGTGAGGTACAGCATATTCCTTTACATTTAACCGAGCAGCCATTTTAGTCCCCATGCCTATGACCACAATATTTTAGTGTATATAACCATTGCATGATATTTTAGTTCTTGCAATGGGTGTTATTTTCAGCTGTGAATTCCAGTTTCTAATTATTAATGTTCTGTATTTCTCAAAGGTACCTAGAAGCAATACGCAAACTCAAATCAGCTGGAAAGCGCTTCAAGAGAACCTTCCATGTGACCTTTTGTCCAGGTACAGCAATGATAAATATTCAAGACAATGTTTTCCCGTAGTTAATTTGAACTATGAAGACATAAACAATAGACTGCACAATTTTTTGCCTAGCATATTTCGCTGCATCTCGTCAGATACATATTGTAGAATTCAATAATAATAAGATAAATCCTTCAAGCTGAAATGATAAATATTTTACAAACCGAATACAGCATTTGAGAGTTACACTTCCAATGATTAACTGTAAAATTCAAGTATTTGACAGCATTTAAACAGAATATATGTTATCCGAGAATGACAAAAGTTACTGCTCTTCACAGTCAAAACACAAAGATAACAGAGCAGACAGTAAACAATCTGAAGCTGATGAATGTACATTTAACACAAATCATGCTCTGCTGTTCCATGTTCGGACCCGTGTTAGTGCTGAATATAACAAAATAAAAATCAAGGCCCTATTTACATGTTGTGAGATGTACTGGGCACATTGTATTGACCCCATATATTTATAGACCAGTTGTCATCTAAAGGGTGGTGTGATCAATATCACAACAGCCACGTTTACTTCCAAGATATTTCCTGGCACCCATTTTAGGCTGTGTCGACCTGGGAGTTCAGGTTTATTTAAAACAATCTGCTTCAATATTAATTTAAACCCATGACTACGGGGCCAAAGGCTAGCCAAGTACCGAGCATGCTGATAGTTAATTCACAGACAAACATGCACTCATTCACAGCTTTCTGTGCTTGTCTATGATTGCTATGATGTTTATTAGTGAAAGTCATGTTTTCTTTCCTAAGAAAACTCCCAGGCTTGAGACATACACAAAATTTAATGATTTTTCTAATGAAACTCCCAGACTTGAAACATACAAACAGAAAAAGTAATGTTTTCATAATGAAACTCCCTAACTTACGTACAAACAGAAACAGTAGTGTTTTTCTACTGGAGTTCCACAATAGAAACAGACAAAGTAATTTATAACGAAAAACAAAACTTGAAGAATACAAAGATATCAAATAAAATAAAACCCTTTTACAACTATTAAGATATCTGGGCTTTCACATATAAATGTTAGAAAAAACCTCTACACCATTCTGTAAACGGAGCATACAATAAATGTCTTTGTCAGGTGACAAATTAACACATATGCAGGGTTTTCAGTTTGGTTTTGGTAAAAGACACATCTATCCTTGCACATGGATATCTCCATAAATGCTCCAGTCTTCTCCTATAGATCACACAAAGAGAATTTCAGCACAGTTCATGAACTCCCTAGTATCGGTGATGATCCATATGTGTGTATACCAGAATCACACATGCTGTAAATATTCTTTTGTGGGTATGTGGTCTAATTTTTAAATATTGTCTGGACAGCTGTCTGCTCTATGCTGTCTGGTAGTGGTGGCTGTGATGGCAGCAGGTGTGGTGGTGGTGGTGGTAGTTGTTGTAACACTAGTGGTCAGAAGTGGTACAGGTAATAGTAGTGATAGTATTAGTAGTAATACACGTCTAAGTAGTAGTAGTGATAGTAGTAGGCCTAGTAGTAGTAGTAGCAGTAGTAGTAGTAGTAGTAGTAGTAGTAGTAGTAGTAGTAGTAGTAGTAGTAGTAGTAGTAGTAGTAGTAGTAGTAGTAGTAGTAGTAGTAACAGCAACAACAGCAGTAGCATTTCTTATTGTAACAATAGTGGTCATTAATGGTAGTAACAAAAGTAGTATTATGTATTAGAATGCAGTAGTAGTAGTTTTAGTAGCAACATTAATAGTAGTAGTAGTAGAAGCAACAGTAATAATAATAATAATAATAATAATAATGATAATAATAATAATAATAATAATAATAATATGCAGCAGCAGCAGCAGCAATAATATTATGATTTTCATCTTATGAGACTGCGTCAACCTCAGAGTCATATTATGATTTTCATCTTATGAAACTATCAACTTCAGAGTCATATTATGATTTTAATCTTACTATGAGACTGTATCAACTTCAGAGTCATGTTATGAGTCTCATATTATGAGCCAGTGTCAACCTCAAAGTCAGATTAGATTGAACCATGTTCCTCCCCCACTGAAGTGTGAACCCAGTCCATTGTGTCACGTTTGGAGACTAACTATTGTTCTTCTATGGCTCTAGCAATAAGTCAGAATGTACATATTTTATTTAATTGTTGTTTTTGTTTTTTCAGATGAAGAGATTGGAGGACAAACTGGCATGATAGAGTTTGTGAAAACTAAAGAGTTTGAGAGAATGAATGTCGGATTTGCCTTGGATGAAGGTATTATGTGTAATAGCTGTTGTATTATTTATAATACTATTCATACAACAAGAATAGTGGTCATTATTTCACTGGTTCTATTGATGGAAAAGTTCTCATATCGTTTACAGATTTAGAAAGTATTCCAAGCAGAATAAACTACACTGAATATGTGCCCTGGTGCTGAGATGGTGTATGGCTGCAGGTTAACCACTCAAGAAATTAGGGCAAGGATTTTTAGCTGTGAAACAGAATTTGTACATGGGTGTTGATAATCTCTCTGCTAACTTTAACTGATCAGGTACATGAAGTCAAAATACTGCTGATGAATTTCTCATGAAGAAGACTGGATCACTGATAGATATGTCTGGAATATAATTATGATACCAATGCTTGAACTAAACTGAACTGAACTGAATATTTGAAAATATTCACAAGCTGCAGCAACACTGAGGCACATTCTTGGAAACACAAGGAATGTTAGAAAAAGAGTACTGTAATGTTATATTGAATCTGATCTACTGTTTGGAAGTGAATCTAGATTGTGAACAAATAATTTATAAAGAGCTTGGAAGCAACAGAGATGTGGTTTCAGAGGTGAATATTGCAAATACTTTGAACTGCCTGAGTAACTAACAATGATTGCCTGGAAGAGATAATAAAATTAGTACATTATGTGGAATTATAAGGAGACAGTGTTCTTTGGTCTTATAATCAGTAGAGGGACATTGGAGAACATCATGACAACTGGAAAGATAAAATTAAAGTCCAAGATCTGTGGAGAGACATGCGTATTTAAGTTGTTTGGCGAGACATATGATGATGATAATAGCATTAGTTGTATTCTTTTCTCGTGCAGGCTGTTGGTTTATTAAGAAAGCTCTGTGACTATTTCATTATATGTTTGTTTCATTGTGACTAAATCATTATAAGTTTTTTTTACCGTGACTAACTCATTATAAGTTTATTTCAATATGACCAATTCATTATTTGTTGTTTTCATTGTGATTAACTCAATATTTGTTAAATCAGTGTGGCTAACAAAGCCATAATTTTCCTTATGAATTAGAAAACTTAGAAAACAATGAACAAAGTAGTAAAATGCTGACTTTTCCTGTGGTCCATCAGTTCTGTTCTTTTTATAGACATACTGATAATTTGGATTGGGTAAAGTTTAAAAAAAAAATAAAAATGATGTTACAATTGAAAGTAAAGGAGTGGAAAAAGTAAATCCTGGACTGATAGCAGTAAAGAATGGACAGGCTATGGTATTGCCTAACTGACGTATGCTGGGGACTGGGTGTAGTGTAAAGCTTTGAAAAGGGACACATCTGTCATGTATCTTGATAACCCAGAGATGGGATTGTAGGATGATATAAGAGATGGGATTATGGGATATAAGAGATAAGACTGTAGGATATAAGAGATGGGATTGTGGGATGATATAAGAGATGGGATTGTGGGATATAAGAGATAAGACTGTAGGATATAAGAGATGGGATTGTGGGATATAAGAATATAAATGCATCTAGGAAATATCCAGCTGATGTTATCAGCACACGTTCTATGGTTTTTCAATTGTTTTAGAGAAAAGCAATGTTTGTGCATATTTGTTTTTGGTAAAGATGAATTGTCTGGGGTGGGAAAATTATGCAAAGCAAAAGAATAAGCAGATAAAAATATAAAATAGGAGAATGTTAAAATAGATGTCACCATTCATTTTGTGTATAGCCAACACAAAACTCGAAGTGCAACTTTGGGTGCACTTGTTCACTAGCTTTTCTGAAATTATTGACATATTTTATATGTGTCACAGTCGGAAGTATTTTCCTCCAAGGTTGTAATGTCTATCCCTATTATCATGTCTCACTTGCACTATCTTTGAATCATAGCTGCGACATCATCTTGTTCTGTTACTATTTGCCATTTGCCCAAAGATAATGAATCTTGCAATAAATAACCAGGTAATCATAATTTATGCTAAGAAATATATGCTAGTGTGAGAGTGCATATATGCAGAAGAATAGGTTGTTTTTCATGGAAACAGAAACAAAAATAGATACAATAATCCCGAGGAAACTGAAAATTAAAAAAAAATTGATGATGGAAGCAATAACAAACAGATAGTCACATATTTTGGCCATGTTAGAAGACAGGATTGCCGTCTTGACAAACAATAGTTTGTCAAATAGAGTTAATACCTCTCTGTAACTCAAAGTTAGGGCTGAATAAAAGACAGTGCTTGAGGGAACACCGAAGGCAAATAATTAAAAGGTAGGTAACAATGCAAGTATGAAGATAACATAAGAGATGAACAAAAAGCAGTCTGTCGGAGTCTACAACTAAAATGAGAGACAGAAGGTATTAGATATCCATTGCAGCCAACCTAGATTATGCGGTCAATTGATTGATTAACAATTGCTCAGTCTGCTTCAGCGGAAGTCATAGGTGACAATTTTATCCACAACACAATCTCTTTAAAAGTCTTTATGAGCAAACTGGCTCTTTGCAGAACGTTTCTTTTATCATGGTCCACCGTAAGATTCATGATCCATTGCCAGTTTTTCTGCCTCCCACATGTTCATGCCCAAGGCATCATCAGAGTCCTGTGTCAATGTTCGTGCTAGTCACTGTCTGCCTCTTCTACCAGTAATCATGCCTTCCTGGCACTTTTCTTTCTAAACCACTTATGTTTAATGTGGTCAAAATATTTCAGTTTCCTTGACATGGTGCAGTTGATGAGCCGATTTCTTAAAAATTCAGATCTGGTAGAAAGTCAATATTTTACCACTTTGTTCATTGTTTTCTAAGTTTTCTAATTCATTTAATAAATAAACAAACGTGTATTATTTGGCGCTCATAGAAGTAGAAGAAGGAAGTAGCGATAAGAGGACACACTAGACAGCTTAACAATAAAAAAACTATAGTTACTGACTGGGATTTGAATCTGTCACCTCCAAATGACGACAGCACCTCGCTGCAGAAACAAGTGTACTTCAGCGCATGGCTAACTAGATACTTCTGGAAAGGTGTCTTCATTAGCTAGGTCTACCATCCACATGAACCCACAACTATGGATTATGGACAGAATTTGTATCTAACCATTGAGATAACACCATAGGTCTCAGAAGTTTATATTAAACCAGCATAGGTCAAATAACAAACACATGGACAGTAGTGCTGTGTCCAGTACATTAATGAAAATTCTGTTACATTTAAGTTCAAAGCCCTAATTCTTTTCTTTGAAGAGTTATATATTGAGCAAAATAAGCAATAATAGATCAACATGCTATTTCTGTTATTGATGTGGGGCTATCTGTTTGTATGACATTGTTTCTACAGGTATTGCAAACCCCGGTGAAGAATTCCGCGTGTTTTACAGTGAAAGAAATGTTTGGTGTAAGTTAATTATTGTTGTTAATATTGTGTTTGGTGTAAGTTCATTATTGTTGTTAATATTTTGTATGTTGTAAATTCATTCTTGATTTTAATATTTTGTTTGGTGTAAGTTCACACCTGTGCAGTAACAGAAATGTTTGGTGTAAGTTCACACATATGTTAATATTTTAAACAGTGACAGAATTGTTTCCTGTAAGTTCATTTTTGTTGTCAATATTGTGTTTGTTGTAAGTTCATACTTGTTGTTAATATTGTGTTTGATGTAAGTTCATACTTGTGTTGATACTATGTACAGTATTAGAAATGTTTGGTATAAGTTCACACTTGTGTTGATAATTTGTACAGTGAAAGAAATGTTTGGTGTTAGTTCACGCTTGTGTAAATGCTTTGTGCAGCGAAAGAGACATTTGTTGTAAGTTCGTTTTTGTGCTAATATCTTGTACAGTAAAAAGAGTGTGTAAAGATGATATACTATGAAGCAAAATATATATTGATAACACACCTTAAAGTGAAGATGGTAGAAATTGACAAAACATCAAAATCTGGCATAACAATTTAGATGCAACCTGAAAACTGAAAGCACAATGTCAGAACATATTTGAACTGTGTTAGTAAGTAACAAGTCAAGGACCCTTTTCCATGTATGAGGCATGTTTCACATTTTGTTCTAGCCCTTCTATTTTTAGACAAGTTAATGATGTGGTCAGTACCAAGGCTTTACTTCTGAGGAAATTTCTGAGTAGCCATGTTAGACTGGGAATTAATTTGGGAACCAGTTGAGGCCACCGAAACAGTTACACAAACAAACACACATAGTATTGTTGGCGCTCACAGAAGGACAAGAAAGAAGTAGAGACAAAAGGACGCACTAGACAACATAAAATCTGAAAGCTATAGTTACGTCTAGTATAGTTATAGCTACTAGTGCGTCCTCTGGTCTCTACTTCTTTCTTCTCCTTCTGTGAGTGCCAACAATACTATGTGTGTTTGTTTGTGTAACATGTTAGACTGGGGCATTGTGGGAACTATGTAGCTAGCAAGTTTACCTGCTAGCGTTTTTGTTTTGTGTGGGTTTGAATCTCTACCAAGCCTGGAATTTGTAAAAACATTTCCAGCCTAAAATAGATATTGTTAACTGATTAAGTGCTATGGGATGATTAATCGTCTTAAGCAACATCCCTTCCCTTATCTGCCATAGGGTTATATAACTAGTTTTCCCTATGTAACCTCCTTTAATTTGATATATGATACATCATGACTTCTACTATATTAACAACTTTTAAGTCATAACTATGACACACCACTACATCATATATTCCGCTGTTCATTTTTGTTTGGTCCAAACCTACTTGTTTATTTGGCATTGAATCTCTTAATATAATACTGTCTGCCCTTACAATCTCAAATAAATCTCTGGCTCTAGGATTGCTAGGTTCTTAACAATGTACAGGTAGGTAAACACATGTGACTGAGTATTCCACAATTTCACTGCACTAACTTCTGCACTAACATCAATATCATCATCATCATCATCATCATCATCATCATCATCATCATCATCATCAACACCATCATCATCATCATCATCATCATAGTCGTCGTCGTCCACGTCGTCGTCGTCGCCGCCCTCCTCCTCCCCCTCCCCTCCCCATAGTCATATAGCAGGTCCTTTGCGGAACATCACTGTCATCCTAGCCTGCCAGAAAGATCCTGGATTGTTCGTCAGTCCACCTACCTCAAGCATTGTTAAGCCCAGGGTGTCTTCCATGTCCGGTGTCCACCTTCGTGCTGTAGACACCAGCCACACTTTCCAGGTACCACACCTTCCAGGTACCACGCCTTCCAGGTACCACGCCTTCCATGACTGTCCCCTTCAAGCCACTGCGACGTTTATTGTGGCCGAAGTATTTCAGTTTCTGAGACATGATGCCATTTATCAGCCACTTTATGAGCACTAACAGTTTCCATTAATTGATTTGTTGATTGTGTTCAAGTAACACTTTTTATGCACTTCACGTTGGCCATTAGTCCTCCAATTCCCTCTTCTGTCTTGAGTAATTTAATGCTTGTATTATTGTGTTTCTGTCAAATTGATTACAACATAAACAGTGTTATATTAATCCAGTGTGACAGGTGAGTAGAAGAATGGGCAGATTTTAAGAGGAACCTGAGTGTGTCGAATTTTTAACCATTTGAGAATACATCACATTCATTGGTTTCTGTTTTAAAAATCACAAAAACACATACACACGCACACGTGCGCGCAGGCACCCCCTCCTCCCCCCTATCTCTCTTAGCGTGGTTTATCAGACTAGGAAATCTGAGCTCATTGCATAAGAAACAGAGACATAGAGCGAGATTGTGTGTATATGTGTATGTCTGTGTGCGCGCGCGCTTGTGGGTCTGCCCCGGAATCACATAAACTGTAAATGTTCTGGCCTTGGTAGGTTTTACAT
This sequence comes from Cepaea hortensis, assembly GCA_963921405.1. NCBI lineage: Eukaryota > Metazoa > Mollusca > Gastropoda > Stylommatophora > Helicidae > Cepaea > Cepaea hortensis. The sequence continues at coordinate 54,276,567 of OY992887.1, forward strand.
TTGAAATGCTGCCACAGCAGTTTCACTTAATGTCTCTCAGTGAAATAAATAAATAGTAAACCTCTGTAGCAAGTTAAAGAATTTAACTATCTAAGAAGTTTGATTCTAAAGGATGGTAGAATAGACCGAGAAATCGAAATCAGATGTCAAAAAGCAAGTACGCTTATATATTATTGTGGCCCCATACTGAAACACCTAAACATACGTATGTCCGCAAAACGACAGATAATAAATAGCATATTCATACCAACACTATGCTACCAATGTCAAACTTGGAAATTAACCAAATCCCTCATACGCAAAGTCAACACCTGCGAGATTAGATGCCTGAGAAGAGTTGCCAACTTAACCATCGAGACCGAGTAAGATGTAATTTTATCAGACACTCAGTGAGATCATCACTTAGTGTCACGTTTATTGAAAGGCAGAAGATCAAATGGTTCGGCCATCTCGTTATTAGACAACGCCACCAGCTACCAGCACATGAACTACACCAAATAAGATCTGATACAAGAAGGAAAAGGCACCCGAGAAGAAAATTGATTGACGACATCCAAAAAAAAAATTTATAATCTCGGAATGATACTATCTAGTGCCACTGATCTGGCGCTGGAATGTCAGATCTCTCTCTCTCTCTCTCTCTCTCTCTCTCTCTCTCTCTCTCTCTCTCTCTCTCTCTCTCTCTCTCTCTCTCTCTCTCCCCCCCCCATGAAGCTTGATGGCAAAAGTGGAAGATGATGATGAACTAAAGAAAGAAATAATAAATGTAAGACGGATGTGAATAACATACAATTGAAACATCCATGCTGTAAACAGTAAAAGATAAGAACGATGTAGGATCTTAACAACTTAATTTTTTGTCTTCAATTTTGTATGAAGTTTAAGAATGTAACAGGTAGACGTTAATTTTTAGAGCACTGATGCGAGTTGTAGCGATGATTATTTTAAGCTTTGAGATAAAATAACAAGAACAATTATTGATAACCTGAAAGTAGCAATAATGATAGATGCTTTATTTATTCCAACGCTGTGTTACCATTGCCAGGCGTGAACAGTCCTAGAAATAGAAGCTGAAAATCACATAATGTGAGATGAGATACATAAGAAAAGTAGATGGATAAACAAGAAGAGATAGAGTAACCAAGAACAAATGTAGGAATACCAACGACTACAGACTTTATAGAACACAGAAGAATTAAATGGTTCGGATATTTAGCTAGAATGGAACAAGATCAACTAGCGGCTAGAGCGTTTGACATAAGAACATCTGAATTCCAGACGAGAGGATGACTAAGAAAGAGATAGCTAGATGCAGTAAAAGAGATATTGAAGAAATCAAATATGACGTTAATACAAGCAACGAGGCAAGCGAAAGACAGAAAAGTACATCCACCTCCTCTATGCGACGCTTCACGACAAGGCTGTAGGACAAAGAATAATAAGAAGAAGAAGAAGAAGAAGAAGAAGAATCAATAAAGAGGTTATACACAACAATAATTCATATATAGACATGTCTGGTTGTAGTACTGTCGGCGTTTGTACTTCGGGGTAGCGGACGCGTTTCACAATCCCGCATACAGGGTTCGAAATCAGCTGTAGACGATTTGGAAGCAGACCGCCTTGCGTTGATTTTTAACAATGGTATGAACGCCGGTTGATCATGCAAGCAATGGCAAACTACTGAACATGAAATTTCGTAGAAAAATAATAAACAGCCTAAAAATGCTTCAGTGAATTCTGATTCCCATAAAGGACATGCAACTAACTAACTCAGTTATGTATGATAGGACTGACAGAATCGTTAAACCTTAAATCGTTAAACGTTAGCCTACCCCAACTGGTTTTACAGTTTCACTATAACTTTTAACTTTGTGCGCATTGACCAGGTCTTGATTTTTAACTCTTTCAGTATGAAGGATAGTTTTCTCTCTCGTGGTTGCAATGTTGTCCACTATCCCTAGTACATTGTTTCCTCTGCTGTTTTCCCCCTTCAGATTCCACTGTTCTATTTCCCCGTTACGTTGTTCTGTATCCTGATTATGTTCTCTCTCCGATTATGTTATTCTCTCCCCAGACTAATTTGTTCTCTTTCCCGATTATGTAGTTCTTTATTCCGATTACGTTGTTCTCTGCCGATTGTATTGTTTTTATTTTTTTAACTCTCGTGATTGTTTTTTCTCAGACGGGAAAACGTTGTTCTTTCTCTCCATTGAGTTATTGTAATATTGTTTCTCCGGATTGCATTAGTGATCTCTTTCCAGTGTTGTTCCCCTTTCTGAGTACACTGTTTTCTTTTCCGACTGCGCAATTCTGGCTCCATATGACTTTTCTTATTCCCAGAGCACTGTTTTCTCTTCCGATTGTTTTCTTTTCTCTCCAGAGTGTTATCTCTCCCGCGTGTGCTGTTAATCGCGAGTCTCCGAAGGTTGTGGGTTCGATTCCGGGCCGCGTCCTTCGGTTCACGAGTGAAAATTTTCGGAGACTCCTGTGGGTCATTGCTAGAGCTACGAGTTCGTGCTTTGTGCGACGCCTTCCGCGCTGTGGAAAGAGACTGAACCATATGGGATAAAACCCAGTGCAATGAAGTCAACCCTGTCGACTTTTTTTTATAAGCGAGATGTTGTTATTATCTCTCTGTTGTGTAATTATTTACCGATTGCGCTGTTGTGTCTCCTGATTGCACCATTCTCTCTCATGATGACACTGTTCTCTCTCATGATTGCACTATTCTCTCTCATGATTGCACGGTTCTCACTTTCGATTGTTTTCTTCTCTCTCCTTATTGCATTGTTTTCCCTTCAGATGTCGTTGTTCTCTCTCCTGCCTGTGCTATTCTTTACCGATTCATTACGTTTGTACCGACAGCATTGCTTTGTCTCCCGAATGCATTGTTCTCTCTCCTGATTGTGTTTCTCTCTATCCTGATTGTGTTGTTCTCTCTCCTGATTGTGTTGTTCTCTCTCCTGATTGTGTTGTTCCCTCTCCTGATTGTGTTATTCTCTCACCTGATTGTGTTCTCTCTCCCGATTGCAATTTTCTCTCTCCTGTTGTTCTCTCTGTTTGTTTGTTTTTAAATTTAGGGTATCTTACTGCCAAGCGGGACCGCAGTAGTAAGCTGGCCAGCACACTGGCTTAATTATCGGGTCTGTTAGATTCACAACTCCCTAGATGTGCTATCTTTTAGGGACCACGTGCAACTGGGGTCGACCCAGGCAACAGACAGTTTCCTAAATGTTGTTTTATGTTGATATTTTTGGTAACACATCATTTCCACCACACACGGATATCTCCATAAGCTCTCCAGTCTCTCTCTCTCTCCCCCCCCCCCCCATGGATCACACACGGATATCTTCTTAGTTCTCGAGTCTTCTCCCGTAGATCACACACGGATATCTCCTTGAGTTCTCCAGTCTTCTCCCACAGATCACACACGGATATCTCTATAAGCTCTCCAGTCTCCTCCCATAGATCACACACGGATATCTCCATAAGTTCCCCAGTCTTCTCCCACAGATCACACGCGGATATCTCCATAGGTTCTCCAGTCTTCTCCGTGGATCACACACAGATATCTTCTTGAGTTCTCCAGTCCTCTCCCATAGATCACACACGGATATCTCCATAAGCTCTCCAGTCTTCTTCCATAGAGCACACATGGATATCTCCATAAGTTCTCCAGTCTTCTCCCATAGATCACACACGGATACCTCCATACGCTCCCCAGTCTTCTACCATAGATCACATACGAATATCTCCATAAGCTATCCAGTCTTCTCTCATAGATCACACACGGGTATCTCCTTGAGTTCTCCAGTCTTCTTCCATAGATCACACACGGATATCTTCATAAGCTCCCAAGTCTTCTACCATAGATCACACACGGATATCCCCAAAAGCTCTCCAGTCTTCTTCCATAGATCACACACGGATATCTCCATAAGTTCTCCAGTCTTCTCCCATAGATCACACACGGATATCTCCTTGAGTTCTCCAGTCTTCTTCCATAGATCACACACGGATATCTCCATAAGCTCTCCAGTCTTCTCCCATAGATCACACACGGATATCTTCTTAGTTCTCGAGTCTTCTCCCGTAGATCACACACGGATATCTCCTTGAGTTCTCCAGTATTCTCCCACAGATCACACACGGATATCTCTATAAGCTCTCCAGTCTCCTCCCATAGATCACACACGGATATCTCCATAGGTTCTCCAGTCTTCTCCCGTAGATCACACACGGATATCTCCTTGAGTTCTCCAGTCTTCTTCCATAGAGCACACACGGATATCTCCATAAGTTCCCCAGTCTTCTCCCATAGATCACACGCGGATATCTCCATAGGTTCTCCAGTCTTCTCCATAGATCACACACGGATACCTCCATAAGCTCCCCAGTCTTCTACCATAGATCACACACGGATATCTCCATAAGCTCTCCAGTCTTCTTCTATAGATCACACACGGATATCTCCATAAGTTCTCCAGTCTTCTCCCATAGATCACACACATATATCTTCTTGAGTTCTCCAGTCCTCTCCCATAGATCACACACGGACATCTCCATAAGCTCTCCAGTCTTCTTCCATAGAGCACACACAGATATCTCCATAAGTTCTCCAGTCTTCTCCCATAGATCACACACGGATACCTCCATAAGCTCTCCAGTCTTCTCCCATAGATCACACACGGATATCTTCTTGAGTTCTCCAGTCATCTCCCATAGATCACACACGGATATCTCCTTGAGTTCTCCAGTCTTCTCCCATAGATCACACACGGATATCTCATTGAGTTCTCAGGTCTCCTCCCATAGATCACACACGGATATCTCCATAAGTTCCCCAGTCTTCTCCCATAGATCACAAACGGATATCTCCATAAGTTCCCCAGTCTTCTCCCATAGATCACACACGGATATCTACATAAGTTCCCCAGTCTTCTCCCATAGATCACACACGGATATCTCAATAAGTTCCCCAGTCTTCTCCCATAGATCACGCACGGATATCTCCATAAGTTCCCCAGTCTTCTCCCATAGATCACACACGGATATCTCCATAAGCTTTCCTGTCTTCTCTTATTGATCACACACGGATATCAACATAAGCTCTCCAGTCTTATCTCATTGCTCACACACGGTTATCTCCATACGCTCTAGCCTTCTCCCATAAATCACAAAAGGGTATCCACATAAGCTCTCTAGTCTTCTCCTATAGATCACACAAGGATATCCACATACGCTCTCCAGTCTTCTCTCTGTGTGGGTGGGGGAGGTGTGGGTGGCTGCGGGATGTGTGGGTTGGTAGGGGGAGATGTGTTTGGCTAGATGGTTGGGGGTGTGTGGGTAGGTGTGTGGAGAATGTGTGGTCGATGCGTGTGTGTGGGCTGGGGGATGGTGTGTGGGTGAGGACATGTACGTGGGTGGAGGGATGTGTGTGAGTGGGGGATGGGTGGGTAGGTGAGGTTGGGTGTTTGGTAGGAGAATGTATGTGTGCCGGGGGTGGGGGGGGGAGGGCGGTGTGTGGGGGAATGTGTTTGTGGGTGAGGGATGTTTTGTGGATGGGTGAGGGTGGGTGGAGGATGTGTACGTGGATGGGTGTGTGGACGGGTGAATGGGGCTTGTGTGTGTGAGTGTGGGTGGTGGATATGTGAGTGTGGGAGTGTGTGTAGGGGTGTGGGGATGTTTGTGTGTGGGTTGGGGTATGGGTGGGGGTGTGAGTGGGAGGTGGGATGGGTGGGTGGGGGATGTATGTGTGGGTTGTGGGGGTGTGTTGGTTTGAGATGCTTAAGGGTGGATGGGATGTGTGTGTGGGTGGCGAGATGTGCGGGAGTGGTGGGTGGGTGGGGATGTGTGTGCGTATGGGGATGCGTGTGTGCGGGTATGTGTATGTGGGTGGGTATGTGTATGTGGGTGGGGAGATGTGTTTGTGTGTGTGTGTGTGAAGATGTGTGTGTGGGTGAGGAATGTGTGTGTGGATGAGGGATGTGTGTGGTTCGGGATGTGTGTGTGGGAGGGGGATGTGTGTGTGGGTGAGGGAAGTGTATGTGGGTGAGTGGGGGAGGTGTGGGTGGTGGATGTGTGGGTGAGTGGGTGTGTGGGTTTGTGGATGTGGGTAGGGGATGTGTGTGTGTGTGGGGATGTGTGTGTGGTGGGGGAAAGTGTATGTGGGGATAGGTGGGTGGGTGGCGGAATGTATGTGTGCCTGGTGGTTGGATGTGTGGGTGGGTGGGGGTGGGAAATGTGTCTAATAACATTGTAATATGCATTGTTTATGTTTACAATATTCATTTGACAATGTTTTTTTCCTATGTATCATGCACTACTGTTGAATTAAAGATGAGTGATTGGAAGGGCTGAATGTAAGACGGGCCTGCGTGCCCAATTTTTTACCCTTTTAAAATAAAGTTAAATCAAATCAAATCTCTCATTAATCACACACGGATATCTCCAAAAGCTCTCTAGTCTTCTTTCATAGATCACACACAGATATCTCCATAAGCTCTCCGGTCTTCTCTCACAGATCACACACGGATATCTCCATAAGCTCTCCAGGCTTCTACCATAGACCATACACGGATATCTCCAAAAGCTCTCTGGTCTTCTCCTATAGATCACACAAGGATATCTCCAAAAGATCACTAGTCTTCTCCAATAGATAAGACAAGGAGAAAGTCAGCACTGTGCACGAACTCCGTAGCAACGCGAGGATCTAAATTCGGAGGGATACGATCACAAACGTGATATTGACCACATCAAGCTTCGGATAAAATAAAAAACCCAATGTATCTCCGTGGTATAGAAACAGGGTCACTTTACTTTTGTTTTAAACCTCACTGAAAAGAGTACGCAACTTGAGTTGAGTGTGTGCGTATTTGTGAATTTGTATGACTTGCGCGGGTGCGCGTGCACACAACGTACTATAACCGCTTGCCGTTGAGTGAATTGCCGTGCTATATTAAGGAGCGTTGATAAATATGGGAATCATTGCACTGCTATAAAAGTCACCGATATGGATTTCCTTAGTTCACGTCCCCAGCCTTGCTGCGACATCTCACCCATGCCACTGTAAAGTTAGCTTTTATTGTAGTTGCAAATTTTATTTGTATTGCGTTTGTTTTTTGTTTTTAAACCACAGGGTTGGAAGTCACGTGCAACGGTAGCCCTGGTCATGGGTCGGCTTTTCTGAAAAACACTGCCGGAGAAAAAGTGGTAAGAGAATCAAACGAATAACGGATATTTGATGTTCGTGCTGTTTAATTTGATTATGCACAATTCGTGCTCGTGGTATTGATTTTGTGGTGCAGAAAAATGTGCGAGTTCCAGCCTGATCTTAGTATTGTATGCAGGGGTTGGGGTAGGATATATGTTTGTGATTTCTTTTCTTAGAAGTGTTCAATGTGCATGATACAGTGTATTACTGATAACAGCAAGTTAAATGGTTCGGCCATAAAACTGGGTTACCAACTAACAGCATACCACAACAAGCAATGACGTATAGACAAAAAGGAGACAGAAGAAGAGGCCGACCATGTAAACAATGCCGAGGGAATAATATCCACTAATGTCCACTATGACCAACCCATTGACTGACACCCACTCATGCATTGTACGTACATCCACTCGGACTCCTCAGCTCTCTCTTAGATTACTACCACATCTCATTGTTTCCAGTCTTCTGCCTCACATCCCTGCCCCTCTTTGTCTCACGTACTACTTCCACTCATTTACCTGGGATTGTCACTGAACCGTGACCACCAACTACCCTGGTATCAAACCCTACCGAGGGAATAATAAAGTCCGTGGGAATTTCGATATATGAAGCCCATAAACGGGCACTCTCCCGCTGTTTATGCTTCACTTCCACACCCCAAGGTACAAGAGGAACAAGGAACAAGAGGCAACCAATGTGTTTAGACCCAGTCCGCCACTGAATGTCAATTTAGAAAACCAATGCGAAAATACTGGGTAATGAGGTCCCTATACAATATAAATTATTAAGCAGGCTTTAAAATGCGATGTAGGGAAGGTATTAGCGTCAATTATCAAAACAGTGTGAAAATACTGGGTAATGAGGTCCCTATACAGTAGTAAACATTCTTTAAAATGCGATATAGTGAAGGTAATGACGTCAATTATCAAAACAGTGTGAAAATATTGGGTAACGAGGTCCCTATATAAAAGTAAGTATTCTCTAAAACGCGATGTAGGGAAGGTATTGACGTCACCTATCAAACCCGTGTGAAAATACCGGATAAGGGTCAGGCGCTTCACTTTGCAAACATTGCACTGAGCACGACAAGGGCCCAATACTCTGGCAGCAGGGTTCACAACTTTGTGAACTAACGACCGTGAAATCAATACACGGTTTGATTATTGTGCCGCGTGTACTTGTGTACATTCTGTCTGTGTTTGTCTGCCAGATACCATTCCAAACAATGGAAGAAATGAGCGGTTAGCTTTCGGCCAAAGTATGTCTACAAATCTGGGCAGTGAACGAATTAATGAGTTCTGAGCAGCGGATGTAAATGTCTCTGTCGTATCGCATGTAATGTGCTTTGTCTCAGCGCAAACGTTACGCATGCACGCACGCACCAAAGCACGTGCGCTCACGCACAATATATACGTTAATAACAGCAGATGGAAGATGTAATAAGAAAGTTAAATGTACAATATCCCCCAAAAAGGCAGCGATTCACAAGTTGAACAATATTCTCTGCAAGTTGTATTTGTCAATCAAGATGAGGAAAAGAGTTCTTAAGAGCTTTATTGAGCCGATTCTGATGTAAGGAAGTCAATCATGTACAATTAGCAAGCAAGTGATGAATTATGTGGAAGCTGCGGTGTTGTGCTTTTATAGAAGAATGATGAGAACACGGTGGACGGATAGAAAAAAGCAATGAAGAAATCTTGAAAGAAGATAACTTAGAAAGAAGATAACTTAGAAAGAAGATAACTTAGAAAGAAGATAACTTAGAAAGAAGACAACTTAGAAAGAAGATAACTTAGAAAGAAGATAACTTAGAAAGAAGATAACTTAGAAAGAAGATAACTTAGAAAGAGAACTGGTTGCTGCAATCAGAAGATGACAGTCCACATTCTTTGGGCATGTCATTACAAGGAGAAAGCGGGAGTATGTTGTCATAATGGGACAGTTTGAGGGGAGGAGAAGCAGTGAGGGAAGGGGGAACCAAAAACAGAGAAGATGCTGAGCAGTTTAGAATCTTGGCGTGGAAGAACATGAATTTGTCTATATTATTGCGCAGTATGTGAAAAAAAAAAGTTAGGTGCATTTCCTTTACAGGACGTCGCAGACGACCCCAGCATTTTTCGGTTGCTTATGATTTCTTGGCAAGTTAACGTTTGTCATTGCTTTCTGAACGACCGGCACCCATACCATTTTATAAAAACCAACACAAGGCAGTCTGCTGCAAAATCACCCGCAGCTGTGTGTTGAACGAGGTTGCAGGATTACGAACTGCGCCCGTAACACCTTGACCACGGAGCAGGTTATTACCCAGTTTGCACCAGTACGCAAAGTAAAACTGTAATAAAACAGGGCACAGACAACACAGAGCCGCGGTAAAATAGTGTCTTGGATGTTCGCCTGCCGGCCTGGTGGTCATGCGTTCGAATTCACATAGGGCAGATTTCTTACAATCAACTTGACCCTGCAGGTCGAACCAGTCTGAATTTTGTGTGTGTGTGTGTGTGTGTGTGTGTGTGTGTGTGTGCGTGTGTGTGTGTTGCGTATCCCTTACGGGACGTTGCAGTCAACACCAGCATTATTCAGCTGCTGTTGATGTACTAGGCAAGTGTTACGTTCAGTAGTTTGCCATTGCTTTCTGAACGACCGGCTCCCATACCAGCACTTTATAACACAACGCGACACGGTCTGCTGCACAAATCGGTCGCAGCTGAGCTTCGAACGCCTGGTACCCGGCTCACGAACCGCGTTCGCAAGCCTTTAGCCACGGAGCCGGTCAGTCTGAGTTGGGTACCAGAAAATGTCAGGGGAAACTAGCGCGACCGGCGTGGTATTGACTACATAACTCATCGAGTGCCAACTGGTCTATGACATGTGGGGATAGCACAGTGTGACCCGTAGGTATCGAGGCGTGTAAGAGGGTCCTTTACCTTGTTGCTTTACACAGTCAGCGGGGAGCCACGGTATTGCAATAACTAGCAGTCTTGTCTGCCTCTCCGATGGTCAAGTTTCCGACACCCCCCCCCCCTCTCCCGGCATTAAAAGAATATTAACTCCCTGGTTGAACGAGCCTAAAATCACCAAAAGAAAATATTACTTGAAGTAGAGGCGACCTGAGTTATATTGACCATATCAGTGATATGGTCAATATAACTCATGTCGCCTCTACTTCATCACTTAACGAGTACCTATTGGCCTATACACATATGGAACACTATATCGACTCCGCCTTAGGGCGTGAAAAGGGGTCTTTTACTTACTTGTAAGGTGTACAAGGTGTGGACTGTGTTGGCCCTGCAGCCAGTAAGGTTAGAATAGGCTAGCCCAGCGGTTCTCAACCGGTGGGGAATTCCCCAAAGGGGGTTTCAGCCAGGGTTTTCCCATTTTAGGATTTCTATTGCGGAAAAGGGTGGGGGGGGGGGGGGGGGGATTTAGATTATTTCAAGATCGTGTTAATACAAGAACCGATTACTTGATATTGTTTTTCCCTTCATACTTTACGGTTATGTACTTCTCGCCCTTCTGAAATTCGTTTTATAACGTAAGTAGACCCACAAATCACGTTTTATGTAGACGTCTAGACTTGTTCTAGTATGTGTTATTAAATTTAGTTTCCATTTGTATGTATACTAAGTAGGGGCAAGCGTGGGGGGATTTATAGGGAAGAAATATGAAAGGGAGTGGGGATAATATTCTGAACTTATGGTGAAGGGGTGAATGGGCCAAAAAAGGTTGAGAACCACTAGGCTAGCCTCTCTCAGGAGGGGCGAAAAATGAAAATTAGTAGCCTGCCGATGACTAGCAGACTACACAAGTTAAACCTCACCTCCACCTGGTGTAGACCGGGAAACCATGACCGCGAGGTCATGGGTCAACGGGGGGGGGGGGGGGGGTCTGGCTCACCGGTGTGTGGGGGAGGGATCTGGCTCATCGGTGTGGGGGGGGGGGGGGGAGACGGACTCCCCTTGGTCAGATTTTCTGACCTAAATCTATGACTGGCCTATCAAGCCGGCAGGGAATTTTTCCTGCTCGAAGAAATAATAAGAAGCATATTACGACTGACAAAAATGGTAACGGAGTCCACATAAATAGCCTAAACGAAGTGCGTAGGGAGCATAGCATAAAAATTAGCACCAGTAAAACAGAGGAAATGATTATAACCCCCCCCCCCCCCCCCCCCCCCCCAAAAAAAAAATAACAACAAAAGTTCATCTAAAAGAACACCCCCTGAAACAAGTAAAGAGCTTCAAACTTTAGGAAGTCATTGCCATTTACTGCCAATATAGTACCTTGCGGTGTATGGCAGAGGGATCATTAAGGCCGCCTGGCTAGTGCAGACGCCGCGAACTGTGCAGGACAGGATTTTCTTTTTGCCCCCTGTCAAAACTGTCATTTACTGTCAATATAGTACCTTGCGGTGTATGGCAGAGGGGTCTTTGAGCCTGAGGAATAAGGGCCGCCTGGCTAGTGCAGTCGCCGCGAACTGTGCAGGTTAGGATTTTCTTTTTGCCCCCGACAGAAAAAAATCCCACACCTACCGAGAGATCGAACCCGGGTCTCCTGAATGAGAGTCCGGTGTTTTAGCCAATCGGCCAGCTGCTCCTCAGGTCGCACATTGCTCATATATTATAGACAATTGGTACTCGACGGGCGGTGTTTTCAATACCACACCGGGCGCCTTTAATTTCCAGGATATTTCCTGGTACTCACTTTAATCTTTGTCGACCTGGGAGCTAAATCTATATATATAAAACACGATGTATGTATTTCCGTCCGTCCTTTATGCGTTCGCGAACGGTCCATCCGATTGAGATGAAATTTTCTACACGTTTTCCTTTCATTCGTGTGCAACTTACTGTCATAGATTTTTAGTTTTTTTTTTTTTCGGCTACTTACTTACTAAAATGTAATATTTCATTTTTCATTATATATTTCTATATAGCAAGGGGACTTAACTCTAGAAAAGTTGTTTCAAGGGGCATAACTTTTAATAACATTACTATATACTTTATAGTCATATTGTTGCATCGCTTTCAAAGATTTATAAACTTTTTGTCTATAGTTATTTTCAGGCATATGAGTTATAATAAATAATGATATAATCTTTAAGGCATTTTCAAAGTTTTCATAAAAATAATGCATAATGCATAACATTGTAACTCATCATTTTATGCTTAAAGAAGATATCTACAGTCATGTAGGTGATTAAAAACAGTTTTCATTAAAAATAATGGATGGTGTGTGGAAGGACATTCTTTTAAGTTACTGTGTGAATTTAATGAGAGGCTCCCCGCCAGGAGCTGGGCGAAGCCACGCCGGGTCAGATAGATAGACAGACAGACAGATAGTCGGTAACGGGAGCTTATATGACTACTTATATGAATTAAATGAGATGCTCCCCACCAGGGACTGGGTGAAGCCGGGCCAGCTCAGACAGACAGACAGATAGACAGACAGACAGACAGATAGTCAGGAACGGGAGCTTATATGACTACGTATATGAATTAAATGAGATGCTCCCCACCAGGGACTGGGTGAAGCCGGGCCGGGTCAGACAGACAGACAGATAGTCGGGAACGGGAGCTTATATGACTACTTATATGAATTAAATGAGATGCTCCCCACCAGGGACTGGGTGAAGCCGGGGCGGGTCAGCCAGACAGACAGACAGACAGACAGACAAACAAGCAGACAGACAGAAAGACAGACTGATAGATAGATAGATCCCCTCCAGGGACTGGGCGAAGCCGGGCCGGGTCAGCTAGTTCAATATAAAAAAAATACTCCACCTCGATGAAATTCGAATACAGGATCGTCGTGTTGGCAGGCAAGCTTTGCTAGCCACTGCGCAACCGCTACTTCATGTAGCTTCTGCAAATGTTCAAAGACTCATTGAAGTATCCCTGTGAGATTGTGGCTGTCTACGGATCACACTTTGAGAAACACCTTTATTCATTTCTTTTACTGGAGACACATATGCAAACAATTTAATCTTAGTAATTTAGGACTTAGATATTTCTTTTCCTTATAAACAAATCTGGTAATGTATGCTTCATTTGCCTACTATAGAAACTCGTTTTGTTTTCTTTATCAGCAAAAGATTATCAACACTCTATTGGATTTTCGTGCACAGCAAGAAAGAAGGTAACGATACTATTTCACATATCAATAACACAATTCGAAGTCAGCTGCAGGCAATTTGGGAGCAGGTCGCCTTGTGTTGATTTTCACAATGTTATGCGCGTCGGCGGTTCAGAAACCAATGCAAATCGTTGAACATAAGTAAAACTGCCTAGAAAATCACAATGTAGTAAACATTCTGGGGATGATTGAGACGTCCTGAACAGGATGTGAAACTAAAGTTAAAATTAGTACAAGTAGTCTGCGTGCATTGCGTGCAGTTCAAGGTGAAGACGGGCATTCTTCGCACAGAGTGGCATGCTTCAGTAAAACAAAAATCGAAGGGTAGGGATCCTCTGTTGGATCTTTTCCTCAGGACATGCTGGTGTGGTGAGATACGAGCAGACAGACAAATTGACTATGTCTACACTGTCGGGTGGGATATTAGGGATCAGTGGTGTAGCAGAATAGATAATCATCATGGCCCAGAAAGAAGGATGCTGCAGTGAGTGACCAGAGGATCTGGTCGACACTCAGTACTCAGAGGAAAGGCCAGGCGGACACATAATCAGAATGCAATTGGTATTGGGACGTGTCTGCTGGCTGTTGAAGATGAGAACACAGCACATATGGGAATGTCGCCAGTGCTGCACATATGGGAATGTCGCCAGTGCTGCACATATGGGAATGTCGCCAGTGCTGCACATATGGGAATGTCACCAGAGCTATGATGTCGCTTCTTGACTCGGTTCAACTCAGCCTAAGCCATTATACGTGGTTATTATAAATGAAATATTCAGTGTCAACACACGAAACAAAACCTATATTTGAAATTTGACAACCATGGTGACTGGTTTTGTAGGGAAGTCTGGACAACAATCTAAGGTAATGCAACTATTATTGGGGTTGTTGGCGAAGGTATGTTTACACGTGTTAAACACGAATATGACTATAGCGCTGATATATGTTCATCGGGGAAAGGGGTTACTCAGAGGTACAAACTGAGGCGGACGTACTTCCCGCTACTTCCCGCTGATGTGGGAGCAGTCACCTGGACGTCCAGCCTTCTCCGTTGATGTCGTAGTGGATCGACCCTTTAGCTTTCACCGGTAATGTACTAGATCGGATATCCAGCCTACCCCTCACACAGGTGAGACTCACATATGTGATTCTGGTATATACACACATACGGATCCTAGCTTGTTCTATGGAGTTCGTGCACTGTGATGATATTTTCCTACTGTGATCTATAGCAGTAGTCTAAAGTACTTAAGGAAAAATCCGTGTGCAATAAAAGTGATCTTTTACCAAAATGAAAACCAAAGCAGTAAAGTCGAACAAATATGAAGGCGTGTGTGCACTTTGTGCACGTTACACTTCTCGGCATCCGGAAATTGAAAAGGTGGAGACACAATAGGCTGCCCAGAGTGAGTTTCCATTCACAAAATATATTTATAGCATGTGTGATTTTGCTAGACACACATTTGGTTCACCGCTGGTGCTGTGGAGTTCGTGCACAATGTGGTGATTCTCCATATGCTTATGTGGGAGAAAACTGAGATACTTATGGAGGTTTCCAGGTACAATCAGAATGATCTTTTACAATCCAAATAAAGAAAATGCCAAGTGACTAAGGGTGCGCACGTGGAGCATTTGAAAGCAGCTGTAATAAACATTGCCACCAACGAACATCTGCAAATATGTGATATGAGAACCCCAGTTTATCTTCCTGGTTAACTATAAATGTGGGAGACCTGTGGTGGAATTTGAATGCTTAGATGTGAATTATGTCCATATTGTCTAGCTCTGGGTTCCGGTCAATGATTCACCTGGCTAATAAAACAAACACACCTGTGTTACGGGTGTTTAGTTGGACATGCGTGGAGGTACACTTCATTCAGTGATGCGCTGTCATCATTTAGCGAGGACAGGTTCGAATCCCAGTGTGGCAACTCTATAGTTTTCATTTCGTATATTGTGAAATCTGCTTTCAACGTTGTTCTCTAGTCTATATCTACGGGGGCAAGCAAATATCAATGAATTTATTTCTCTCCGACACATTCCCAGAGTTCTCTTATAACACCGTCTGTTGTGATTCCTCAACCAGTGTCGGTTTCATAACTTGGGATGTAATGTGGTTGAGGGACTACGGTATCCACCTCAGGTTTGAAATCAGCGGGTTCAATTCCTAGCAAAGGACTGGGCATGGTTACAAGAACCATTGGCGTCTAATGATATCACGTGTCTCCTGATCTAACGGGTAGTGAGATCGATTGCCTAATCTTCTCGCATTAGGAAAAACATAAGTGCCGGTGTGCAACTTGTGCACGTTAAAAGTCTTACGTAAAGAGCAGGCTGTAAAGCGGCTGCCCTGGAAAACTTGTTAGGACAGACAATTAAATCACGGGTAGCTAGAGCCCATTAACGTGGATGCAATCTGTCTATAGGAGGCGAACCTGACCTCACTGCAAACTGTAGTCTGACACACTGACCTCTGAGGTGCATAAATAAGTGCACTCCCCTCTAAAGATGCACGCACACACGCACGCACGCACGCGCACACACACACACATGCTGGATTCTGTGTAATTTCTGACACACTGACCTCTTAGGTGCATAAATAGGTGCGCGCGCGCACACACACGCACACACACACACATATATATATATATATATATATATATATATATATATATATATATATATATATATATATATATATATATATATAATTAATAAAACAACGAGGGGAACTGAAACAGAAAGGAGGTGAATCCGATATCAGCAGGATGAAGTATAACTCTTTAACTCGAGAAATAGAAAGAACACAGGAAAGGACAAAAATCAATATATAAAAGATTGCTGTACCAGAATAGAACAATATCATAAGACTGGAAGAGATTACGAAATGTTCAAAGAAATGAAGTTATTGACAAGAAATGTTCAACCTCAATTGAATGTTATCTGTGACAAGATGGGAAATACCTTAACAAAATCTAGACAAATTCTAGAAAGATGGCAGGAGTATTGCAGTGGAATGTATGATAGAGTGACAGTGAGGATATGCATGAGATACATGAGCCAATGACAGCAGAGACAGAACCTGAACCCTCATTAGATGAAATTGCATGGGCAATAAATAACCTGAAGAATGGTAAATCACCTGGATGTGATGAGATACCAGCTGAGCTAATTAAAGCGGGAGGAGAAGAAAGCATACAGATCTATCACGCATTATGTAAAAAGATATGGAAATATGGTATATGGCTAAATGACTGGAAGAGAACTATCTTCATTCCAATACCAAAAAAAAGGGCAACCTGAAATTATGCACCAACTATAGAACTGTTGCCCTGATCAGTCATGCAAGTAAAAGTCTACTAAAAATCATAATGGGAAGACTTCGTAAGAAAATGGAAGAAGAAATTAACGTGGTTCAAGCTGGATTTAGACAAGGAAGAGGAACAAGAGATCGCATTCTCAATATGCGTTTAATAATAGAGAAGTGCAGAGAATTTAATGTAAACCTATTCTCATGTTTTGTGGATTATTCAAAGGCATTTGACTGTGTGTACAACATCAGAAACTTTGGGGAAATCATGAGGAATATGGACTTTCCACCACATGTAATACAACTCATAAAGAATGCTCTATCTAGACCAGTGGTTCTCAACCGGTGGGGAATTCTCCCCCCCCCCCAGGGGGGAATTTTGGGGTTTCCAGGGGGGGGGGGGATGAAGATTATTTCAAGATCGCGTTAATACAAGAACAGATTACTTGATCTTGTGTTTCCTTTCATACTTTACGCTTCTGTACGTATCACCCTTCTGAAATTCATTTTATAACGTAAGTAGATCCGCAAATCACATTTTATGTAGATATCTAGACTTGTTTTATTATGTGCTATTAAATTTAGCTTCAGTTATTACGTATACTGTGTAGGGGCAGGGGGAATTTTTAGGGAGGAAATACGAAAGGGGGGGGGGGAATGTGACGTTCTAAAAATATGGTGGGGGGGGGGATGGCGTCCTAAAAATATGGTGAAGGGGGGCACGGACCAAAAAAGGTTGAGAACCACTGATCTAGACCAACAAGCATCGGTTAGAATAGATGGCGAGACATCAGATTGGTTTGACATCAAGCAAGGAGTCCGTCAAGGATGTGTGCTGTCCCCCTATTTGTTTAACCTCTGCGCCGAAAATATAATGAGAAATGTCAGAGATGATATAACCAGGGAGCTATATGAAGCCCTAAATATCGCTGGTCTTGACATACCAGAGATTCGGCATGCTGATGATACAGTATTGCTATCCACAACACAGAATGGTATAGAAAACCTAATAGCCTCAACCAAATTGAATAGTGAAAATCACAACTTGTATCTTAACATTGCAAAAACAAAGATAATGCTTACAGATAAAACCACGATGGAAAAAGAAATATATGTTAATGAGGAAAAATTGGAGGTGGTGGAAAATTTTGAATATCTTGGGTCATTGATTACCAACAACGGTGACACAATGAAAGAAATTAAACGACGACTATCAATTGCTCTTCAAAGACTAAAACAAATGAATAAATTACGGAATGGGACAGACAGAACTACAAAAATTAGATTTTTAAGAGCATACATCTTTCCCATTGCAACATACGCCTGTGAGACCTGGACACTTACTAAACAAGCTGAACAGCGCATAAATGCCTTTGAATATAAATGTTATAGACGAGTTCTAAGAAAGAAAACAAATGCATCAATACTTCAAGAGCTGAATATTGAAGAAGGTTGGCTATTAAAAACGATAAAACAAAGAAAATTGAAATATTTTGCTCATTTGAAACGTCACGAAAGTTTGGAGAGAACAATAATGAAGGGGTATATGCCTGGGAAGAGAGGAATAGGAAGGCCAAAGAGAAGATGGGTGCAGGATGTGGCGGATGATCTCCAGATGGGTGTATTGGACGCGGGACATCTTGCTTATGATCGAGAGGTTTTCCGGAAGGTTGTTACGGGAGCGAGGTTCTGCAAAGGACATGCTACTGAATGAATGAATGAATGAATGAATGAATGAATATATATAAAGGCAGGAAATCAGACCCCTTCCAAATAACATCTGGCTTGAAACAGGGTGATGCACTATCGCCGCTACTCTTCAATCTGGCTCTAGAGAAATTTGTAAGGAAGGTAAAGGAGGAATGTGATATTGGAGGAACATCCAAGTTGCTTGGTTATGCAGATGATATAGATATTATAGGGCAAAGTGAACAAAAGACATTGGAAATATTGACTCACTTAAAGGAAAAAGCCCAACAGATGGGGCTGGTTATCAACCAAGATAAGACAGAATATATGGTAATTTCAAGAGACGGAATGGCTAAAAACTCTGGCCACATACAAATAGATAATATGACCATTAAAAGAACGGAAACATACAAATACCTGGGTACAATCTTCAACTGCTCCAACATCATAAGGGAAGAAATACAAACTAGAATCAACTCTGGAAATAAGATATACTATGCACTACAACATCTACTAAAATCAAAGGCGCTATCTCGTAACACCAAAATCACAATATACAAAACACTGATCAGACCAGTTGTGCTGTATGGCTCTGAAACCTGGAGTACAACGAAAGGAGAGGAAGCCTTGTTACAAACCTTTGAGAACAAAATTTTAAGACGCATCTTTGGACCCATTAGGGATACACAAAGTGGAGAGTTGAAAAGAAGAAGTAACAAAGACATTTATGATCTGTTTAAGTCCCCGCTAATCACGGTATCATGAAGGCTAATAGACTACAATGGCTGGGGCATATAGAAAGAATGGAAGATAATAGGGAAACAAAACTCGCTTACACTCAGGAATTAAATGACCGTAGACCCCGAGGTAGACCAAGAAGGCGGTGGATAGATAATACATGTACAGACCTACAAGCACTTGGAATCGACGACTGGCAAGAGAAGGTCCACCAGAGAGACGACTGGAGACGGATTGTATCTGCAGCAAAGAACCTCAATGGCTCGGAACGCTGAAGAAGAAGAAGAGAATAAGATATATATATATATATATATATATATATATATATATATATATATATATATATATATATATATATATATATATATATATATATATATATATATATACGCTGGATTCTGTGTAATTTCTGCAGGTTTTGTCTGGATTCTATTTAAGTACCTTATAATTCACTTCATTATATATAAACACATAAGCCACAAACTATGTTTTGCGCCTAGCATATCATTACGCTGCATCTGCTCAAGTACATACTGCAGAATATCACATGAAATGGATACATGGATAATACTTTGTTTGAAATACTTACAACACAGGTTTTGTTCGAATGTGGAGCATTTGTTATCCCCGTCGTAATTTCAAATTTAAAACGAACTCTTTGTGTTTGCACAAAACTAGATGTAACTTGATTTCTAGAAAGAATTCTGGAATTACGAAGAGAAGAAGAACATATTATTTTATGGCCTTACAGCTGAATTAGCCATGGAATTACAGTTACTGTTTTATTACACTTCCACAGGTGATTTTTAAGGTTATTTATGCTATTATTATTCTTTCACTTACCCACTGTTATTTCACGACCCAAAATTTAAAAAATAGCGCAACACTTATGACTCATAGCACCAGGAAACTGAATAAAAAGAACTGGCGGGAAATAAAACAAAAGGAAAAGACGAAACAGGAAATGGTTGAAAAGCATTGCGCGCGTAAATCACGAGCTAATAAAACTAATCTTGACAGATTGCCTGTCAGTCACCAGATTGTAGCCATGTTTACAAAGCGGCCTGCTGCTATCTGAGAAGGTTGAGCAGTCCAGCAATGCTGCCTTGACTTTCCCAACATCTTTGATGGCAATCACAACGTTAGACATATCTGTTAGCTAAATGAGATAACTGTGCAGAGCATGCCATCTATCTTGTTGATGTAAGCGTCCCATTTATGGCCACAGTGTAGAAAGGACTGTAATTTTAACATTCTGTGTATATACCCACTCACCCAACTACCTAGCCACCTATCTATCTACTTATTTACTCAATACTTACCTACCTACCTACTCACCTACCTACCTACCTACCTACCTACCTACCTGCCTGCCTACCTACCTACCTACCTAGATACCTACCTACCTACATACCTACTTGCCTGCCTGCCTACCTACCTACCTGTCTACCTACCTACCCGCCTGCCTACCTACCTACCTTCCTACACATATGTGTGTGTGGTGGAGGGGGGGGGGTGCATTCGTGTGAGTTTATCTGTCTGTGTGCATGCAGGCAGACAGGCAGGTATGTATGTGTGTCTATCTATATGTAAATGTGTATTTGTTTGTCTATCCGTACGTAGGTAGGTAAGATGTATGTGAGTTTGTCTGTTTGTCTGTATGTATGTGCGTGTGTGCATGTATGCGTGTGTATGTGTGTTCTGTATATTTATGTCTGTCTGTGTGATCTATAGTGTGTGTGTCTGGGTGTGCTTGCGGAAGAGGGGGGGGGGGGCTGCCTAAACTCTCCATGTGTTATTACTCTCCATTACATATTAAGATAATTCACTAGTAGCTATTGTCCTAATAGCTCCCAGCACCACATCTATAACATTATCTATTCTCACCCTCAGCCAGACACAGGTAGTGTGAACTTTCAACATCCACCACCCGAACCACACCTCTCTCGACAAATCCAACCATTCCTTTTTCTTATTCCACGTTCCGTGGTTTCTGGTGTCTTGAGCTGATCCACCCAGTGGCGGATTCTACGTCCGTATGATGTTCCCAGACTGGCCTTGCGATCGTGCACAGGGACTTCGTTGGGATCAGACCTAGGCTGGCAATATTCTCTCCATAGATTTTATGTATGTAATTGTCAAGAGACTCTAACGCGGCGGCCAGAAGGAGTGTAAATCTTCAATAACTCTAATATATCAAAATATGCGGACACTAAATTACTACTCATGAACTTAGTAATGCAAAACCACTGATAACATAGCGACATGTAACAAGAGTTAATGGCTTAGTATTATAAAACCACTGATAACATACGTTACATGTAACAGGAGTTAATGATTTAGTATTATAAAACCACTGATAACATACGGCACATGTAACAGGAGTTAATGAATTAGCATTATAAAACCACTGATAACATACGGCATCTGTACTGAAGTCGCACCGCTGGTTGGGAATCTCACCACTCCTTCCCTCGTTAATAAAGTGTGACTTGACAAAGAGCCACACAATAAGCCTACTTACCGACCGACCGACCGACCGACCGATAACTTATCTACCTGCTCACCTACCTGTCTATCGATGTCTATATGTCTGCCTGTTTGCCTGTTAAATGGGTGTCACTGATTTATGTGGGGCAGTAGATGACCGGCGGCGTTCTTCTGACCACGTCAATTCTCATGCTTCTTGTGGTCAGCGAAACTATAGGCCTAATAATAAATAACTAATATGTCTCAATACATTGCCCTTTCACAACCTGATGTCGATCTCTGGCATACTGTGATGGCAGGCGCGTGCTCTAACTTCTGCACCCCAAATCCTTCATAGTCGTCATACACACACATCACGTATATTTGACTGCTTGTCTTATTCAGGTTACAGGAGGACAGTTCTTTGAGCCTAGGTGACGTCATTTCCGTCAATCTGACAATGCTGAAGGTTAGCAAAGTCTGGTCCATTCATTATGTGTATATGTGACATTTGTTTGACAAAATTGTATGTATATGTGACATTTGTTTGACAAAATTGTATGTTTTTGTGTCATTTGTTTGACATATTGTATGTTTTTGTGTCATTTGTTTGACAAAATTGTATGTATATGTGACATTTGTTTGACAAAATTGTATGTATATGTGACATTTGTTTGACAAAATTGTATGTTTTTGTGTCATTTGTTTGACATATTGTATGTTTTTGTGTCATTTGTTTGACAAAATTGTATGTATATGTGACATTTGTTTGACAAAATTGTATGTATATGTGACATTTGTTTGACAAAATTGTATGTATATGTGACATTTGTTTGACAAAATTGTATGTTTTTGTGTCATTTGTTTGACATATTGTATGTTTTTGTGTCATTTGTTTGACAAAATTGTATGTATATGTGACATTTGTTTGACATATTGTATGTTTGTGCCTTTTGTTTGACATACTTTTTGTATGTATGTCACCTGTTTGGCATATTGTGTGTATGTGTGTGATCTATTTGGCATATTATATGCATCTGTTTCATTTATTTCACACACACACACACACACAAATACACACACACCCACCCCCCACCCACACACACACACACACATATATATATATATATGTGTTTTACATGCGATTGTTTCTAACCCTTTACTGGTTCGTTGTGACTTTGGCCTACATTGTTGGATACACTCCTTTAGTTCTTTCACTCTAAATCAGTTTCACATTACCCACATTGATATAGATTTTGTTTTAACTTGTATCCTAAACATTTATCATATTAATCTCCAGCATGGTGCTATTCCATTGACAGTTAAGATGACCTATGTGATATTGACTACATCATACATCTAGTGCCGCCGATTAGTCTATTACATTATGACGCTAGTATCATATACCTAATACGAATAAACGGGTTCTGTACTTACAGTACTATATATTAATTTCGAACAGTGCCTAGTCGAATTACTTACAGAGGCAGAGATACAAAATTAACAGTCTGTGAGAGTTAATTAAACTCTTTCACAATGTGGTGAACAGCTAAGGTACAATGTAAAGCAAGGAAAGAGCAAGTGGTATGTATCGTCTATATTGTATGGTGATAAAAATGTAGATAATGCAGAAACACAAAAAAGGTGGGGGGGGGGGGGGATGTAAAATTGAAGATTTCGAAATGTGGTTATAAAAACGTACGAAAGTTGCATCATGGCAGAAATAGAAAACGTACAAAGACGTATGATAAAAACTCGAAGAAAACATTGAATGTGATGAAAGTCGGACAGTTAAGGTAGTTCGGCATGCACGAGGAATACACCGTTGGATGTGAATAGATAACATCAAGAGACAGACTACAACAGTGGTTCTCAACCGGTGGGGGATTTTAGGTTTTTTTTTTGGGGTGGGGGGGTGGGGGGGGGGTGGGGGGGGGGGATGAAGACCATTTCAAGATCGCGTTAATACAAGAACCGATTACTTGATATTGTTTTTCCCTTCATACTTTACAGTTATGTATGTCTCACCCTTCTAAAATTCATTTTATAAAGTAAGTAGACCCACAAATCATGTTTTATGTGGATGTCTAGACTTGTTTGAGTATATGCTATTAAATTTACCTTCCATGTTTACGTATACTGTGTAGGGGTGGGGGATTTTTAGATAGGAAATATGAAAAGGGGGGGGGGTGCCGTTCTGAAAATACGGTGAAGGGGGGCACGGGCCAAATTTTTTATAGGAAGGGGGGGGGGGGGGAGAAGACGTTCTGAAAATATG
The DNA here is from genome assembly GCA_963921405.1 of Cepaea hortensis. Taxonomy (NCBI): domain Eukaryota; kingdom Metazoa; phylum Mollusca; class Gastropoda; order Stylommatophora; family Helicidae; genus Cepaea; species Cepaea hortensis. The sequence goes on from OY992887.1 coordinate 54,300,399, forward strand.
GTGAAGAGGGGCACGGGCCAAAAAAGGTTTAGAACCACTGGACTAGAAGGAGCCTGTATGAAAGCACGGCGAAACGTATGATACGTTGCATATTCCTTATGACCCACTAACTGCGTGGGCATGGTACTTGATGACAGAGACGAAACAAGTAACAACTTCTCATTGTTCCAAGGGTTGATCGTAAGCTCATAGTTTGGACCTTATATTCCCAAGTTCATGTTTGCTACTGTGGCCCAGTAGCTTGAGGAGATTTACATAATGGTCCAGACTGATCTAAGGAGATTGGCTTTAGTATGTTACGCTTTTGATCGCCAAGGATCTCCCAGCCAGATTTTGTTATTACAGCGAGATCGTTGTTTGAAATTATTTGTCTGAGTTTGGCAGCAAAACCATCAGCATGTTGGCTGTTGGAGAGATGTTGGTGGCAGCATTTAGATGTGTCATCTGTGTAAACTAAAACGAGAGTTAGCGCTATATTACTGACCTATGGGACTCCCTATCTCAGTTTTACGGGCTTGCTAAAGTGGCTGCCTATTTTTACTTAAGCAGATTTTCGATTCAGGAAGTCTCTGATCAACGATTACATGCTTTGAGAAATCCTTTATCTTTAAGATTTTGAACACCTGGCCATCGTTGGACACTGTGTCAAAAGTACGGGAAAGATCAGAACCAAAAGATGGCAAGAACTTTCTTTTTCCCCTGGAAGGCATTCTTGAAGTCTTGTGTAATGTAAATTAATTGTTCTCGTTTACTTCTGTCCTGTCTGTGTTGGGGAATGTAATGCAATGGTTTCGAAGAAGCAAATGCATCTTCCATTTACTAGTCACTTTATAAGATTGCTTACACAGCTCAGGAAACTTATTGGTTTGCAGTTATTTTGGTCCTTCTTGTCGGTTCCTGGTTTCATGAAATTTAGAATACTTAAAGGTGGAAAATCTTAGAAATCTTAAAGGTGGATAGAACAAGATGTCTGTGCCAGATCTGGTTGAATATCTTAAGGAGATACATTTTGCCAGTAGGTTCAAGGCATTTAATGAGTTCAGTTGTAATGCATTCAGCTCATGGAGCTTGTTTCTTGATTTTAATTTAGTAAGACCGTCTCTTAGATCCAACGTGTTGAATTTGGTCGACATGCATTCCGCTTGGGCTCTTGAGCTTGAATTTGCCAGGAATGATCTGGTCTGAGTTCTGACATCTTTTATGTTTTTTCCATGGGAATAGTTCCTGTGTTTGATAAATTCTGGGCAGACTGTCTGCTGTTGCCTTGTCAGTCACAAAACCCGAGCTTCTGTTTAGCTTAGTTTTTGGTTCTTTCTGTTTTGTACCCAGTTGTGGTTTTGGTGAGATTCCACAGTCTTGGAGTACAATTTTCTAAACTGAGTGAAGCAGTTTTCCATTCCAGCTTTCTCTTATACTTTTCTTCATTTCTGTGTCTGCTCTTGTTTGTTGTGAAGAGTACCATTTTCATCTGTTGGGTTCATCTTCATGAATTCACCGAAATTGTAGAGATGTGCGTGGAGTCTTGAATACTGGTAGAGTTAGTAGTCCCGCTTAGCTGCATCTTGGAGTTTCGAGTTGTTTATTTGTTTTAATTTTCTGCAATGCGTTGTCGATGGAGTGTGCAGAAGAACTCCTGTTTGCTTTCTTGTAATTCCAGCTGGGAGTTAGGTTTCTTTCGGACTTATCCTTTGGTCCTTTCATAGTAATTACTCTCGGCTGACGGTTATCTTGTTGTTGATATACAATTCGACTTATGACCTTCTCACCAGTCTACACCAGTCTCACTCAAGTAGATGCAAGCCCTTCTCATGAGTCAGAGAACCTGACCGCCACTGTACTGGACTTCAGTGTTAAAACTCAAGTGTCTTCCATATGATGCACAAACCAGTCAACTGATCAATCAGAAAATTCATAGGAGCTGTGGATTTCAGGTTGAAGAGAAAAACTGAGACTAGGGAACAGTGGAATAATATAATCAGAGGACTAATGAATCTAATGTTGTTGATGATGATGATGATAGTGATGATGTTATTAACCTATATTACTATAATATTGCCCACAGGGTGGCGTGCAGTTTAATGTGGTTCCAGATTCAATGATAGCAGGTAAGGTGATTTTATCTGTTAAAACTATACTGCTGTACTAATAGGACAATGAAATAAAGAGTTTCCAGAAGTTTTTGCCATGATTACTGGCTTCCCAGTACCAGCGTGAACTACTCACTGCTTTAAGAGTTACTGTGGCAAAGGGGTTACAAATACAATTAAGAATGCATACTTTTAACACTTCGTCAATGACACCGGCTAGAGAAACATACATAGCTACATATCCTTTACAGGCCGTCGCAGTCAACCTAAACGCTGGGCGGTCTGCTTCCAAATCGCCAGCAGCTGTGTTTCGAACGCGGTATGCAGGATTACAAATTTCATTCGTAACCTCTTGGCCACAATACCGGCATAAATAGAGGGAGACCTAAAACAACACATGGGAAGAGAATATTAGACACAGAGATGAATATAATGGGGAGAGTAGGGAGAGAGCTGGGGGAGATAGCAATAGAATATTAGACAGAGATGAATATAATGGGGAGAGTAGGGAGAGAGCTGGGGGAGATAGCAACAGAATATTAGACACAGAGATGAATATAATGGGGAGAGTAGGGAGAGAGCTGTGGGAGATAGCAACAGAATATTAGACACAGAGATGAATATAATGGGGAGAGTAGGGAGAGAGCTGTGGGAGATAGCAACAGAATATTAGACACAGATGAATATAATGGGGAGAGTAGGGAGAGAGCTGTGGGAGATAGCAACAGAATATTAGACACAGAGATGAATATAATGGGGAGAGCAAGGAGAGAGCTGTGGGAGATAGCAACAGAATATTAGACACAGAGATGAATATAATGGGGAGAGTAGTGAGAGAGCTGTGGGAGATAGCAACAGAATATTAGACACAGAGATGAATATAATGGGGAGAGCAAGGAGAGAGCTGTGGGAGATAACAACAGAATATTAGACACAGAGATAATATAATGGGGAGAGCAGGGAGAGAGCTGTGGGAGATAGCAACAGAATATTAGACACAGAGATGAATATAATGGGGAGAGTAGGGAGAGAGCTGTGGGAGATAGCAACAGAATATTAGTCACAGAGATGAATGGGGAGAGCAGGGAGAGAGCTGTGGGAGATAGCAACAGATAAGAGAGCTTGCTGAGAGTTGGTTCGGGGTCATTGCTGCAATAATGGACAACGGGCAGCTGAAGAAGAATTTACTGACTTCAGGAACTGAATTACTGACTTCAGGAACTGAATTACTGGCTTGAGGATCTGACTTACTGACTTCATGAACTGAATTACTGACTTCAGGAACCGACTTACTGACTTCGGAAACTAGTGGTTAGTGCACTTCATTGCCAAATAGGTAAATTAGTGAAAGCAAAGGCATATTTGGCACATGATGCAAACCCCACATTTGTTTGTATCGACCCTTCGCCACTTGCTCCAGGGATGATGTGGTCAATATAACGCTGGCCACCTTTACTTTCATAATACATGTCCTGATACCCATATTAGGCTAATTCGATCTGGAAGCTCAAATAAATTTAAGGAAGTCTGCCTCGATGCTAATTCGAACTCATGATCATTGGGTGGGCAGGCAACCATGCTATCCTCTGCGCTACTTCAGCTTCCACCAAGACCGAGACAGTGTCTTGTTCCCGTCCAGTACTTATCTGGGGTCAACCCAGTATCTTAAACATGAGTTAAAGTTTGTTGCATATCTTCTACAGGACAAAGCAGTCAACCCCAGCATTTTTTGGCTGTTCGTGATTCCTGGGCAAGTTTATGTTCAGTAGTTTGCTATTGCTTTCTGAACGACTGGCACCTATACCGTTTCATAAAATACCAACGCAAGGCGATCTGCTGCCAAATGGCCCACAGCTGTGGCATGCGGGATTACGAACGTCGTCCATAACACCTTCGCCACGGAGCCGGCTAAAAATTAGTACAAGACCATTTTTAGAATGGTCTTGGAATTTCCAGGGGTGGAAAGGAGACGAGGCAGGGAGCTGGAAACCAAACCACATAATGTCTTGGGTAGTAATACTTGAAGGCTTAACATTTCACTTATGAAGTATCTGCTTGGAGATTCACTTTTCCGTTCACAGACTTCCCCTAAACAATTGAAAATCTTAAATTGATTACAGAAATTAGACGTAGGAAGTCAATATGTTTTGGGCATGTTGTGAGGAGGAATACTTAGTGACAACTGGAAATAATTTATGGAACAGGAGCAACGGAAAGACAGGGAGATAAATGGCACTATGGTGACATGAACATAGACCTGAAACAGGACTCTGGTGATCGTGTGAAATGGCGAATCATGACCACCCACGCATATCAGTATGGCACATGATAGTGATCGTGATGTTGAACAGAGTCCGTTTCACTGCACTTTAAGCCATCCCATATGCCATCCATTTACAACAACTGTATGTCTTTATATTTATAAGCCATCGTTTTTTATTTTTGGTCATGTTACGAGAAGACACAAACTGGAACATGTTGTGACAACTGGAAAGATTTGCGGAAAAAGAGATAGGAAAAGACAGCATGAGAAGTTTCTTGACAGTCTTGTTTCATGGCACGAAAGGGAGGCAACACACAAATTGATTCATGACGCCTGAGATTGTAATTTGTGGAGAGGCATGATCGCTCACGCCAGCTTGCAAGGCACTGGATGATGATGATGATGTATGCCTGCACATGAATTTACTTTACATAGAAAACATGTGTTCTTGTTCCAAATTCAGTTGTGCACATGTACTGTGAAATGTTGTCCAGAACAAAATACCAATATATTGTTGTGTGTAATTCGTGGAACCTTGCCATGTCATTTTCAACAACAGGTTTTGATATCCGCGTGCCGCCGACAGCAGATCTGGTTGAGTTCGAGAGCACTGTCAGCAGGTGGTGTACCCAGGCTGGTGAAGGTGTGACTTTCAGGTATCTTCATGTAAGTAACGGTTATATGTGAGCAATACAATTATTGGGTATATGTGGGCAATAGAAGTATTGAATATATATGAGCAACAAAAGTATTGAATATATGTGAGCAATAGAAATATTGAATATATGTGAGCTATAGAAGTACTGAATATATGTTAGCAATAGAAGTATTGAATACATGTGGGCAATGTTAAATGTTTTGCATATCTTTTACAGGACATCGCTGTCAACATCAGCATCTTTCAGCTGATTGTTGATTTCTTGGCAAGATTACGCTCAGTAGTTTGCCATTGCTTTCTGAGTCGCCGGCTCACATACACCGTAAGTTGCCGATACGATTCGAACCACTGCTGATTTTCACCGTCGCCACGTTACTTACGAGAGTATACGAGATTACAGAGAAAAGTTGCTAACCTCTAGGCCAGGAAGCCGGCATGTGAACAATAGACGTATTAAATACATGTGGGCAATAGAAGTATTGAATATATGTGAGAAATAGAAGTATTGAACACATAAGAGCAACAGACATATTGGATATATGCGAGGAATAGAAGCATTGAACGTGAGTACTATATGTACATGGCAACATTGAGTGGGTGTGTTCATTGTCAAAGTTGTCTATTGCTATCTATCTTCAGCACAGTATACTATATTAGAAGTACTGTAGTTGGTCCCGTCTGTCGTGTTCTCTGATGTTTGTCTTGTTCACACCTTCACTACCTGCTTGTAACTGTTCTCTGTCTGTCAAGTTTGTCTTGTTCTCATTCTGTCAAGTTTTGTCTTGTTCTCATTCTGTCAAGTTTGTCTTGTTCTCATTCTGTCAAGTTTGTCTTGTTCTAATTCTGTCAAGTTTGTCTTGTTCACACCTTCACTACCTGCTTGTAACTGTTCTGTCTGTGAAGTTTGTTTTGTTCACACCTTCACTACCTGATTGTAACTGTTCTCTGTCTGTCAAATTTGTCTTGTTCACACCTTCAATACCTGCTTGTAACTGTTCTCTGTCTGTCAAGTTTGTCTTGTTCTCTGTCTGTCAAGTTTGTCTTGTTCTCTGTCTGTGAAGTTTGTCTTGTTTTCTGTCTGTCAAGTTTGTCTTGTTCGCTGTCTGTCAAGTTTGTCTTGTTCACACCCTCACTACCTGCTTGTAACTGTTCTGTCTGTGAAGTTTGTTTTGTTCACACATTCACTACCTGCTTGTAACTGTCCTGTCTGTCAAGTTTGTCTTGTTCACACCTTCACTAACTGCTTGTAACTGTTCTCTGTCTGTCAAGTTTGCCTTGTTCTCTGTCTGTCAAGTTTGTCTTGTTCTCTGTCTGTCAAGTTTGTTTTGTTCACACCTTCACTACCTGCTTGTAACTGTTCTGTCTGTGAAGTTTGTTTTGTTCACACCTTCACTACCCACTTGTAACTGTTCTCTGTCTGTGAAGTTTGTCTTGTTCACACCTTCACTACCTGCTTGTAACTGTTCTGTCTGTGAAGTTTGTTTTGTTCACACCTTCACTACCCACTTGTAACTGTTCTCTGTCTGTCAAGTTTGTCTTGTTCTCTGTCAAGTTTGTCTTGTTCACACATTCACTACCTGCTTGTAACTGTCCTGTCTGTCAAGTTTGTCTTGTTCACACATTCACTACCTGCTTGTAACTGTCCTGTCTGTCAAGTTTGTCTTGTTCACATATTCACTACCTGCTTGTAACTGTTCTGTCTGTCAAGTTTGTCTTGTTCACACCTTCACTACCTGATTGTAACTGTTCTCTGTCTGTGAAGTTTGTCTTGTTCTCTGTCTGTCAAGTTTGTCTTGTTCACACCTTCACTACCTGATTGTAACTGTTCTGTCTGTGAAGTTTGTCTTGTTCACACATTCACTCCCTGCCTGTAACTGTTCTCTGTCTGTCAAGTATCATTTATTCACACCTTCACTACCTGCTTGTAACTGTTCTCTGTCTGTCAAGTTTGTCTTGTTCACACCTTCACTACCTGATTGTAACTGTTCTCTGTCTGTCAAGTTTGTCTTGTTCTCTGTCTGTCAAGTTTATCTTGTTCACACCTTCACTACCTGCTTGTAACTGTCCTGTCTGTCAAGTTTGTTTTGTTCACACATTCACTACCTGCTTGTAACTGTTCTCTGTCTGTCAAGTTTGTCTTGTTCACACCTTCACTACCTGATTGTAACTATTCTCTGTCTGTGAAGTTTGTCTTGTTCTCTGTCTGTCAAATTTGTCTTGTTCACACCTTCACTACCTGCCTGTAACTGTTCTCTGTCTGTCAAGTATCATTTATTCACACCTTCACTACCTGCTTGTAACTGTTCTCTGTCTGTCAAGTTTGTCTTGTTCACACCTTCACTACCTGCTTGTAACTTTTCTCTGTCTGCCAAGTTTGTCTTGTTCATACCTTCATCATCTGTTTGTAACTTCTATGTGAAGTTCCTTTTGTTAACCCATTCACCACTTGCTTGTATCTGTATGTGTTCTCTGTCAAGATTCTCTTGTTCACCACTTCACTAAACGCTTGTAACTTGTATGTGAAGTTTATCTTATACACTCTTTTATCACTTGTTTGTAACAGTTCTGTATAGGATATTTTTTTCTAAGTCATTTATAATAATCTATGTTGATGGGATGCCAATCGCTGTGCAAACGACGATTTACTGATGATATCAATTTTATAAATTTGCTCATAAACACCAGCATCTCGGAAACTAACATTCTTTGACCATTTAAAGTGACAGTTGGTTGGAAAGAACACTGATGGAAGGCATGGTTCCTGGAAAACGAGGCAAGCGGTCGATCAGCACATATAAAGACACAGAACGTCGAAGACATGTAGATGATGTAAATGTATGAGGTGGGAGAACTGACAATGAATCGAGAGACTTTTCACAGGGCCATGATGAGGGCGATGTGGAGCAAAGACATGCTATATGATGATGTTATAAGTATTATAACAGACACTGAATCAGAACTCCCAGAAGCCATATATCTTATCAAATGTCGTTTGTCTACCAAGAATGATGATAACCATTAATTTAATCCAGTGAGGTTGAAAGTATGGAGCCGTGAGTTCTATGATGGCTGACAAGACCAATTTTGGCTCGAAGTGTACTTTGACAATGTGGACACAGAATGCTTGACGTTTCGGGGTGAGGATCTCCTGCAATGGTTTTTCCGTCCAGCCTTTTCATCACAGCTCTTGCAGTCCTGGCTGCTTCACAAGTGACTGCACCCTTGCGTAATGATGTACGCCACGAATTTTGGTCTTTGGCAACAGTCTCGCAAGTGTCATGATGAATTCCAAAGCTTTCAGTGAGATTTTCAGTGTCTTTAAAGCGTTTACTCTGGCCGCCTTGGGAGCGTTTACCACAACGCAACTTGCCATACAAAATTCGTTTAGGGAGCCTGTGATCTGGCATGCGGGTCAAGTGACTAGCCCAGCGAATCCGATTCTTCATTAGTAGAGTGTGGATACTGGCCATGGACGCTCTTTTTAGGACTTCAGTGTCTGGGAGCTTGTCTTGTCATTTAATCTTCAATAGCTTCCTAAGGCAGACTGTGTGGAAGTGGTTTAATTTCCTGGCGTGTCGCTGGTAAACAGTCCAGGTTTCACAAGCATATAGCAGTGTAGATAATACGACTACTTTGTAGACTTTCAGCTTTGTATGCAGGCTTATTCCAGTTCTGTCCCACACATTCTTATAGTCTGCCATTGGAGATTCTTGCATTCACTTCATCATCAGTTGTGGCAGCTTGTGACACAGTGCTGCCAAGATAGGTGAATTTGTCCACAACACTTAGTCTATGATCATTCACTTTGATTCTTATCAAATACAAATTAGTCGTATACAAGTTTGATAATGGTAATAATATTAAAGGAAACTGGAAAAATATAGGATGCTTGTAAATAGGTATAAAGAACATGAACCAACCAAAATCGGACTGACAGATGAATGGACTGAAGAGATGAATGACTGAACATATCTCTGGTCTACTATATGTTGTAACTAGACGTTTTCCTGCCCACTCGATGGCCATGAGTTCGAATTCACATTGAGACAGATTTTTAAAATGGACCTGGCTCCCAGGTCGACCCTGCTTAAAGTGTGTAACAGGTATTGTCCTGGGAAGTACAGGCCACTGAGTCATATTGGTCCATACAAATGTGGAGATAACACCATGTGCCCAATCTTTCTAAAGACATATAAAAGGATCCCGTGCTTACTCACATACTATTCATAAAATCTGTATGGAATAAACGTGAATCAAAATGCGAACTGCGATTTACTGATGGTGATATCATTAAAACATACACCGAAATCAGAACTCCAAGATGTCATTTATCATAAGAAATAGGAAACAGTTTTATAAAGATAAATTATGATAACATCAGGAAGGGAATTAGACCTATATACGTACTTGTAAATAGCTTTAAAGATCAGATCATGAACGAATCAATATTATGCTCAATGATCAACAGACTGAAGAGTGGAGAGAGTTGAAATATTTCGTGTCAACTAAATTGCACTACAATATGGTGTTGGTGTATATATACTATGTACATAGATATGTTTGTAAGATTTTCACATGCATATTAATTAACAGATATAGTCCCATTTTCTAAAGTCGCATAGTGTTATTTCAGTAGATGTTGTTACTATTAATGTTCATCACACCTTGTTTTCCATTTGCTGTGAAGGTCTAATTGATAATGCATTGGCTTATCGGCACAATGTTTCACATTTGATTCGTAGCTTGCGAAGGATGCTTTTCTGACTTGGGTCAGCATAATAAAAGAACCAGAAATATATCTGAGAAGGAACAAGCAATGACGATGGAAACTCACCACCCTACCTCATAATGCTGGATCTAGTACATGTGTAACTCTAACATTTGATATCCCCGTGGCAGTATCTGCTATAGAGTTACGTTTACCTTTGAATTATGGTGTCTGCAGCACACAATGGATGATAACATCACCAAGCTCGACCATACCAATCCCTGGTGGGTGGCGTTTCATGATGCCTGCACCAAGGCGTAAGTTACTGTTGTGTTATTATTACCTTATCAGTTATTTCATTGTCCCCTTGAATGACTCTGCGGTGAAGGGGTTACGAATACAAATCGTAATCTCTCTCATACCGCGTTCGAAACACAGCGGAAGATGATTTGGAAACAGACCGCCTTGCGTTGGTTCCCATACAAAGGTATGAGTGAGGCCGTTGAGAAAGCAATGGGAAACTTAAAAAAATGTTTTGCGTATCCTTTTACAGGACTTAGCTGTCAACAGCAGCATCTTTCAGCTGTCTGATGATCTCTTGGCAAGATTACGCTCAGTAGTTTGCCATTGCTTTCTGAGCGGCCGGCTCAGTATCCGCAAGTCACGAGCGGGGGTCGAACCACCTCAGTTCTCGCTCCGCTGCGAGACTCTGCGTGATAAACGGGATTACAGAGAGAAAGTGTTGTAACCCCACAGCCAGAGAGACCGGCTAATGGGAAACTACCGAACGTAAACTTGCCAAGAAATCACAAACAGCAAAAAAAAAAAAAAAAAAAAAAACTTGGAGTTGATTGCCACGTCCTGTACAGGATATGCAACTAACTTGCATGAATGCTTATATTGTAGTGCCTCTAAGTTGTTCTACGTTTGATTGCTCCTCTTGGATATTCACTTTTGCAATTGTTAGTTATTATTTCATGTAAATTAACTTTGTCAGTCCAGAAAACCACTACAGCTGCTTAGTCTGGGGTGGGGGGGGGGGGGGGGGGGGGCAGTAACGATAACAAAAATGTCACAAGTTTTTTTATTACTTTCAGAAGGACTAAATGTGCACACATTGTAAAAAATAAACACACATTTTGTCATAAACTTAAGTATGCTTAGTTTAGTATGCCCTGACTAAATGTAACAAGTAGTCACACACTGCTGATTATTGCACGTGAAGAATAACTAATGACAAATACCATCTTGATTAATTATCCTCATCATCATCATGTGACACGCTAATAACTGTGGGCGTAATTGGTTTTCAATTACACATGCCCGTCACAGTCTTTAGAGATTAGAACAAAAATGTTGATTGGTGCTCATGAAGAGTAGCCAATTACGGATGACATGTTAAATGGTGCAAATGAAAAATAGACAATCAAAAATGACATGTTGATTAGTGCACATATATAGCCAGTAACACATGGCATGTTGATTGATGCACATACACAGCCAATCACACATGACATGTTGATTGATGTACATATACAGCCAACTACACATGACATGTTGATTGATGCACATATATAGCCAATCACACATGACATGTTGATTGATGCACATATATAGCCAATCACACATGATATGTTGATTGATGCACATATACAGCCAACTACACATGACATGTTGATTGATGCACATATATAGCCAATCACACATGACATGTTGATTGATGCACATATATAGCCAATCACACATGACATGTTGATTGATGCACATGGAGAGTAACCAGAAAATGTCTTGAGAAGTACAGGTGGTCGGAATCTCACTGATCACATTTCCCACCAAGTGCCGGTAGGTCTTTAAAAATATGTCAAGAACGATATTGTGATATGCCCAATGCGAATTAACGCGTGTTCAAGAACTTTTTATTTTATTATCTTGGAGTCTATCTGTCTATCTTGTTCAGTGTGTTTGTAAAGTCACACCACACTTTGTATGTAGAACAAATTTGAAAAATGAAGTACGTTATGCATAAAAAATTCTGCTCCACAGTCCACCGTGAAGCAATATGCAGTGAATGGCTGTCATCTGCTGGAGTAATATTTTGCACTCCAAACAGAATGGTGTTATCAATGGAAGAAAGAATGTATCGAATTCGTTCTACATATAAAGTGTAGTGAGACTTTACAAACACCCTGTAGAAAGTTCATACATAAATATACATGTATTGTTTGACGCTCATAGAAGTAGGGGAAAGAATTAGAGACCAGAGGACGTACTAGACAACATAAACATTGAAAGCTATACTATAGTTACCGACCATGATTCGAACCTGCCACCTCAATATGACGACAGCGCTGAAGGAACAAGTGTACTACGACGCATGACCAACTAGACACCCTTAAGAAAGGTGTCTTCATTAACCAGGTCTATCATCCACATGAAGCAACAACTATGGAATATGAACATAATTTGTTTCTAACCATTGAGATATCACCATAGGTCTCAGAATTTTATATGAAACCACACCCCTGTCGGTAACTACAGCTTAGGCTGTTTATGTTGTCTAGTGCGTTCTCTAGTCTCTAATTCTGTCCTCTACTTCTATGAGCGCCTAACAATAGTTGTGTGTTTATTTATAAACTGTCTTAGTGGCTTCAAAGGGTTCCCCAATTGATATTTATGTGCAATATCTTGGAGAAAATCAAACTGGATAAATTTTATCATCAGAAATCACTGATAGTCTACCGAAAATCAAAACACATTCATCTTAATTTTTAATGTCTCTTAAGGTATTCATCTTCATTTTTACTTTACAGTCTGTTTGTTTTACCTTATAACCTTAAACAACACGTGCTTTAACCCTCGTCTTTAAAATATAAACATTATAAATTATAAATGAGTTAATAACTTGTTCACACGTCTCTAATTCTTTACGATTGATTGCAATCTATTTTGGAAAACATGGATACTATTTTCACTTTTTTTTTTTCGAAAACAGTGTATACACCTTTTATCAACTTAGATATCGTTTTTGGCAGTGTCTTAAATGCTTCCAGTAATCGTATTAACAAATGTGGACCTCTCCACCTTTAACTCATTTGCTGTAATCAACTCATAGCTTGTATTTTTAGACTTGTTTACAGTGTTGTTGTTGTCACGTTGATAACATGTTATTCAGTCTGTCTTTCTCGCTTTAAAATTCTAATATAATAAAAAGTGCCCTCTTTGATTTATTGATTTAAGAATCGATTTCATGGCACACCGGACGAACCCACATAAACTCCATCTCCTGTAGCAAATGTCATAGAATGTTAATACTGGTCTTTCACGAAGAACCTTGGTTGCAAACAACGTATTATCCCTCCCATACGCCCATCAGTATTTACGGGTACGTTGTTGCTGTTACACCGGCTCTGTGTTTCAGTCTTCACTTGTTCACTATATCTTTATTTCTGTTGCATTACCGGGTTTCTGGTCTTAGTTTTCAGCATCTATTGTCGGTATAAGATTTGCTGCCTGTTGAAATCCTGCTTTACAATTGAGAGGTTGCTTTCCAGTCTGGCCTCTTGCAGCCAGAACTGGTATTGTGGCTTAGTGACAGAGGGTGATGTTTGGGAACCCTTTTCACATGTGCGATAGATAGTGTCTGTCGAATAGCTAAACTACAGTTGCTTGGAAGAGGCCAATGAATATAGATCATTATACACGGCTGTAAAAAAAAAAATTGAGAACGTCATGATGGCTGGAAAGATAAATGGTTGAAGAAGCAGACGCAGACCGAATAACATGATGGTATAAAGACAATGGCATGGTAAAATGCCATCAACAGAATCAAATTAGGACACCGACGACCAAAATCTACGAACAGTCATGAGTGCCTACATGATTTGATTGGGAACACGATAACGGTGATAACATGGGAAATGTGGCAAATTTGAATGACTTACATATGCTCACATGTGATTGTATTCTGTGCAGTCTGAAGTTGACGATTTGTTTAAAATGTAGACGACGGCGCAGGTGGTCGTTGAACGATGTTTCTATACAAAGAAACCTGATGTAAAAAATGCTGCCAGAACCTTTAACATCTTGACTTTGCCTTAGAGACTAATGATCCTCAGGCTTGCCATGCCTTGTAGGCCACACCCATAAAAAGGGCTCGTTTAAACATCCTAGGGCGTATAGGGCATGAGTTGTTAGACCCAAGTCTTTATGAACCAGTGGATCATTCTGGGGTCATGTGGCTAATATCACGCCACGGCATTTGCTTTTCCTGGCATCCATTTTAGGGTCGGTCCACCAGGAAGCCCAGGTAAATCTTTAAAAAAATCTTCCCGTATGCGGATTCGAATCCATGCCCACTTGGCGGACAGGCAAGCGTCCACATTCCTATCACTACACTACCATATTTAAACACACACAGATATACCACATTTTTTATATTAGTTATCTGTAAATTCAAAAGCTCAACACCGTTTCAGATCTGTCCACTGTCAGCGGCAGGAGAGCATTACTTCCCTCACTGTATGAAGCACTGCTCGAGACCAGCCACCCACTCTAGGTTCGCGGGGGACTGTACAGTAGAAACGTTTCTTTTGAAAACTGAACGTGATCAGCTTATGGTGATTTACTCGGGATAGCATGAATGCAAATTGCTAACTGATGCTATTATCATTTGCAACTCTCCCCACCCCAACTCTCTCTCTCTCTCTCTCTCTCTCTCTCTCTCTCTCTCTCTCTCTCTCTCTCTCTCTCTCTCTCTCTCACTATCATTCTCTCCGGCATTCAGATTCATCCACTTTGTTTGTTCTCGGTCACGTAATCTTGCAGTAATATCAACATATATCATATGCTTTCAGTGGAGTGACACTGAGGAAAGAAATCTTCCCTGCTGGCACTGACGGCCGCAATTTGCGCAAGGTCAGTATAATCATATTATTTAAATAAGATCAGTAAAATCCTAGTATTTATGCAAGGTCGGTACAATCACAGTATCAGTATTAACGTATACGATGACAGTATGCACGTAAAGTGAGAACAATCATATTGTTAACTTTAGGTCATTATCATCATAGTATGAACGTTAGACTAGTAAAATCATAGTGTTAACACACACGTCAGTACACTCCTAGGGTTTAGTGCTGATATAAGATTCATACAACCATAGCATTACCAAACTCACTATTATTTGGCATTTCAAAATTTGCACCAAAAGAGACTGAGATTTTTTTAATGTTTTGTGTAATTTTAAGTACAACAGCCCGTACTACAGACCGCTCAGTGCAGAGAGACCGAGCCATATGAGATAAAACGCGGAGCAATGAAGTTGGCCCTCTCACCTTGAAACTTTGAAACCCTTTAGTCTGTACTAGTACTACATTTAAAACTAGTCAGTGTCAAGCCAGGAATGATGTTTCATTAACACGTCACTTCATCATAAACATAAGCTTGTGACAAATCAAGAACTAATAACAAATGATGAGAGAATAGGAATAACCAAAAATACGAAGGAGGCTTCAATTGAAAACCTTAAAAATATGATAGCAATTACAATAACCATGTCATTGTCTTGTAACTTGTCAATATTGTTGTTAAGGATGTCAAGAGTATTAAAATAACGTTACATGTCTAAGGACAATATTGAGACATGGAGCGGCTGGCCGAGTGGCTAGAACGCCGCATTCTCCCCCGGGAGACTTTAACCTGCACAGTTCGCCGCGACTGCACTAGTCAGGCGGCCTTAATTCCTCAGGCTCAAAGACACCCCCCCCCCCCACCATATACCGCAAGGTATTATATTGGCAGTTTATGACAGTTTGATTGATATATTTGCTCTTCAACAGAGGGATATTCCCGTGCTTGGATTCTCACCAATAAACCATACCCCTGTACTGCTGCATGACCACAATGAATACCTGAACGAAGGAACGTTTCTTAGAGGAGTGGAACTGTACACACATATTTTAGCAGCTGTAGCAGACATATAAGTACAGTTAGATCAAGTGTTTGATTTCAGTTATGCTGGGTATGCAGAAATCGTGAACAATCTGTTTGTGATGTTGTATGCGTGTTTAGACATATATGTCATTATTTATGAAGGGCGTAGAAGGTAATAGTGAGACTGAGCTATTAAGAATGTTTATACAGCATATACACAAGGAATAGATGTAAACAGAGAATGACAGATTTAGCAAGAAAGATTGAGGCAGGGTCTTTAGTTAGTTTGAGTAATACTAGCAATAAAGAACACACGGAGTTGTTGCCTTGTATTTGTGTTTGCACAGATAAATATGTGATCACACATATAGAGAGGGTAATAAGACTAATTAATTAGTAATGCTCTTACTGACTATTAATAGTTTCAATATTACAGTATAATTTATGCCAGCTCAGCACACATTAATTGTTTAAATTATAATATAATTAATGCTGCTCAGTGCACATTAATTGTTTAAATTGCAATATAATTTATGCCAGCTCAGCACATATTCAATTATATAAAAGGACATAAACCAGTCTCACAGCTTTACGTTTTTGATAGGAAAATAAGGATATTATTAATTGGATGGAAATATAAATCATTTACTGTTTGTATTGATTCTAGTTGCTAAAATATTTCTCAAATGTGTATAAATCTGCATTCTGTATTAAGAAAGCAATGTTTTTTTTTTTTTTTTTTGCATATTCTTTACAGGACATCGCTGTCAACACCAGCATCTTTCAGCTGTATGTTGATTTCTTGGCAAGATTACGCTCAGTAGTTTGCCATTGCTTTCTGAGCGGCCGGCTCACATACCCCGTAAGTTACTGATGCGATTCCAACTACTGCTGATTCTAACCGTCATCACGTTACCGACGAGAGTATACGAGATAACGGAGAAAAGTCCAAGCCACGAAGCCGTCAAGAAAGCAATAGTCAAATTATATAGTTGTTTATTTAATCAGTATTTATTGCAAGTTATTGTTGCTGATAGTTTTATTGTGGATTACATAGCAGATTTATAATAAACTGCGTCAAGCTTCTTCTTTGTTATTTGTGTTAAAATAGTGTACATTACTAGAATACAAACACGGAATATCAACACACTGGCACCAAATTGTTATAAGAGAGAAATCTCAATGGCAGACATTGACAAGAGAATAACTGTGTAACTTTCTTCATTGGAACAGTGCACAGATAAGAAAAGACGACTGATTGATTGATTGATTGATTGATTCAAGTATCAACATATAATATTCTGGGTAAACCTATAGATGCTTTGTTTCCCGCAGCAAATGTTGCAAGTTGCAAATGATAAATGCTAAAAAGTTAATTGTATGTCCTTTACAGGACTTTACAATATCCTCCAACATGTTTTGGCTGTTTATAATTTACCAAGCAATCAGTAGTTTGCATTTGCTTTCTGAACTGCGACGTCTCATACTATCGAAATCAACGCAAAGCAATCTGCTTTCAAATCGTCTGCAGCTGATGTCGAGCCCCCGATGTAGTATATTGTAAAATTGTAAAACTGTGTTTTACTAACCCTTGACCCACAAACACCGATTAATTGTCCATAACACTCAGCAAAACTGCCACTTCGCCTTCTAATACATGGCTATTTACAGACCCCATTTAACTGATTCAGTACCAAACAAAAAGTAGGATTCGATCAAATGAATAATAATTATAATGTAAATTTCCAAAGTATTTCAGGATCCTCGCCGATGCACCGGAGTTCGTGCATTGAGCTGAGTTTCTCCAGACTCAGGTTTGAGTTAGGAGGAAAACGGAGCACTTATGGGTTAAACCGTGTGCCGTGATGTTGATCCATCGACTAAACTAAACTAAACTATGTAAATTTCCATTATATGAGCATTAAAATAGCTGATGATACCACGAAAATAAAGACAGAAATAACACGATGACCCAAGAGTGGCGATATACCTACCACCTTTCTGTCCAAATCGGAGGTGACATTTGTCGATATATTATCTGTCGGCACTGTAAACAATATACAATAACACAAAGTAATGCAGCTTTACATAACAGAATTACAACACATACAGGACGTTGCGGCGACTAGCCTTCATCAGCAAACAAATGCATGCACGAAACACAACATATAGTACTGGAGAAGATCCTCCGGTGACTACATTAAGGCATTAGGACGGGATGAGAAGAATAAAAAGATGAAAAAAAAGAGCAATGAAGAGAAAATGAAAGTGAAAATATGTTACTACATAACTCAGAGTCCGAGGCTTATTACGGAATTAAAATAATAAAAGTGTAGCTTAAAATGAGTTAAAGTAATAGCTGGGATAGAATGGATTTACGTAACAGAAGAGTCAGATACAGGAAATTAAGTAAAGTATTTGTTGTTGTTGTTGTTGTTGTTGTTGTTTTTCTCATATCCTTTACAAGACATCGCTGTCAACATCAGCATCTTTCAGCTGATTGTTGATTTCTTGGCAAGAAGTAGTTTGCCATTGCTTTCTGAGCGGCTGGCTCACATGCCCAGCAAGTTACTGACGCAGAGAGAACCGCTACCAATTCTCACGCAAAAGTGTGAACGAAAAAATCAGGAAGAGCTTGGAGGGAGTGGAGATGTGGTGCCTTCTTCTTCTTCTTCTTCTTCTTCTTCTTCTTCTTCTTCTTCTTCTTCTTCTTCTTCTTCTTCTTCTTCTTCTTCTTCTTCTTCTTCTTCTTCTTCTTCTTCTTCTTTCGTTCGCTTGAAATATGTCTATTACTGCAATGCTGTCTCTTGTATGAATTGAACTGTCTTTTTCAGTTCACACAGCGGTCCATAGAGATTATCTTCCACTGTCGTCTCTCTAGGCCAGAAGGTTTGCCTAGATATGTTATATTTTGGGCAGTCTTGGAGTATGTGCTCTGATGTCTGCGACGCCAATCCACATGTGCACATGGCTGTTTCTTGAATTTTGTATACATGTGGTTGCGTAATCTATTGTGCCCTATTCTGAGGCGCAGAATTGTTTTGTTCTATCCATAACGTGGTAGTCATCTTGAGCAGATTTTGGTCGCTTTCTGACAGATTTGATCATTCTTTTTTTTTGGTGGTATGTAACGGGCACATCAGGCTGTTCTTCTTTGGCTCCTTCCTTAGCCAATTGATCAGCTCTGTCGTTTCCGGGTACTCCACAGTGGGATGGTATCCACTGTATGGTGACCTTATGCTGACTGCTAAGTTCAGAAAGTAGTGTCCTTAGTACTGGCAATTTCCCAGACAAGAGCGCCTCGAGTACTGATTTTGCATCTGTCAATAGCACCACAGGTTGTGTACCATTGCTGGTATTGATTGGACGGCCAGATAAACTTATAAGGATTGCTTGGTAGAGGCTAATGAAAGGAGACCATTGTACGCAATCATAAGAAAAATAGAGACACTGTGTTCTGTGTTGAGTTGAATGAAGAACCGACATCACTAGGCTCGTAACATTTCTATACGTGCTCTGTCATCATCTTCAACAGCCAACGAAGAGCCCTAATACTAATAGTACCAGTAGCAGTAAAAAAAAAAAACGCACACACGCACGCACGCACACACACAGACAACACGAACCGAATGATTTCTGTTTTAAGACTGAACGAAGAAAAAGATGTGTTGCAAGCAGAAAGTTAAGAAATTCCACGTGCGGTTGGATGAAAATGGACAAAAGAGGGGGAAAAAACATACAGAAGTGGTTATAACTAAGGGAGAGAAAAACAGAGAAAGGCAAGTAAAGATTATTTCCCGTTCTTCACTTTACAAATACTTAGTGTATATGTTATGTTGTGCTTGATGTAATGTTACTGTTGTCAAATAAGGTTTCCAAGTTCTAGTAAATGTATTCTCCATTTTCACGTGCGTTTCAACAAGACTAAGCTTTCGAAAGTGTCGTTTGTTTGTCACGCGCATAGCTGCATTTAACTCTCGCTTGCTTGCTAATAATGCTGTGAGAAACATACTAGATGATTTATTTAAAAACAAACACACACACGCACGCACACACACGCACACACGCACACACGTACATACACACACGTACATACACAAACACGTATATACATACACAAGTGTGTATTGCGAGAACTGCAAATTAAAAGAGGTGTTGCCAAACAAGAACACTACGCAGGAAGCCAAAGAAGATTGATTTAACCAACACAGAACTGGTGTCGTGAGCCGCTACACGCTGCGGGATTTGCTGAGGAGGGGATCAGAGCACTTATGGACTGAATGGTTCGATGTGCAATGAGGATGATCTGTCGACTAACTAACTAACTAACAAGTATGTACTACATACACACAAATACAGACGACAGACATACCTTCTTCCTCTTACCTACTTATCTACCTCCCTTCCTCCATTCATCCATTCACGCGCACGCACGCGCGCGCACACACACACACACACACACACACACACACACACACACATATATATATATATATATATATATATATATATATATATATATATATATATATATATATATATATATATACTATAGTAACGACGTGGAGCATTAATTCATTATATTCAG
Organism: Cepaea hortensis; assembly: GCA_963921405.1. Lineage (NCBI taxonomy): Eukaryota > Metazoa > Mollusca > Gastropoda > Stylommatophora > Helicidae > Cepaea > Cepaea hortensis. The sequence continues at coordinate 54,320,634 of OY992887.1, forward strand.
TTCTATTGTTGTTTTGTTATTCTTATTTTTTTTCCCCACTCCTCCTTCTTCTGCTTCGTCTACTTTTTCTTCGCACACATTCAGACGGCAGTATGGATAAATGCCATGAATGCAGCTGTCAATTTAAGCTGGTTGGTGTCGCCATTGAGTATGTACTCAAATGGAGCAGGTATAGCCCAAAATACTTATCTCTATTCTGCATATGTTGTAACCCCTGCAGCAAATATTTATAGTCTGTTTACTTTTCCATATAAAATTCCATATCTCAGTAACCAACTGAGGGAAAATTATGAGATTTAGCATATAACCTTATCATTATGTCCACCCAACAAAAATTTTTTTTTTCTGGAGATCGTACAGCAGATTTCAATCTTTGTTTATATGCGATATATAATTTATGGGTCAAAGATTAAGTAAATAATTTTAAATGTATTACACCTTCACCCAGATACATCCGCGATTAAAAAAAAAATTATCTCCTGGTTCACGTTATGGCACCAACGGCGCACAGTTAAATGGGATTGTTCAGAGGTGTCGTCAATGTGGGTTCTTTCATGAAACGTGATTATATAAATAAATATATAAATAAATCTTACCATTAAAATTATATATATATATATATATATATATATATATATATATATATATATATATATATATATATATATATATATATATATATATATATATAAGAGAATGTTTGTTTATGTATTTGTGTTTTTGTATGTGTCTTTGTTTGTGTGTCCTTTATGCATTCCTGAACGGTCCATCCGATTGAGATGCAATTTTCTACAGATGTTCTTCTCACTCCCGCCGAGCCAACTGGCATAGGTTGTTAGTTTAAAAACAGTTATTTACGTATTAAACCAATATTAAAAGGAAAGACGTCTAATTAAGGCGACTTAACAACAAAAGTTATATCAAAGGACATTACTTTTAGTAACATTGCTATATTATGTAATTTAAATAATTGTTGTATTTTCTTAAAGTTTTATAAAATGTTTAAAGAAGTTATCTACAAGCATATGCGTTATTAAAAAGGTGATAAACACTTTAAGGCATCTTCAAAGTTTTCGTAAAAATAATGGATCTATTTTAGATACGTGAAAATTTTCGAACCCATTTTTCCCGCAACGGGAACGGGAAAAGGCCGAACATATACTCCTTGCACCACAGTCGTATCTGGTATAAACAAAGCGATAAAAACTTTAAAGCATCTTTACAGTTTTCGTAAAAATAATGGATCTATTTTAGATACGTGAAAATTTTCTATCTCTGAACAATATCATCGAAGCTACAATTTTAAGTGTGAAATTTAAAGGAGAAGATGTAGTGTTGCCTCGCATCCCAATGATTCCAATAAATATGCCATTCGAATTCAAACGTCAGCAGTTTCCGGACAGATATATATATATATATATATATATATATATATATATATATATATATATATATATATATATATATATATACATAGATACATAGATGATTGATAGATAGATAGATAGATAGATGGATGGATGGACGGACGGATGGACGGAGGTAGGTAGGTAGGTAGGTAGAAAATAGATAAACAGACAGGCAGGCAGACATAAAGACAGATAGATAGATGTAGGTAGGTAGGTAGATAGATAGACAGACAGACAGACAGACAGACAGACAGACAGACAGACAGACAGACAGACAGACAGATAGATAGATAGATAGATAGATAGATAGATAGATCTCCGCCACGGACTGGGCGAAGCCGGGTCGGGTAAGCTAGTAGCTACTTCTTGCTTGCTTGCGTTCGCTGGCTGTGAACTCCAGCGCGAAGTCCTGTATGTTGGATGAAGACATCCTGTTGTCCAACATCGGTGTGATGTCATACAGGACCTGAGGTTTGCCTTAATATTTGAATGTGTGAATATTGTTCAATGGGATTGGGTGTGAAATTGTGTACACTTCAAAGCATCGCTATGAAGTTGTACACATAGTTTTTTTCAACAAGCTGATCGCAGGAAACGTTTTCATACTGTTACAAATCCCGAAAAAAGAATAGTGCATGCATTGGGTTTGAGTAAACGGTCATTTCGTCGATGTATGCAAGAATCTGGAATGAAACCAACACGCGATAAGCAAACGGTAGGTAGAAAGGCAATTGTAGACAACTTTGACAAGGCTGTCATAAGGCAAGCTATTATAAAAATGCTGGATGCCAAAGAAACAGTGACTGTAAGAAAACTTAGGGTTAGTTTGAGAAAGAACAATAACATAGAACTATCCAAAACAACCATATGGAAAATTATAAGGACATTAGGCTTCACTTTTAGAAAGTACAAGGGAGGTAGAAATATCCTTTGCGAGCAACCGCATTTAGGAGCCATGAGAAGCAGATACTTACGTGAAATAACGGAAATGGCGCAACGAAAATTATGACATAGTGTATTTGGATGAGACGTGGATCAATGCGCACCACACAAGTGAAAAGGAATGGCAATCAGTGGATGGAAAGATAAAGCGATATGTGCCCAGTAGTAAAGGACAGCGTTTGGTCATAGCATATGCTGGTAGTACTCATAATGGCTTACTGCAGAATGCTGGACTCGTGTTCGTATCAAAGCATACAGACAATAGGGATTATCATAATGAGATGAATGGTAATGTATTTAGAGATTGGCTCGAGAATACAGTACTTCCATCCCTTGATAGACTGTCTTGTCTAATCATGGACAATGCATCATATCACAATGTTGTTGCCCAAGAAGATAAAATACCTACGGCATCGAGCACAAGAGAAGCAATAAAGATTTGGCTCCGAAGGGAAAATATACCATTTCCAGAAACATATTTCAAGCCACAGTTGTTGTCCCTTTGTAAAATAGACGCAAAAAAGCAAGAAATATCAAATCGAAAAGTTGATAGAAGAGCATGGCCATAGGTGCTTGAGACTTCCGCCATACCATTCTCATTTAAACCATATAGAACTTGTGTGGGCTAAAATTAAAGGACAGGTGGCAGCTGACGATAATACATTCAAATTGTCTGACGTCAAGATACTAACCCAGTCCGCGCTATTAAATATTGATAAAAGTTACTGGAAAAAATGTGAGGACCATGTTTTGAAAGAGGAAGAGGACTATTGGAGAAAGGATGGATTGAATCTTATACAACCGAGAGCAGTCATCAACCTACTGGAATCGCCCGACACAGATTAAGATCTGGGCAAATCTCAGACCTTAATCCACGTGCACACTTACTGGGATATTTTGCTCCAACTATTCAGACGAATTGCAGGCCCTAAACATTACAGCATCAGCACAATGTCAATGGCAACAGTTTGTATTCGACAGTGATGAATTTTCAATTCCGTAAGCCCTCAGCGGTGACAAACAACTGTATTTAAAAAAAAAAAAAAACCACACACACACACACACACACACACACACACACAATACACACACACACACACACACTAAACGGATTGAATACCAACAGAAGAATAATATTGCGGTGGAAACTGACATATTGTGGCATAACAAGAAACATAAGAGCAAACACGTTGTCAAATTAGGGGACAACACACGTGCATACGAATCAATCTATAAACTTCAATGAAAAGAGGACCAGCAACTTGGTCGTTAAGAAGAAAGCCCTTTACAGAGACTTTGACAACTATTTTCACAGTGCAAAACAAGTAATCATGTTTCGTCTCTGAACGGTAAACAGCAGAGTAGACAATCTTTCACGAAGACTGAAAGCGGGTCTATCACCAATTTGTACGTTTGAACAAAATACACAGACAGCTGAACAGATCCTTAAAAATTGACACGTGATGACTAAATTACGGTATCATTTCTGGTGACTCCATACGCACATAAACGCACAGCTATTTGGAAGCTTTCACGAACTCAATATAAAAAGCTAAATGCATCATAGTAACATGACTCCTTGTGTACACATTATTAACCAGCAGCTGAAGAAACAAGAAGGAAATGAAAAATAAGGTAAGAAATATATTCCTTCTACTTTCATGTCATTGTACACATTATTTACCCCATGCCTCTGTAAATTCTCCATCTTTACTAATATTACACATTGCACCCCTCTCGGGTGTCTCCGTGGTGAAGTGGTCAAGCCGTCTGACTCGGGTTCCGAAGGTTGTATGTTCGATTCCGGGCCGCGTCCTTCATTTCACGAGTGCATTTTTTCGGAGACTCCCAAGGGTCGTCGCTGGAGCTACGGAGTTCTTGCTCTGTGTGACGCTTTCCGCGCTGCGGAAAGAGACTGAGCCATATGATATTAAAACCCGGTGCAATGCAGTTGATCCTGTCGACTTTTAAGCGACTTTTTTTTTTATTGCACCCACTCCCATACGAATCTGGCTACGCCTTGTACTTGTGTCGTTACCCGAAATGACGAGCTTTACTGTAAAACTAGTTTGTTTGCGTGAATTCACTACATTTCCGCCAAAACATCAAAGAAATGTCACCGCTTTCGATTATTTAAGTTGCCTTTGGACCTATAAAAGACATATTACTTGGGTGAGGATCAATATAAGACGGCAGCAAATCTTTCATAATGATGCAACAGACAGTTTTCATAAAAATTGATCGTGAATACAGGCATTCATTTCTGAACAGACTATATACCAGTTCGATTATTACATTCACCAGTAGCTCTTGTCTTTAGGCATTAAACATGTGATATTTCAGCCTGCTGTGACTTGTGCGGGGTCTGACGATTGTTAGCTTGTTTCATTATGAAAACATCATAACATTTAGGTGAAGGTATGCAACAATTTTCAAGTTAGTTATTTCTCCAGAGGAAACAAAAGGTTCTATTTCGTATACCAATAAGTAAAGCAAACAGTTGTGTCACATGATGTTAAAATACTAAACTGGAATGCAAAACAGTTAACAGCGTAATTAAATGGATATGTAAATTACGACCACCTGTAAATGTGGATACTCGAAAACGAAAATAAATAACAATAGAAAGATTAGACGAGAAAGATACTGAACCAAAACAAGAAAATAAAACAGTATAGAGTCTCCATTTCATAAACAATTCCCCTGAAATATTCACCCCCACAAATCAAAACCGGACATATTAAAAGGGAACGCGGGACACAAATAAGGACGGCAGAAAGTTAAATAATACATTGACCGACATTTGCGTCAGTGTGTAAAGGAACGGTAATTTGATTATTGTTATCAGCATTCTGAATATGAATAGCCAGTCTCTGGAACTGTGCAAATATTTGTTTGTTTGTTGAGCGTTCCAAGCTGCAAATTTGTCATTCTAGTTTTTTATGCACCTGAATGTATCAGAATCTGATTTGTTTTAATTCGGAGCCAAGCCCGCATTGGTCAGTGATTGCAACCAGACAGAGGAGAGATAACATTCGATCGAGTCTAACTCTGCTGGATATGCTTGTTTGAGACCGTACGTGTTTACTTGGGCGTAGCTGTTTAGGGATCTGGGAAGCAATGGCATTCTTCTTGCCCTCTTATACTATCCCTTCCACTACTACTGTATTCTTCGTCTTCTTCCACATCTTCTTCCTGTTCTCCCTCTTCTTCCTCCTTCACTCTCTCTCTTCTACTCCTCCTTGTTCTTTTCCCCATTGTATTGAAGAAAAGGCATATTATGAGTGCATGTATCCTTCTTTTTCTGGTCACAGCTTTTGTTAGTTTGGTAAAGAGATCTGCGTAGTAATGTTCGTTAACCGTGATTCCACAATACAGATAATATTTAATAGAAAACCCATGTCGTCCCAAAAGACTGGCAGGATCACTTTACCCGCAGATGTCTGGGCTCCCGGATAGGTGTTGGGCAGCCCAGGGGTTTCCATTACAATCTGAACAACGCATATTTGAGGCCACAATGTTGAACCCAAGCCTCATCTAAGGTCAAACTATTTTCTGACTTGCAGTTGTCGATTCCTGTCAATGAGTATTTTCATTCTTGCTGCATTTCCGTTGTCATATTCAGAGGACTGTCTCCCACATCATGCATATCTCATCTCATCTCATCATGTTCCTCTTGTACCTTGCGGTGTCGAGGTGAAGTATAAACAGCGGGAGAGTGCCCGATTATGGGCTTCATATATCGATATTCCCATGGACTCTGTTATTCTCTGCGTCCATCGTTTACGTGGTCCGCCTATTCCTCTGCTTCCCTCTGGTCTGTACATCATTGCTTGTTGTGGTATACTGTTAGTTGGTAACCTACTTGCAAGGCCAAACCATTTGACTTGCTGCCTTCTAATAAAATCTAGTGCAGCTATAACCCCCACTTTAGTGCTGATTTCTTCATTTCTGATCTGATCTCTTCTTGATACATTGAGTATTCTTCTCAGGAATCTCAGTTTTGTTGTTGTGATTTTTCTTTTCTCTTTTTCTGTCATTGTCCAGGTTTGGATCATGCATAATCAGCTACAATTGAGTGGCCAAATTCGAACAGTGTACACCTTGTTTTGTTACTGAGACATACCAAGGGTATGGATCAGGAAATATTGGTTCCATCGCTCAGTGTATTTCTGTTTTCATCTATAATATTGGGCATTTCATCTGAACCCCAGCCTCTTCTGATCTGTCTATTGTTCTGACAAATCTCTGGAGCAACATAGAGTTACTGTCATTCATAAGCATCTTGTCATGCTGATCATTGTCTGTAGCGGTACTGATCTACTGTTTATATATATTATATATATATATATATATATATATATATATATATATATATATATATATATATATATATATATATATGTATATATATATATATATATATATATATATATATATATATATATATATATATATATATATATATATAAAGAGGAGGCAATAAACGCAGACGTAATGACAGCTACAGGCGTCACTGGATCTTCCTTCAAACCTGTAAGGACCAGGTACATGCTACGTTTTTAGCATATCAAGGGACCAGGTGGATTTGAGAAATTGTGTTGTGTTGGTGAATACTTGGCAAGAGAGTCAAAGGAAGACAGCAGGTGTACGCGGCATGCTCAGTCAGCCGCCAACAAATAATATCACAACATGTAAACACAGACGCCATACATATTTTACATTCGCTAAGGGAATACATTGGTTTGAATATAAGCTAAGGTAAGTTTATTAAAATATCAATTGTGTATGTGAGTTTTTATGTGTGTGTGTGTGTGTGTGTGAGAGAGAGAGAGAGAGAGAGAGAGAGAGAGAGAGAGAGAGAGAGAGAGAGAGAGAGAGAGAGAGAGTCACGATTGGCCGTTTTTGCTCAAGACAAAGTACCGGTAGAAGAAGAAGACGGCTTTGTCGATGAAGAAGAAGAAGAAAAAGAAGAAGAAGAATGAGGAGGAAGATAAGAAGATGAAGTAAAAGAGGAGGAAGAGGAGTAGAAGAAGAGAAAATAAGGCGACGATACGTATATAAATCATCAATTGTATATTTTGGTTGCGTTCACATCATTACAAATTTGAATAGTAAAGCATATTTGCTAGACTGATCAAGCTGATCAAGCTTAGTAAATTGTTCAACGGAAACATACCAAATGTATTTCTCAAAACTAATCAATAACGCCTCCAAAATTCGCTTGAACATGCTCATATTACCGTAGAGTTTCATGACTAATGAATATCGAATATGGCTGTATCTCTGACGACCCGATCCCCACACCCCATGATCACAAATCTCGCACGCAATAAGCGATTCTGCCATCCAGATTTTTATGACTAACTGGTTAATGAGCCAGGCTTGATGATTTCACAGTAACCGTTTATTTAGCACGACTTTCCCCTTTACTTTCATTATTAAACCGGTAATTTTCATTACTGATTTCAGGACTTAATATTGTGTTCTTTGGCCATTGGCGTGTATAATAATTGAAAAAAAGATCTCTTGCCATGTCGTGGGCGTATTGGGTATATTGTACGAGCCGCATATTTGTATAGACCAATCGGCACTCAGTCTGTGATGTCATATATATATATATATATAGTGATAGCCATTACATCATGCCTCTCCCGTTGATAATCATTATTCTCAAGTTATTTCATCATCATCATCATCATGTGCCATGCCGATAAGCGGGGGCAGTCATGTTTCGCTTTCTGTCTGTCTGTCTGCCTGCCTGCCTGCCTGCCTGTTTATCTGACTGCATGTCTGTCTGCCTGTCTGTCTGTTTGTCTGAGAGAGAGAGAGAGAGAGAGAGAGAGAGAGAGAGAGAGAGAGAGGGGGAGGCGATATGAGGATAGAGGGAGCGAGACATACGGAGAGATAGACAGACAGAAAAAAGCAGACATATTGAAAGACTAATAATCAAAGTCTTGTTTTTCTCTAAGCCTAACAAAAGTTTCCTACATGATGTGAAAAGAATGGCAAACTACTGAACATTAAAAAAAAATCAAAAACATTCGACCAGTAAATTAGAACCAAATTTAAAAAAAAACATTGCTAGGGTTGATTGTGACTGTCACAATAAATCTTGGATGTCGATCGATGATAAAAAGTCGCACCAAACGTCTACAAACAGCCGGCATTTCTTTAATGTGTTGTTGATCGAGGAAGGACTATAGCGCCATACGTCTGCAAGGCGGCAGCCATCCTTTGAAGTTGGAGACACTCTGTCTGGATGTGGGTCGGCTAGACCTTTTGTTGTGGGGAAATTATTCTCCAGATTACAGACGGCGGGACTTTTTGAAGTACCGGATGATTTCCCAGATGAAAGGGACAACCAGCCAGTTGTTGACATTAAGTCGGAAATGGAGAGAGAAAAAATAGATTCTAGACGGTCTAATGTCTAGACAGTTTTGTAACGTCACTCAGACCCAGTATTAAACCAGCTGAGGAAAACAAATTTGGGGTAGTCGACCAAAAGTTGTGAAGCGCTACGGAAGTGTGCAATATTCCTAGTTGTGTATAGAGAGAGACTATAGTGTCTATTGTTGATGTATATCCGCGGACATCTATCCAGTGTGTGATTTCATAGTCTCCATCTACAACAGGAATAATTATATGGTATTCTATTAAACATATCTAACTTAGATTATTCTTAGGAATAGAGTGCAGTACTGTGCGGTGATAGAACGTATTATAAGAGCGTCGGCAACAGTAGCCTATCGCGTAGCTTAAACTAGCTGGTGTGAGATATAATTTAACTCAGGGAGTTAAGGACAATGTAGTGGGATGATATTTAGGGAGATTGAGGATGGTTGGGGGATGAAGGGAATGTGAAATGGTAGGATCTTCCAGTAGGGCATCTGCTGGGTTTCTACCCTTTTCCTTTAGTCTTTCCTTGTCTTACCATGATGCAGACCGAAGTAATGAGCTCCTCGGCCTTATGACAGAGTTTGGTTCTCTGTTATTTTTCTGAATGCGGCCGGTGGCCTACACTCACCTAATAAAGGTCGGAATCGGATTGCTCTCACCAGGTGTGTTCTTTCTTCAACAGGTTCCACTCGATTGTTCCACTTTATTCTACCAAGAAGCTAGCAACAAAGTCATAGAAAGTCATGTCTCAAGGCTCAATGAGATGAGAGGCTTTTGCACTGGGCCCATAACCCAGATGGCCTGCAGGAACCTGGCCTCTGCTGAGCAGGAACTATTATTATATAAAGGTGTTTATTAAGTGATAGTTTACATCACATTAAATTCAGGACACTGAAAATAACACTTGTACCAGGAACACTAGTAAATATAAATACCTGGAACAGTAACATTGTGTGTTAACATTGGGGAATTCTTACAACAAGTGAAATACTAACATTTAAATTTTCCAAAGTGACAGTAACAATAATTTTAGGATTCTCTGATCACAGAACTTTTATGAACAGAGTAGTTACACTGTGTGTGCTAGATCGATGTTTTCCAATATTGAGGACCAAGCATCCTGATTGTCCATGAGCTATCTGAGGAAGTCGACACTTGGCCTGAGAGACACATCATCTGGGTGAGGTTATCTGTCCCTGATATGGTGTTGTGTGGCCAGTACGATGATGAAGCAGACTGTGCTCCTTGGCTGTTCGGTCTGATTCTGCATACACACTAGATTCTACGACAGACATTCTACTCATACACTTTGCACATACATGACACTTTTCTCTATTAAACTAAATTGTTGTTTTGTTAGATCCAGTGTTGTATAGTGTGTTTTGGGAAAAGAATGAGAGGGGGCTTGGTACAGTAGTAAAAGAGAGAGAGGGGGAGGGATCCAGGGACCGACGGGGTTTTGTGGACAGAAATCAAGAAGATCCTCAAGATAGTGATATGGGGTTAAAAGGATGTCGATGTTGATTCCCCTCACCCCAGGGACGACATTATAAATAAAATACGACAGTGACGTGCATTAAATCACGCGCAACTAGCGGTAATAAAAGTTTGCTAAGGCCAAATCACAAATAAGATTATCACAGTTTGTCATTGATGACTTACTTAGTCTAGGACTTGAGAACTAGCGCTGTCCAAGACTTTACCCTCTCTCTAGTCGTGATCCCGGGGAGAAGCAGCAAGTGGTGGTGCGAGGATGACGCTGTATCACTACAGACTCGCAGAGAGTACAGGGATAAAACGTAGAAGGTTAATAAAGCTAAGGACAATATTTTTGTTGTGGCTGGATTTGAAAAATGAAGCTATAACAGAACCTTTGTGTATGAAAGCAAGCCTTTTATATGACCAACGATAAGAAGAAGAAGAAGAAGAAGAAGAAGGAGGAGGAGGAGGAGGAGGAGAAGAAGAAGAAGAAGAAGAAGAAGAAGAAGAAGAAGAAGAAGAAGAAGAAGAAGAAGAAGAAGAACAACAACAACAACAAACTAACGAACCAACGAAGGAACGAACTTATTTTCAAAGGGTCACATCGGACAAGCAGGCCGTTTTACATTCAGCCCATCTAGTTACTCATATTTCGCACAACAGTTATCTGTCTTGCCTTAGGAATCCAAGAAACTGACACAGATGCCATCGAAGAACCAGACATACTGAAAGAAGAAATGAGAGAAGCCGTAAGATTATCCCCGCTGAATAAATCACTGGGACAAGATCGAATACCAAATGAAATGAATTACAGTAGCAAGAGAAGTAGGAACAGCATGGTTACATAGACTATTTAACCATGCTTGAGTAGAACAACAGACACCACGAAACTGGCGAAGCGCCATTATTATCCCAATTCGGAAACACAAAGGCAGTAAACGAGACTGCACGAAATACAGATGCATTTTCCTTTTGAGTCATACTAGGAACATATTCTGCAAAATTCTAGAGAAAAGACAGAAAAGCGTGGGCGGTCATGACTCGCCTTTTCACTCGATCACCAGATTCGTGAATCAGCTCAGTGTTCCTGTCTCGACCATGCCATGTGGCCAAGCATCCAGGTATTTACTTCTCGGTCTTCCCCTTGGTCTGTTCCCTTCGATCTTGCCAGTTGTCACTAAGGTCTCCAATCCATTTTTTCTCATAACATGTCCAACCAATTTTGACTGTCTGCGTCTAATTTCTCTAATCAATTTATGATTTTCATTTGTCTCCTGTAGTCGGAAGTGTTCAAATGAAGCCACGGAAGGCAGGTGGTGGATGAAATTATGAGGGCAGCCAACAGTTGTTGGTTATGGTCTCAAGTTTCGCGACGGTAGGCAGAAGATCTCTTTCACAAGACAAAGGCTACGGTCACTGCCAAGAAGGAAAGCAACGGCAAACTGCTTTCTTTAAAAGTGCCTAGTTCATTATGATTCGCTTAAAGACAGAGCATCGCAAGACAAGGACAGAGACATTAAAATTAGCAACATGGAATGTTAGGACGTTAGACGACGACGAAAAATTAGAAACATCAAACAAGAAATGGAAAGAGAGAAAATTAATATTTTAGGGATGTGCGAAACAAGATGTACAGGAGCAGGCATCAAGATAGATGAAGATTTTAAGATTATTTATTCTGGAGGAGAAAATCGACAAAGGGGGGTAGCAATTATTTTGGACCGGCAAACATCAAAATCAGTTCAAGGATATTGGGCCGTGTCTGACAGAGTTCTACTAGTTAAGTTAAGCGGCAGACCTTTTGGCATAAAAGTTATTCAAGTATATGCCTCAAAAGGAGAATCCAGTGAAGATAGTGTAGAAGAATTTATAATGACATAGAGTCTGCTTTAAAGAAATGTAAAAATTCAGAAATAAACATTATAATATGGGATTTCAATGCAAAAGTAGGAAATCAACTTGATAGATACACAGTAGGAAACTATGGTTTAGGAGAGAGGAATGAAAGAGGATACAGACTTGTAGAGTGGGAAAAAGAGCAGGAAATGATTGTAGGAAACACCTGGTTTAAGCAACACCCTAGAAGATTACGGACATGGAGGAGTCCTGATAACAGGATTAGAAACCAGACTGATTACATTTTGATTAGCAGAAGATTTAGAAATGCGCTAACATTAGCAAAAACAGTTCCCAGTGCTGATTGTTATAGTGACCACAGATTAATTACAGGAACATTGAGGATAAAGTTAAAGTATATTATTATCAAATGACTAATCAATAGACAAGATCGAAAATAGATGCAATAAGGCAAAGCAACTCATTGGACAAATGACACCAATACTAAAGAACAAAGATGCACCAGTAATTACTAAGAAAGCACTCTACAATATAATCGTCCTCCCAACTCTATACTACCAATGCCAAACCTGGACAATGAGAGAACAAGAGAAAATAAAAATCACAACAGAAATGAGATTCCTGAGAAGAATAGTCAATGTACCAAGAAGAGAGAATATCAGAAACGAAGAGATCAGAGCTAAAGTTTGGGTTATAGCAGCGCCAGATTTCGTCAGAAATCAATCAATCAATGATGTGCCATGCCGAAAAACGTGGGCGGTCATGACTCGCCATTTCACTCGATCACCAGAGTCGTGGATCAGCTCAGTGTTCCTGTCTCGTCCATGCCATGTGGCCAAGCCATCTAGGTATTTTCCTCTCGGTCTTCCTCTTGGTCTATTCGCTTCGATCTTGGCAGTTGTCACTAAGTTCTCCAATCCATTTCTTCTCATATTTTTATTCTTATTTTAATGTTGCGTATCCCTTACGGGACGTTGCACTCAACACCAGCATTTTTCAGCTGCTTTTGAAGTACTAGGCAAGTGTTACGTTCAGTAGTTTGCCATTGCTTTCTGAACGACCGGCTCCCATACCAGCACGTTATAACACAACGCGACACGGTCTGCTGCACAAATCGGTCGCAGCTGAGCTTCGAACGCCTGGTACCCGGCTCACGAACCGCGTTCGCAAGCCTTTAGCCACGAAGCCGGAATAATTCTTCTCATAACATGTCCAAAATTTTTTTACTGTCTACGTCTCTCAAATCAGTTTACGAGTTTCATTTGTCTCCTGTAGAACTTGGTCATTAGTTTTTCTATCTGTCCATGGTATTCTTTGCATTTTCCTCAAAAACCACATTTCTGCAGCCATCAGATGTTTTTCAGCTTGACTGCACATTGTCCAAGTTTCACATCCATACAAAAGAACATGCTCTATGTATCCCCTTAACACTCTTTTTCTCGTTTCAATTGACATAATTTTATTGGTCAGAATGTTTTACATCTTGCTAAAAGCTACTCTCGCCATGGCGATTCTTGTTCTAATCTCTTCAAGGGCATCTCCCATCAGATGTTATGACTGTTCCGAGATAATTGTATCGATTCACTTGTTGAAGAATATTCCCAGAAAACAGCAAGTTAAATTGTTAGGCCATATAACCAGATTACCAACTAACAGTATACCACAACAAGCAATGATGTACAGACCAAGCGAAAACAGAGGAAGAGTCCAGGCACGTAAACGATGGACAGAGGAAATTACAAAATCGCGGGAATCTCGATACATGAAGCTCATAAACGGTCACTCTTCCGTTGTTTATGCGTCACCTCGATACCGCAAGGTACAAACGGAACCTGATGAGATGAGGTGATGAGCAATCTATTATGAATATTGTATTTACACAATAAAACATTTTAAAATAAATGCTGTAAACGTACACCAAACGAAGAAGAAGGGGAAGTAGGAGGAGGAGGAGAAAAAAAGGAAGAGGAAGAAGTAGAAGTTCACATAATTATAACAGTGCATTAACACATAGAATAATAATAATTAAAAAAAAAAAACATAAACGCAATCATATGTGCGTAAGTACCATATGAAGTATTTTCAAAACAGATTTTTAATTCCAAGTGTCTTCAACCTTTTTCATAAATCCTAATACCCACTGGCACCACAACAGTTTGGTGCCATGCGTAGTTTGAGAACCACTGGCACAGAGAAAAGGCCAAGCGATTAGCGTGCCAATGTCAGAACTGCATTTTACCAACAAGTAAATATGTTCCGAGGATTGTGGGACCTGCCAGCAGGCTCACGTCGGTGATCATTTGACTGAGAATTTCAGCTATTTTGCCCTACTCCTCAGTATCACATGTTTGATTAATGAGGTTGCAGAAAACAATGTACGCCTGACGAAAGGATGACTTCGTGTAATCGCTGCCATCAGATTATTGGATGTAATAACGACTACAGGTCAGCATGGCCCCTGGGGTTAATACACATGCGCTTAAACTTCCAGTGCGCTAAGGGGGCTGCGTGGTCTCGAGGTATGGTGTCCGCCTCGAGTGCTGGAGGTCCAGGGTTCAAGCCCCGGTGATGCCGGGATTTTTTCTTGTGGACTTCTAGTAATAAATTTCCCCTGGTCTCTGGGTAGTGAGATCGGACGCCCGTGTGTATTGTTGCGCACGTAAAAAAATCCCTTGGCAGTTGGAAATCGAAAAAGAGTAGCCTATCGGAGCTGCCTGGGCAAAATTTTGAGTTCAAAATCTACCCAAAGTATTTCAGGACCCTCGCCGGTGCTACGGAGTTCGTGCACTGAGCTGAGTTTCTCCAGATTCAGGTTTGAGTTAGGAGGAGAACGGAGCACTTATGGGTTGCACCCGCGTGCCGTGATGTTGATCCATCGACTAAACTAAACTAAACTTCCAGTACGCTACTGGCGGGGTTTGTGGGTTCGATCCACACCCAGGTCAGTAAGGTGGACTTAATGGCTAGTAAATCAACCTGGAGTTGGGGTTGATTGCACAGTCCTGCAAAGGACATGCAATATTTTAAATAATGACTACCTGCATAATGGGGGTAGCCGTGTGTGGCTCGGTGATATTGGAACATAGTTTCACAATTCCGAAATACCAGGTCAGCCGCAGGCCATTTGAAAATAGACAGCTTTACGTTGATTTTCACAGCGCTTTGGGCGCCGAGCGCCGAGAAAGTAATGACACACTACTGAACGTAGAATTGGGTAAGAAGTTACACACATGGGATTGACTGCGACGTCATGTGATGAACATAAAACTAACTTAACTTGGTGGGGGACATTATAAACAAAAGCCGTGTACGCGAGATAGGACAATTCAGAAGAGAATACGTGATAACACAGCTGTTATAGGGCTGTGATGTGCTAGGACCATCACATGTTATAGATCTGAATGCATGGAGTAATTGGTGGCCAATCCTGCAGGTAAACAGGATGCGAAAGCAGAGTGGAGAGCCCTAAAGGACACAGTTTACAACACTGTTATGGAAATCCTGGATCCAGCCCCCTGAAAGCATAAAGACTGGTTTGATGAAAATTCCGAAGACATCAACCAATTGCTGGCCGAGAAACATCTTCTCCTCAAGGAATATTTGAATGGCCCAAAGTTAACATGAAAAAAAGATGCCTTTAATAACATTCGGAGATTGTGCAGCAAAAAATGCAACTTACTTCTTCGATGATGAAACCATCAACTGCCTTCCTGAAGTTCCCACTATTGATACACTTGACGACCTGCAAACCATAGTGGAAGTAAACAAAGCCATCCAGATACTTTCCAGCGGTAAGACGCCTGGGCTTGACTCCATCCCAGCAGAGATATACAAGGCAGGTGGGCCGGTCCTAACAGAGCAGCTTCACCAAGTCTTTACAAACATATGGGTGCACGAGACCATGCCACAAGATTTCAAGGACGCGTCAATAGTCCACATTTACAAACGTAAAGGAAAACCGTCAATCCCGTGACAACCACCGAGGCATCTCCTTGCTCTCAATTGCAGGGAAGATACTCGCCAGAATTCTTCTCAATCCAATCACGGCCCATCTCGATCTAGGTCTTCTTTCTAAGAGTCAATGTGGCTTCAGAAAAGAACGAGGAACTGTTGACATGATTTTCACTGCAAGGCAGCTGCAATAGGAATGTCAGGAACAGAACTCTGAAATGTTCTCCACTTTGATTGACCTTACCAAGGCTTTTGATACAGTCAGCAGAGAATGACTGTGGAAGATCATGGCAAAATATGGCTGTTCACGAAAGTTTGTCCAAATAGTGCGGCTATTTCATGATGGTATGCAGGCAAGAGTACAGGAAAATGGTGAACTGTCTGAGCCATTTTCTGTCACCAATGGAGTGAAGCAAGGATGTGTCCTGGCACCAACACTGTTCAGCCTCATGTTTTCAGCTATGTCGACGAATGCCTTAGAGAACACTGACATTGGAATAGACATTAACTACCGCATCGATGGAAAGTTGTTCAATTTCAGAAGGCTGAAAGCTAAAACCAAAACTAGCAGCCACACCGTCAGAGAGCTGCTGTTTGCTGATGAGTTGCGCTCTGTATGCCAACTCAGTGGCGGACATGCAACACAATGTTTCAGCTTTCTCATATGCCTGTGTCAACTTTAGGCTCAATATAAATTTGGAGAAGACTGTAGTCATGTACCAGCCAGCTCCAGGGAATAATCACACCGTGCCGAATATCAAGGTGAACGGTCATAGATTAAGTGTTGTGGACAAATTCTCCTATCTTGGCAGCACTGTGTCACAAGCTGCTACAATTGATGACGAAGTGAATGCAAGAATCTCCAATGCCAGCGCGGCCTTTGGCAGACTGTACAAGAATGTATGGGACAGAAATGGAATAAGCCTGCAAACAAAGCTGAAAGTCTACAAAGCAGTTGTATTAGCCACACTGCTATATGCCTGTGAAACCTGGACTGTTTATCAGCGACAAGCAAAGAAATTAAACCACTTCGACCCATTCTGCCTAAGGAAGCTATTGAAGATTAAATGGCAAGACAAGATCCCAGACACTGAAGTTCTAGAAAGAGCGTCCATGCCCAGTATCCACACTCTACTAATGAAGAATCGGATACGCTGGGCTTAACTCGCATGCTAGATCACAAGCTCTCTAAACGAATTTTATTTTACGTAGAGCTGCATTGTGGTAAACGCTCCCAAAACGGTCAGAGGAAACGCTCTAAAGACACTCTGAAAATCTCACTGAAAGCTTTTGGAATTAATCATAACATCTGGGAAACTGCTGCCAAAGACCGAAATTCATGGCGCATATCATTACGCAAGGGTGCAGTCACTTGTGAAGCAACCAGGACTGCAAGAGCTGTGAAGAAAAGGCTGGACAGAAAAACCACTGCAGGAGATCCTCCTCCTGGAATGTGAAGCATTCTTTGCCCAAATTGTCAAAGAACATTTCGAACTAAAATAGGCTCTATCAGCCATCTTAGAATCAAGGCTCCATACTTTCAACCCCACTGGCTGAAATGAATGGTCATCATCATTCTTGATGGACAGTCAACAACAATTATGATAATCAACTGATCAGATATGATAATAACCACCGACTTAATGGCCAGTGAATAAAAGTTCACTTAATGAAACATGACAGTACAGGAAATAATAGTAAAGATATAGTCTATACACTGCACGTAAACTAATAGGCTAAAATAGATACACATATTATTAGAAATTAAATTTGCCCTGACCCTCTTCCACTCTTAGCCCCTTCATAACAGCTTGATGCCATATAAGACACCGTGCCTTTGTTAGAGCAAGTCCTCCATACAGTGGCCTTTCTTAAAACACGGAAAACAGTACATTCCACACTATTCCATTACAATCAATAACAGATGCAGATTTATAAACGCCTAGATGAAAAAAAATATGGTCAACATGTGATAATCATCTGCAAATATGATGGATCTCGACTTCCAAAGAAATAGTGCCCGGAAGGATCTCACGTAAAACCGTTCTCTGACGAAATTATATTTGCGTTTCACTGCAGATGATAGGGGTCTCACAAAACACTATTGCAATTAAGCCTGATTTCCTGTTCATATAACCACTCCAATCCTGGTTTCCATTATCAGGAGCTGAACAAAGATGCGATCAATAAAATCGTTGACAAGTCCATCCATTTGCTGCCCAACTATGATCAGCGACGTCGGAATGCAATACCAGCGCACATCCCTGAGATTTGTACGCTGTGGGGAAAAGGTCCCAGACACGAATGTACAGATATGCCAGCTTGCAATACTGACTGTACCTGTGATCTGTATGTGCTTTACGGACCATGAGGCATGGAAAAGGATCCTTAACGTACTCACTCACTCACGCACTCACGCACTCACTCACTCACTCACTCACTCACTCTCACTCACTCACTCACGCACGCACGCACGCTCTCACTCACTCACTCACTCGCTCGCTCGCTCGCGCGCGCACGCACGCACGCACCCACCCACCCACGCATGCACGCGAAAAACCCACTCACTCACGCAGGCACGCACGCACACACACACACATAGATCGTCAATGTCAATTTCAGAATCAGGAAAGATACTGTGTATTAAGAGCATTCTACAACCGAATAGTCTCATAAACTCTACCACTTGCAACTGTAGAGCACCAAAGTTTACACAAAGAGCACCCAACGCACGTGTTCAAGATTGTCCAGAATTTGCAAGACAGAATGGACATCGAACACAGAGCAGAAATCCAACCGCATAAATTGTGAGAACCTGGTGAAGATGGCAGGCAAGCAGCTTTGTTCATGGTCCACCCCGGAGTAGGCACGTAGCAAACGTTGATAGAAGTAGAAGAAAATAACAGAAGAAGTCTGCCTATGATATTATTCTCAGCAGCATAGTTGCTCTGGAAAATATACATGATAGCATAATGCAATGAGTAACCATGGTGTATGGAGTAACCATAATGTTTGGAGTAGCCATAATGTGTGGAGTAACCATTAATGCATGTAGTGACCATAATGTATGAAATAACTACAGTGTAGGGAGTAACAATAATGTATGAAAAAACTATAATTAGGGAGTAAACCATGAGTTACTGGCATAGAATGAGTTACGAAAACAGATACAACAAACCCGTATAATCACATAACAAGAACATCTGAACTAAGCAGGGCTATACATATTACAGAAAGTTATCAAGTCTGCACGAGAAATAAACAAATGAAGTTCTAATACTCTCTGGAGTCTGGCCAAGAAGTGTTGAAGGCATATACGTCATCTGGCGCTGATATTTCATCCAGTAGATTGTGGGGTATTTTGTGCGCTCGATGCTGTTGTTTATTGCCAGCTAAGAAGGAAAGTCTATGATAACGTCACTTGATGTGTGGGAGCTTGCAGCGGCCTGTTATCTTCTGTAAGACATCATTAAATGCCGCACAGAATGTATCACTTTACTGATTCACGATGAAAAATACTTGATCACGTGGACTGAGAACCAATCGATGGTGCATACACTTACACCTACTTACACTACTGCCTGCCTGCCTGCCTGCCAGCCGGTCGGTCGGTCGGTCGGTCGGTCGGTCGGTCGGTCGATCGGTCGGTCGGTCGGTCGGTCAGTCGGTCGGTAGGTCGGTCGGCCTTCCTGCCTGCCTGCCTGCCTGCCTGCCTGTCTGTCTGTCTGTCTGTCTGTCTGTCTGTCTGTCTGTCTGTCTGTCTGTCTGTCTGTCTGTCTACGTACCTACCTACCTATCTACCTACCTACCAATATATTTACTTACGTAGATATCTGCCAACCTGAATATCTGCCTAAAGGCCTGCTACCCACTGACTTACCAACCTACCTACCTGCCTACCTACATTATACGTAATGACCTATCTACTTACCTAGCTACCCAGCTACGTACCTACCTACCTATCTACCTACCTACCAACATATTTACTTACGTAGATATCTGCCTACCCGAATATCTGTCTTAAGGCCTGCCACCGACTCAATTAACAACCTCCCTACCTCCCTACCTACATTATATGTATAGACCTATCTACTTACATAGCTACCTATCTACGTACGTACGTACCTACCTACTTACCAACATATTTACTTACGTAGATATCTGCCTACCTGAATATCTGCCTAAAGGCCTGCTACCCACTCACTTACCAACCTACCTACCCCCTTATCTATATTATATGTATTGACCTAACTACTTACCCAGCTACCTATCTAACCACGACCTACCTATCTCAGTTTTTGTGTACACTCGGAAATCAAAGTTACTATTTAACTACTTACATACTTGCGCGTCCGTCTGTCTACTAACTTATATATCTACCTATCTACCTCACTACCTACATATCAATATCTCTACCTTCTTGCTTGTTGGCCTGCCTGCCTGCCTGCCTGCTTGCCTGCCTGCCTGCCTGCCTACCTACCTACCTACCTACCTACCTACCTACCTACCTACCTACCAATCAACCTACCTACCTACCTACCAATCAACCTACCTACCTACCTACCCCTATGACTACCTATCGACGTGTATTATTTTGAGGGGTGTGATGTCAAGAAATAGAAAGGATTTTCACCGTGTATGATTCACCATTTTACGTCCACACTATACAGATTTTAAGACAAATAGACAATAAATAGTTTGAATATTACTAACAGTTGGCATTCTACGTAGTCCTGATAGAACATATACATGTAAGAGAGGTGTCTCGAGGTGTATCAGTATACAAGTGGCTCTGTCCATTGCGGCAAGTGGTCGTATTGGGGCTTCATAGGCTAGATAAAGATACAAGTAGAGCACAAATATGTATATTTAATGACCACACCAAGTAAGAGAAATAATAGGCAGAGCACAAAGATGCATATGTAACGGCAACATCCAGTGAGAGAAATGACAGACAGAGCACAAAGATGCATATGTAACGACCACATCAAGTGAGAGAAATGACAGGCAGAGCACAAAGATGTATATGTAACGTGACACATGCCTGGGTCATTGACATTAAGGAGAATGACCGTGCTAGTACATAAACAAGTGACCGGGCATGAGAAATAATAGATGAAAGTTAGAGACAGTAAGGTGAGTGACCCCAGTAGGGAGACTACGAGAAAAACAACCAGCCATGAGAAATAATGGTGCGGGTGTGAGCAGACCCCAGGGGGGGGGGACGGGGAGAAAGACAGTTTTAGGCGGGGGTGTAATGTTGTTGGGAGCCCAGGGAGGGGCTACACAGCAGGGTTAAAAAGACAGTGGCAAACTTTGACTAGTGGGTGGAAGCTGAGACCGACTGAGGTTGGGCTCATGTGAAGTCAAGGGACTTCAGGGGCAGTTGATGTTTTGGCGCCGAACGGATCGGTTGTCGAGGACGTGGGAGTTTAGAACTGACTGTGGGTCAGTTCTTGTGTTGTGTTGTGCTCCCAGTTGTGAAGACAGGCTTGGAACCCAGAGTGGGGTTATAGTGAGTGGAGGCCTGAACCCAAAGTGGGTTGGATAGCTAGCGGAGACTAGACCCAGTGCGTGGGTTGTGAGGTGTGAGGTCCAGCTGTGGATAGGAGCTGGATTACCTGTCTTATGGATTTGAGATGAAGCAGGCCATGAGAAGACAGTGATGTGTACGTGTTAAATTGTGAGGAAGATATTTATATTCTATGGATTATATTGTGTCTGGATATATAAGGATGTTCCATTTGTCCGTGTTCTTTCTGTATTAAAGGATTATGTGCGCCAACTCAATCTTGTTTACTGACTGACGGATGTGTATTACTGGGGTGAGTTGCATTGCGAGACAGTTAGATAGCTCAACTGACACACCAGGAGCATCGTTACCTAGACAACGACAATCGCACGCACTTATCATCAAGAACGTCGTGTGATATCTGGATGGCTCGTCCGGCCAAGCAAAACGGTGTAATATTGAGATATCTGGATGGCTCGCCCTTTCAAAAAACCCAGTGTATTAACTGAGAGCTCGTCGCTTAGTAAAGATTTTCTGACAGCTACATTCGGTCAAGGAACACCGTGCAATATTGAGATATCTGTGTACTCTTCGCTGAGAGAGGAGTTATTATCTGGTGACTTCGTTCCATCAAACTAACAAACACTTGACAAATTGGATATTATTGCTTAAAGAAATTAATGTGAACTCTTCGGTGTGTGCGCCAGATAATTCACACAGACAGACGGGAGTAAACACGCAAGCTAGCAGTCGGGGCACGGAAAAACCAGTGTTGAATACAGAGTGTGGCGAGGGCAGCGTGTGTGTGTGCGTGTCAAGGACAGAGTTCACGAGAAACCAGGTAAAATTGATACCAGGCAGTAGTGCGAAGATAACAGACAGATCGCGAGAAGGTCACACTACAGGTAAATTACTGGACAGTCAGCGCGCATGAAGACACGGCACAGGTCAACGGAGAGTGTGAGGTGACGGGTTAGTCACTAGTCACAAACAGAGCGCTAGAGAAGAGACGGGAGCGCCAGCAGACAGCACATATGAAATGTCGTTTGGACAGTGAGTTGTTTGCGACAAGAAGAGATCAGTCCTAGGTGTGTGTAGGACAGGACAGGATTGAAAATTCAAAGATATTGACAGGTGTGTGTGTGTGCTGAGGCAACGCACTGTGTTGGTCGCGGGTCGACAAGTGAAGAATTTCACCACAGCTAACACGACGGCGGAGGACGGTGGAAATGGTGAGTTTCCATGGACAAATCGGGTCAGCGCTGTTTATGAGGACAGGTGACCGAAGTGGATAGTAACGGTACCCCACCACAGCCGGGTTGGGGCTGAGAAGGTTGGGTGGAAACTGTGTTTACTGAGGATTTTTCCACTGATTTTGATAAAGATGTACACAGGTACTGACGGAGGTACTGACTGAGGTTGACTGCGGGGGTCAAGGTCAGGGACAGTGGACATTTACTGAAATTTTCCACAGGAGAACTGGATAAACAAGTTGTTTTGAAAGAAAGCCAGACTTTATGTTCGTCTTTGTTCAAGCCCTTTGTGATCATTACCCTGTTATGAGCAAACAATTATAACGTGTCGGCACCTCATCCGTGGGTGCATACAATTGCTAAAAAGTAAATTACTATACACAGTGAAAGCGTTGGACATTTCCTGCCATTTCTTTTGGTGAACTCATTACATATATGATACAGCAAAGCGCCATCTCCGCATCGAAGGTATAAAGACATTTGGATTATTACTTTGTTGCCACCACGTCCAGATGAAAGTACAATAACGTTATGGACTGTGTCGAGACAGAACATTTTGGGATACTCACTATCATCTTCAATTTTGTCGACAGTTGGAACTTGTGATCACCGCGTGAAATTCAGTGACAAAACAATAAGCCGCTTTGGAAACTAGTCTCGTAGACATCTTCAGCATATTGTGAAAAATTATTAAGAAACGAACTTGTGGGGATGGATTAATAGGCACATATTTGTCGGCCAACCAGTTGGACATTTTGTTTGCTCTCATCGTCTTAACTGTCGTTATCGTTTGTCTACTTATATATATATGGATATTTTATTACATGTAGTTGTTGGAAGGCACTTTTTGCGATCTCTATCTACACCATGATAGGCCTTGCAAAACGTGGATATTTATGGTGCTTAAGATATTTTTTGTAAGGAAAACGCTAATGAGTTAGCGTGTCGTGCAGTGGCATTGGAGTCCTAACCAATATCTAGAGCCGAGTTGTCTGACGTCAGATTTGTGTATATTTTGATGCTATAATTTTTTTTTCTCTTTCTTTCTTTTTGTTATATTTACATATGATATTTGTTGTGTTCGGATATATGTTATTATTGTGATCTTTCGTCATTTCTGCTGTCTAGTGGTCCTCGTCAGTTTATATATTACGCGCACTGTGGGTGTCCCTACACAAGCTTGTGAATGTTACTGTGGTTTATTTCTGTGTGATCACCGTCTCCGTGTACTTGGAGAGTGAGTATAACGTTTTATAGACAACACTTACTGTTATCATTCATTCGTTTTGTGTGTGTGTATATATTTATATATATATATATATATATATATATATATATATATATATATATATATATATATATATATGTTTAAATATATTTCCAGAGTTGTTTTTACAGCTATTTGGTATATATGCGAGGGAGTACAGAGTGATATTATTAGTACTACGAATTTACGTACAGTCTTAGTGGAGGTGTACTTAGGGAAGGCACACAAAGACTAGCAGCAGAGCCTTTACATTTATAATTGGCTGACAGACAGCAACGTGTCCACAAGTACAAGATGTCTACTTTAATGGAATATATTGAAGCAGGTGAAAGGTTAGGCCTGAAGGGTAAAGAGTTACAGGAGTTTGCAAAAGGAAAATTGAAAGAAGTTCAGCACTGGGAAAGAGAAGAGAGGCATAATGAACGGGAAGCCAAACGCCTACAGGAAGAGAGAGAGAGAGAGAGACAAGTGAAATTAGAAATGGAACAACAAAAACGCTTAAAGGAAGATAAGTTAGCTGAAGCTAAGCGGCTACAGGAAGAGAAAGAGACACAGTTCAATTTAATGCAACTAGAACTTGAAAAGGTAAAACAAACAAATGCTTTGGAAATTGAGAAAGAGAAGCTCAAGTGTCAAATGGAAAAAGAAATTGCTCTCAGAAAACTAGACCTATCAACGAAGGGTCAAAGTGAGGAAAGCAGAAGACCCTCACAGTCGTCACAGCGACTAAAACTGCCATATTTTACGGACCGAGACAACCTTGAATCGTATCTTGACAGATTTCAAGCATCGGCGAAAACTTTAGGCATCCCAGAAGAAGAGTATGCGATGCGGCTGGGCGAGTTTTTGACGAGAAAGGCTCTTGATACCATGTTTAATTTACCTGTGGAAGAAAGAAACAACTACACTATTTTGCGTCAACGTTTGCTTACGAAGTTCCAACTAACTGAGCATGGATATAGAACACAGTTTAGACACTAAGGACCAGAGACAAATCAAGATTTCACAGATTTTGTTAACACAGTAAAGAATACATTTAACAAATGGATGGAGCTTGAAGAAGTAGGAAAAGATTTTAATAAATTAGTGGATTTAATGTTAAGAGACAAGGTAGTATCTGCATGCAATACAAACTTAGTGGCTTTCTTTGAGGAACGTAAGCCAAAGGACATAGACACAATGTCACAGTTAGGGCAAAACTATATGACTGCACATCCAAACAGTTCTATTGGTAGACTTATGAGTGAGGAAATAGTCTATGCAGCGTACACTAAACAGGACCAGAATCCAATTATTAGACCAAGATCGAAAAGTGTGAATTCAGCACAGAAGTATGAACAACAAGAGTCTCAAGATAATGGTTTCCGTGGCAACCATTTTGGCAGAGCAGGAATTTCCAGAGACGTCCAAATAGTTATGCCGGATGCTGGAATTGTGGGAGCTGGAGACACAAAATGGCAGAGTGTGATGCACAACCATCAGATGGACCAACGAACAACAGTAAAAGGGAGATCACTTGTTTCAAATGTGGAAGGAAGGGGCATGTCAGCTATCATTGTACGACGAGGGAAACGGAGCATTCTAATGCAGCACAAGTTATTGAGACTATCAACAATGAAGATTGTAGTGGGTGCAAACCTCTTTTTGAAAAAGACGGTCAGCCAGTCTTAGTGTGTAGTCATACAGTGAAAGCAGGATCAGCAGTCCATGAAGGAGGAAGTCTGAAGATGCACTATGGATTTGTTAATGATAGGCCAGCGTTAACAATTAGGGATTCCGGATGTACGTCCATCGGAGTTAGAAAGAGTTTAGTGCATCCCTCGGATTATACAGGGAAAAAGATTAGATCCATAACATTTAATGGGACAGTAGAATTCTACCCATTAGCCGTGATAACAGTGAAAACACCATATATCACAGGAAGAGTGACAGCGTGTGTTCTGGACGCACCAGTGGCAGATTTAATAATAGGAAATGTAGCAGGAGTTAAAGATTGTACAGAAGAAGAAGTAGTTTTTTGGGACCAGAAACATAGTTTAAGTAGTAGCGAGGTAGGTACCAAAACAAAACCTAAATTAGAGAG
This sequence comes from Cepaea hortensis, assembly GCA_963921405.1. Classification (NCBI taxonomy): domain Eukaryota; kingdom Metazoa; phylum Mollusca; class Gastropoda; order Stylommatophora; family Helicidae; genus Cepaea; species Cepaea hortensis. The sequence continues at coordinate 54,346,786 of OY992887.1, forward strand.
TATAGCTGAACAACAAGAGGCACCTGAAGTAGACACAGGAACTCAGGGCAAGGATAGTAAAGCTGAGCAGGTGAGAATGGATCTCAAATATAGCTGTAGGGAATCCCAAAGACAAGATAATACGACAGACAAATGTTTCCAAGGGTGTGGTAAAGTCAGACATAGGCAATCAAAGAAGGGCAGATGGTGCTTTGGAAGGAAGAATAATGTTCTCACTCGCAGGTTTTCAGATTGCGGAACTGCATGTGAGCAAGTAGGATTACCGTTAACACATAGAGACCGATATACTAGAACAGCTCAGGATAGGGCATGTGCAGGGCACATAGGAGTAAGGCGGAAGCAGCATAGAGCAGGATGCAAGGTATATTGGCCAGGATTTAATAAAGAGGTCAGACTAAACAGAGACTCCAGTGTAACAGTACAATATGCAGATAGCAATGTTAACGCAGTTCAAAAGAGTGTTAACGACATCAATGAACCAGGTTTAGCAAACAGATATGTTAAAGATATAGGAAACATGAGGCATGGGTATATGAAGGGTAGACACAGCATCGACAGGAATCATAGGTGGAGGTTTGAGGCAAGAAAAGAACCACCTGATATAGGGTCGGTACACAAATAGCTTGTGTCTTTTTGAGGATGTTAATAGACCTGCAGATACACGGATATGATGTTTCCTATTATGTATTATTATTATGTGATGTATTAGTTCATGCATTGGTACACAAGATAGAAAGTTGGATGTATTGATGTGTGGGGAATAGGGGAGTGTACTATGAGCATTTGATGTAGTATTTAGTGTGGTAGCTAGAGTAAGTTGGATTTATACTTACGACTACCCAGGCAATGTGTCGGGGTCACATATTTGATCAGTATTAGTCTCCCAACATTTGAAAACGATGTTTTCTTTCGAGGGTGGGGTAGTGACACATGCCTGGGTCATTGACATTAAGGAGAATGACCGTGCTAGTACATAAACAAGTGACCGGGCATGAGAAATAATAGATGAAACTTAGAGACAGTAAGGTGAGTGACCCCAGTAGGGAGACTACGAGAAAAACAACCAGCCATGAGAAATAATGGTGCGGGTGTGAGCAGACCCCAGGGGGGATGGGGAGAAAGACAGTTTTAGGCGGGGGTGTAATGTTGTTGGGAGCCCAGGGAGGGGCTACACAGCAGGGTTAAAAAGACAGTGGAAAACTTTGACTAGTGGGTGGAAGCTGAGACCGACTGAGGTTGGGTTCATGTGAAGTCAAGGGACTTCAGGGGCAGTTGATGTTTTGGCGCCGAACGGATCGGTTGTCGAGGACGTGGGAGTTTAGAACTGACTGCGGGTCAGTTCTTGTGTTGTGTTGTGCTCCCAGTTGTGAAGACAGGCTTGGAACCCAGAGTGAGGTTATAGTGAGTGGAGGCCTAAACCCAAAGTGGGTTGGATAGCTAGCGGAGACTAGACCCAGTGCGTGGGTTGTGAGGTGTGAGGTCCAGCTGTGGATAGGAGCTGGATTACCTGTCTTATGGATTTGAGATGAAGCAGGCCGTGAGAAGACAGTGATGTGTACGTGTTAAATTGTGAGGAGGATATATATATTCTATGGATTATATTGTGTCTGGATATATAAGGATGATCCGTTTGTCCGTGTTCTTTCTGTATTAAAGGATTATGTGCGCCAACTCAATCTTGTTTACTGACTGACGGATGTGTATTACTGGGGTGAGTTGCATTGTGAGTTAGATAACTCAATTGACACACCAGGAGCATCGTTACCTAGACAACGACCATCGCACGCACTTATCATCAAGAACGTCGTGTGATATAACGATTACATCTAGTGAGAGAAATGACAGGCAGAGCACAATGATGTATATGTAACGATTACATCTAGTGAGAGAAATCACAGGCAGAGCACAAAGATGTATATGTAACAACCAAATCCAGTGAGAGAAATGAAAGATTGAGCACAAAGATATATATGTAACGACTACATCAAGAGAGAGAAATGACAGGCAGAGCACACAGATGTGTATGTAACAACCAAATCCAGTGAGAGAAATGAAAGATAGAGCACAAAGATGTACGTGTAACGACTACATCAAGTGAGAGAAATGACAGGCAGGGCACAAAGATGTATATGTAACAACTAAATCCAGTGAGAGAAATGACAGGCAGAGACCAAATATGTATATAAAAAACGACCACATCAAGTAAGAGAAATGACGGGCAGAGCACAAAGATATATGTGTATTGACTACATCCAGTAAGAGAAATGACAGGTGGAGCAAAAAAATGCATTTGTAAGACTACATCCAGTGAGCAAATTGTGGGAGATGGTTTCACCGCAATTCTTCTGTGGTTGCCTAAGACGTCATACATCCACGAGGATTATCATCGTGTCTGATATTGACAAGTTACCTACGCCCAGGAATCACGAACAGCCCAAAAATTGTGGGATTGACTGCTACGTCCGTAATGGACTAACTAAGCTACTTTGATTTCTGTGTCATGAATAGCTCAGTTATATGAAAATATCATCTCTTCAAGACCATCGGCACTGCACACATCGTACAATAAATAAAATGTTTGCATATCCTTTTACAGGATCAACAGCGGATCTTTCAGCTGATTGTTGATTTCTTGGCAAGATTACGCTCAGTAGTTTGCCATTGCTTTCTGAGCGACGCGGTTAGAACCGCTACCGATTATCGCCGTCGTCACTTTACTCACGAGAGTATACGGGATTACGGAGAAAATCGTTAACCCCTGGACCAGAGAGACCGGCCACATCGTACAATGGTCTGGGATATTGAGAAAGTTGATATATTGGCCTCAATCGTATTCATTCACTTTCCATAATTCACTGCATAGATCTAAGCAGGTTACATATAACATTTCAGTACTATCTTTCTGACATTCAATGACTGTGACCTATTGCATACGATATTTTTCATTTTCTTAAATGCATCATTTGATTGACAAATTCTGGACTTCATCTCAGTCACAAGTTAAACTATCCTGCCAAATGAAAATTGAGAAACAGTTCAATTTATATTAATGATTTATTTGACGGAAACAAAAACCAGGACAACCACGCGTCCCAAAAGCATTTCCCGGGTCAGTGAATTATTCCATAAAGACACCTGAACTGTCCCGAAAAACTGGGACAACCGGTCTGGCAACACTAAAGATATCAAGGCTACCGGAACATGGCTAATTAGAAACCACCCCGACAAGGTCAGTTACACCCAGTAAGTTACACCCAGCTATTAGGCTAGCTTAATTTGGGCGTGTTTTTTTTTTTTTTTAGCCTAGTGATAAGCGCACACTGACGTATATGTCGTTAAGGTGCGCGGCTTCGTGGTACCATTGTTGCCAGAGTTTACACGGAATAGAGACCTAATTGGTTTCCGAATTAAAGATGATTAAATGATCTTACGTGGTTCGGTTTATTTGGATAATTAATACTATAGGGCAACATTGTGTAACTCTTAAAGGACCCGAGGATTAAGCGAGGGATGCGAACACCCCCCCCCCCCCCCCCGAGTTTTAATTTAATTTTAAAGAGTAAAGATGGATTGCATCTTTGATATTTTAACACTATATTCATATTATGTATGGTATTAACAGAGAGATTTTTAAAATACATAACCGTGACAAAAAGAAACACAAACTTCAGTAGAATTTAAAGCATCACAAACGCCTGTAAATATCGACGCTTTTCACCTTTACGAATTAAAATTTATTATACTTAAGAAGCCGGTCTCTCTGGCTGTGGGGTTACAACACTTTCTCTCTGTAATCCCGTTTATCACGCAGAGTCTCGTAGCGGAGCGAGAACTGAGGCGGTTCGACCCCCGCTCGTGACTTGCGGGATACTGAGCCGGCCGCTCAGAAAGCAATGGCAAACTACTGAGCGTTATCTTGCCAAGAGATCAACAGACAGCTGAAAGATGCTGGTGTTGACAGCTAAGTCCTGTAAAGGATATGCTAAAAAAAAAAAAAAAAAAATACTTAAGAATGCCGTTCTCCCTAGTCTAGGGGTTACACGACTTTCTCCGTAATCCCGTATACTCTCGTGAGTAACGTGACGTACGCAAGAATTGGTAGCGGTTCTCTCGGCGTCGGTAACTTATGCGGTATGTGAGCCGGCCGCTCAGAAAGCAATGGCAAACTACTGAGCGCAATCTTGCCAAGAGATCAACAATCAGCTGAAAGATGCTGATATTGACAGCGATGTTCTGGAAAGGATATGCGGGAAAAAAAAATACTTAAGAATAAATATAAGCAGGAAAAGGTTAAAAAATGAAGAGAAAAACAAAGTAATCAGATGAACATATAAGTAAGTAGAGGTATAAATACAACCAGATCACATTATAATGGAATCATACAGGCACGCAGACTAATAAATCTTAAAATACATACATATGTCAGACATTGAGATAAGTAGACAGACTTGCAGGCAAACAGACTTGCACGCAAGCATACAGACATGCACGCAGACAGGCAGACACACAGGCAGTCTGTGAAGGTGGGATGAATGAATATCATCAGCAGAACTGATCCAGAACACCACAGGGCCGAGATCTGTGGATAGACAAGAATGCATAGACAGACAGACATTCGCTAGACAGCCAGCCAGACAGACAGACATTTGCTAGACAGCCAGACAGACATCCGCTAGACAGCCAGACAGACAGACAGACAGACAGACAGACATCAGCTATACAGACAGACATGCATGCATGCAAGAAGGCAGATAGACAAGCTGAGACAGTGGCATTAATGAATATTATCAGCGGAGTTGATTCAGAACACCAAAGGGCCGAGATCTGTGGATAGACAAGAACGCACAGACAGACAATCAGAAATCAGCTAGACAAACAGACAGACATCAGCTAGACAGACGGTCAGACAGACAAACAGACAGACCCACAAACAGACAGACAGTTAAACAGACAGACAGATAAACGGATAAACGTACATCAGCTAGACAGACAGACAGACAGACAGACAGACAGACAGACAGACAGACAGACAGACAGACAGACAGACAGACAGACAGGCAGAAGATCTGATACTTTATTCTATAAATCCAAACAGCAAGATAAGCATTTTATCGTTCACGCGTGCCGAGTTTGTGAATAACAAGTATAGATCATGGATAATATAGCTATTTCTGTTAGGTTTGTTTCTATTTTGTGTTTCAAACACTGATGCCATTTCAAAAACTGAACTTCAAGCGTGTGAGAGGCTGTGAGAAAGTACACCCATGTTGTGTTTGCTCGTTTATACCATTATTGTAACAAGTTTGAGATGTGTGACTTGCGGATTTGAGGTCGTATGTGTTGCTTGTAAGATGTGATGTAGAATTTACAGTTGGGTGTGTTGCTTGTAACATGTGTTGTAGGATTTAAGGCTGCATGTGTTGCTTGTAAAATGTGGTGTAGGATTTAAAGTTGGAAGTGTTGTTTGTAGTATGTGTTATAAGATATAAGGCTGAGTGTGTTGTTTGTAGTATATGTTATAAGATATAAGGTTGGATGTGTTATTTGTAGTATGTGTTGTAAGATATAAGGTTGAGTGTGTTGTTTGTAGTATGTGCTGTAAGATATAAGGTTCGATGTGTTGGCTGTAGTATGCGTTGTAAGATATAAGGTTGGATGTGTTATTTGTAGTATGTGTTTTATGATATAAGGTTGAGTGTGTTATTTGTAGTATGTGTTATAAGATATATGGTCGGATGTGTTGTTTGTAGTATGTGTTGTAAGATATAAGGCTGGATGTGTTGTTTGAACATGTTGTGTAAGATATAAGGCTGGATGCTTTACGTTTACCATGCGTTGCATAATATGTAAGATTGGATGTGTTGCCTGTAACATGTGTTGTATAATGTAAGGTTGTGTGTGTTGCTTATAAAATGTATTAATAAATAAATAATAAATGTTTTGCGTATCCTTTTACAGGACTTAGCTGTCAACAGCAGCATCTTTCAGCTGTCTGTTGATCTCTTGGCAAGATTACGCTCAGTAGTTTGCCATTGCTTTCTGAGCGGCCGGCTCAGTATCCGCAAGTCACGAGCGGGGGTCGAACCACCTCAGTTCTCGCTCCGCTGCGAGACTGCGTGATAAACGGGATTACAGAGAGAAAGTGTTGTAACCCCACAGCCAGAGAGACCGGCATAAAATGTATTGGAGAATATAAATTTGTATTTGTTGCTCGCAATATAGGTGGTAAAATGTAAGATTGGATGTATTGTTTATTGTTGCATGTATTGTAGGATTTCAGCTTGTAATTTATGTTATGGAGTTAAAGCTTTAAAATTTTGTGAAACATATTGTATAGTTAAAGCTTGTAACATATATTGTAGATTTTAAGCTGGTAACATATGTTGTAGTGTTTAAGCTGGTAACATATGTTGTAGAGTTTAAGGTGGTAACATATGTTGTAGAGTTTAAGCTGGTAACATATGTTGTAGAGGTAAAGTTGGTGACACATATTGTGGAGTTAAAGTTTGTAACATATGTTGTAGTGTTTAAGCTGTAAACATATGTTGCAGGATTTAAGGTTGGGAGTTGGTAAAGGACTTCCTTCATTGTACACGTGCAAATCCATAAGTGCCCCATCTCGTGCCATAATATCTTGCAAAGCTCCCCCAACTCAATACACGAACTCTGTAGTACCAGTCAGGATTACAATGTATGTATACCCAAATCTACCCGGACTGTAAATATACCGTTGTGGGTAGGTTTTATGCATTTTTAAATTTTAAAAGGGCTGCAAACTCTACAGTCTTCTCTTGGCAATGTTCTACACCGAGGCATATTTATCATGCGCAAATCTACATCTTAGAGCTATTATTCCACTCTAAAACAGTCCGTTATTTTCAGTGTTGTTCTCTCTCTCGCGCTCTGTGTGTGTCTATCTCTCTCTCCCTCTCTGTTTCTCTCACTCTCTCTACCTTTTCTATGTCTCTCACGCTGTCTATATCGACTTTATCTGACACGCTCTGTTCTAATCCATCGTTTTCTATATGCCTCTTCTCTCTATCTCTATCTCTACCCGACACCCTCTGTTTTACTCCATCGTTCTCTAAATGCCTCGTCTCTTTCTATCTTGTGTAATCTCTCCCTCCCTCCCTCTCTCTCTCTCCCTCTCTCTCTCTCTCTCTCTCTCTCTCTCTCTCTCTCTCTCTCTCTCTCTCTCTCTCTCTCTCTCTCTCTCTTCTCGATGATCTAATTTTCTAACCTCTAATTTCAGTTCTTCACTACATGCTTATATGTTTTAATTGTCAAAACCAACAGCTTGCATCTTGAATAGTTTAGACACTGCAGTTAAGTTTCTCTGATAGATTCTACTGTATCTTTTGTAACTCAAGTCGCCTAGGTAAAGGAAGATTGTGGAATCGTTTCCACGCACTCAGTCGTTCTCACTAGTCAATCAATCAGTTGCCGTCTCAACAATGAAGTGGGTTTCAACGGATCTCCAACACTATTTATTTCTCGCTTTCATTGTATATTCTGTCAGGCTGCTGTTCGTTCATCTCTTGGTGTTATCTTTCGACTTGTATCGTTATCTAGCTTTTGATCGCTTGCATTCAACCTTATCCTTTAGTATGGATTTTATAAGATTGCCGAAATATTTCACATGCCTCTTCTTGGATACATTCATTTGCTTCTAGTTTGGTAATTTAATTTGCCTCTCGTGGCAACTCTCTATATGAGTTGAACATGAAAAAGAGTAGGAAGACATCAAAGTCATCGCATCACATAATAACGTTCATACCTTGTGTATGTGAATTTCTGATCACTCTGACCAGTATCTGATATTCATTTATCCATTAGGTCAGTAAATGGGAAGACCGGTGCTGAAGTCATCTGATCATATTTTCCCAGTCTTCTATTCACCATAAGTCTCTCCAAATGAGCCTAAATCAGTATCCCAACATCCCTGCATACTTGCAACACCTGATATGATATCTGATGTAAGAATATCCATTTCTGTCACAATCCGAACCAGTTTAGACTACACTAAAAATGTAAAGCGCAAAAGCAAAGAAAATTAGTAGACAGTATTGAATTAGGCCTGAAACAACTAAGTGTTGTGGACTGCAGCATATTATCGGAGATATAGTCCCCAAGAATAAAGAAATAACATAAGGTAATAGGTTAGTGCATGGGAACATTCTTAAACAGGTGAATCGCACTATACTATTTTTGAATAGTCAAACAATGTAAACAGTGAAGCCGTGTAGAGATCAGAATAAGAATCGCCATGGCAAAAGTAGCTTTGTGCAAGATAGACACCACATTCATCAATAAAATGTTGCATATTGCAGTGTGAAAAAGTCTTAATGTGCTATATGAAAACTATACCGTTATACTGTTGTATGCATGCGAAACATGGACACATAAGCAGAAAACATGAGAAACATCGAATGACAGTGGACATGTGGTTTCTGGGGAAAAGAATAGAACACATACAGAAAAACGAATATATCAGAGAACGTACGCGTAGACAGTAAAGATGTTTGGGGGAATGTTATGAGTAAAAATAAACCTGAATGTTTAGTTATAAATGACATACTTGATGAGGAAAGAGGAAGGGGTAGGTAAATAGATAAATACTTAGCACGAGGCGTAATCATGACACGAACATGGACTTGATCTACGTCTCTGGTGATCGTTCCAGATGGTGGACGTGACACGAACATGGATTTGATCCACGTCTCTGGTGATCGTTCCAGATGGTGTACGTGACACGAACATGGATTTGATCCACGTCTCTGGTGATCGTTCCAGATGGTGTACGTGACACGAACATGGACCTGATCCACGTCTCTGGTGATTGAGCCAGATGGTGGACGTGACACGAACATGGACTTGATCCACGTCTCTGATGATCGTTCCAGATGGTGGACGTGACACGAACATGGATTTGATCCACGTCTCTGGTGATCGTTCCAGATGGTGGACGTGACACGAACATGGACCTGATCCACGTCTCTGGTGATTGAGCCAGATGGTGGACGTGACACGAACATGGACTTGAACCACGTCTCTGGTGATCGTACCAGATGGTGGACGTGACACGAACATGGACTTGATCCACGTCTCTGGTGATCGTACCAGATGGTGGACGTGACACGAACATGGACTTGATCCACGTCTCTGGTGATCGTTCCAGATGGTGGACGTGACACGAACATGGACTTGATCCACGTCTCTGGTGATAGAACCAGATGGTGAACGTGACACGAACATGGACTTGATCCACGTCTCTGGTGATTGTTCCAGATGGTGGACGTGACACGAACATGGACTTGATCCACGTCTCTGGTGATCGTTCCAGATGGTGGACGTGACACGAACATGGACTTGATCCACGTCTCTGGTGATCGTTCCAGATGGTGGACGTGACACGAACATGGACTTGATCCACGTCTCTGGTGATCGTTCCAGATGGTGGGCGTGACACGAACATGGACTTGATCTACGTCTCTGGTGATCGAGCCATATGGTGGACGTGACACGAACATGGACTTGATCCACGTCTCTGGTGATCGTTCCAGATGGTGGACGTGACACGAACATGGATTTTATCCACGTCTCTGGTGATCGTTCTAGATGGTGGACGTGACACGAACATGGACTTGATCTACGTCTCTGGTGATCGAGCCAGATGGTGGACGTGACACGAACATGGACTTGATCTACGTCTCTGGTGATCGAGCCAGATGGTGGCGTGACACGAACATGGACTTGATCTACGTCTCGGGTGATCGAGCCAGATGGTGGACCATGACCGCCATCGCCTATCGGCACGGCACATACTTATGATGAGAGTCACACGCCAACAAATATCTTGTGTAGCAAACAACTTTGAAATCTCGTGGAGCTCAAAGTGGAGATAAAAAAGCAAACGATCGATAACTGTGACGTCAGCAAAGAGATAACGAAGGAGCGTATGCATGATGGTGACACCACCACCACCACTACCATCACCACCACCACCACCACCACCACCACCACCACCACCAACACCACAACAACAACAATAACAACAATAGCAGCAGCAGCAGCAACAACAACAACAATAACATAATAATAATAATAATAATAATAATAATAATAATAATAATAATAATAATAATAATAATAATAATGATAATAATAATCAGATGAAGAGAAAGAAGAAATAAAATATGGAATAATAAGAGGCAGCATCTCAATTTATTCAATTTCATTATGTTAGTTTCAAATCGTTGTTTAAAACATCGAAAGCGCTATGCCAATAACGCAAGGAATGCTGATCCCAACAGCTCTAATGGGAAACAATAGACCACAGCAACCCAGGAAACTATTTACACTTGTTTAGGTATTTCCAACCACAGCTTAACAACTCTAAAGAGCTTAGTCAAAATTGCAGTCTGATGTTTGCTTGTTGCCTTAGACCGGGTGATAGGACCATGTTGCGGATGACAGCTAGTTCAAGCCGGCATCCCGGCATATGCTCGATTCATGGTTTTTTATTCATTGTTCATAGAACAGAGCCAGAGGGTGACTTGATAGCCGCTGTTAATATGATGACAACTTAGACTCGTTGGTAATTAATAGTGTTGCCCTGTGCTTGATGCACGTTTTCATTGTCACTGTAGATCTACAGAGACAAACCATACTTGGGGCGGCACCACTGATCCCGGAACAGCGTTACAAGCAACCGTAGACCTCTCGCCGTGGCGCCAACTGTCAATTATCTTGCTGACTGTGTCACGTTTCTGGACCAGCACCTTTCTGAGTTTCGGTGCTGTGGTCTTCTCATTGGGATTAATTCTCTCATCATCTAAGTTAGGTTTAAGTTCTTTCACAGGACTATTCACAATAACTAGTAATCTAGAACAAACTCAACATGTCCGAAATAACTCACAAGCCAATATGATTTTATACTTCTTTTTGTCTCCGAATATCAGACGAATTACATACATCATGTTCACCACGTTTAACATGAATACAATATTCATAGACCACAATTTAACACATTCTAACTACAAAAGTGGGGCTCAGTATGTGGCCGTGCTACTACACTCAGAACTAGGTCTGACACTGATCGTAGTCCAAGTTCAACTGGTCGCTTGGCGGAGAGCTGTCGTCTGCCCAGCGATATACCTCGCTATTTCCGTGCAAAGTTGAGTTGAGTTGGGTTGAGTTAAGAACCGACATCACTGCAATCAGGACATTCCCATACGTGCTCCGTCCCCTCGTTCAACAGCCAGCGAAGAGTCATACTACTAATCGTTCCCACCGCTATCTTATTAAAAGTTCTCCTGGTCTTCCCTCTCAGTTTTGAGATTCTTCCAGAACCCCTGCCGTTCCCCTGCAATCGCATTCTTTCCACATATGGGTTCTCAATCTGTTCCTTCGCCTTCTCCACCTGGTCCCACAAGCGCACGATCACCTCCCCCTTGTCTATAGGCTATATTCCACCAAGAGGTGCCCTCCCTGCTAGCCTATCAGCCTGTTAATTCCCCCGTACACCCGCATGGCCAGGGCAAAATATCCATACAATTCTCACGATCTGTGACCTCTGAAGCGACGAGAGCCATTCCACACGAAACATTCCTTTCTCCACCTTGCTAAGTTCCTTGTAAAGTGTGACCTACAATCCTCTTGATTTTCACGGCTTGTCACAGGACTGTGCAAGACTCTAAGCTACCTGTACTCAACAACCCATGGCCTGACCCACAGAAAGTAACAGCGCCTAGCTGGGAATGTTCCTTCTCGGGTGCAGTGAAAACCCAGTGGCTAGCATGCTTACCTTATCTGTCGGCCATGTGGCTATGTGTTCGAATACCGCTCAAGGCGCTGATATTTTACATTTCCAACTGGATTTCCAGGTCGACTAGGATTAAAATGGATATCGTGAAATGTTCTGTGATATAAAATGTTCTGAATATCATGAAATGTTCTGGATATCATGACATGTTCTGGGAAGTAAAGACGGATGGTGTGATATTCAAAACAGTATATTCCCTTAGTGTATTTAAATACATTACAATACTATGAACAATATATTGCACGATTTCTTACCTGACAAATTTCGCTATTCATGCCGGGTGCATACTGCAGAGTTATATATCACGTGAAGAGAATACACGAATAATACTTTGGCTAAGAAGATGTCCAGAGTTATTAGAATATCAGTATTTTCCTTCTTCTTAGTCAATATTTTATTAACCTTTCTATAACATTTAACCTCAAACGGGTCTATTTATCATTAATTAGTGTTATATTCGTGTTATTGAAGTGTCACATGTTATTACCTTATGTATTCGACATTGTCGTATTTTGACATAGAAGAAACATTTCTGAAGCCCAGTTTTTGAGTGTTCTCTTAAGATTTAAATTGTCTTGGTTTCATCCCTCCGTCCACTACTTATCAACTGACCAGTCAATCACCAAATGCGCAACTGTCTGCCATGGAACTGATTCATTTGCTCATGCAGTCTGTCACTGCGAAGATTAGTGTTGATGTTGTCTGATCCTACCCTTCCACTGTCTCATATTCATAGGAGGTCTCTTCAGTTCAGTTTTGGGTAGATGCTGTCATGTTTGAAAATAGGGGCAAATGAAAACAGGAGTAAACGAAAATAAAGGAGTGCATGCTAACGAATGAATGTAAAAGTTACAAGAGCCATCATCATCATCATCGTCGTCGTCGTCGTCGTCGTCATCGTCATCATCATCATCATCATCTTCATCAACATCATCATCATCAAGAAGACCTCATAAACGATAGATTGATGATATCAAGCACAATCATAGAGAAATGAACACCAGCCCACAAATCGCACTGGAAAAAAAGCGCACAAAAGATCCTTTCATCTCATCCCATCACTACACTGAGGTAAATGGCAGAAAAGAAGAATATGAAGAAGAATATACCCATGAGTTAATAAATCTGTCGGAATGTACATGGTGTACTTCGGAGCCCGGGATCTTCCCTATCCAGATTGCAACATTCTTGGAACTTGTCCCCGATGTAGTGACATGCAAACTCCAGTTAGTACGAATGCCAAAACATGATTTGGAAGATTAAGTTCTACAATTCATCCACTGTGTACTGTATGCATACTTTACTCCCATCTTGTATATCCCTACCGTGGCGAAAATAATCACCCTGGAAATGAAGATGGCAGGGGTTTGCTTACCCGGCAAGTCTGCCAGAGACGTTATCGGTGATGTCATATCACTCGTTTACTTCTATAATCATCGATTTCAGCATTCCGTAGACAGTTATCTTACAATAACCGCTCGCTGAAGTGTGGTAGGTCTCATTTGATTACCTTCAAATGGCTGATGCACTCATATTATCTGTTTAGCGCGAGTAATTTGCAATCATTGTTAAGGGGGAAAACACCACTTGAACAAGAATGCCAACCTTTTAGGTTTTACATCTTCTATCTGGACTGAAAAATGTAAAGGGTGGCTTATAAGTTCAGCATAATGGTCCACATTATTAAATGAAAACAGTCAAGCAAAAACTTAAATTGAGACTAAAAACAATTCTAAAAACAACTAATTTTGAGAGCCATCTAATATAAGACGGTAAAGCAGCCCCTTCCTGTCTATCAGGACATAATGGGAGACAGTAAATACAGTAAGTAACGCGCTTTATGATGCACTGGACGCATAATTGTATAGACCAATCGGCACTTGGTTGTTCATGTCGCGTGTATCACTCCGACCGCCTTTACTTCCCAAAACAATTCCAGGTAGCTATTTTAGGCAGCGGCGACCTGGGAGCTAAGGTAGAATTTACATCCGTTCCTATGCTGATTTGAACCGATGACCACTGGCCCGAAAGGCGTTTGTCGTCTAGCCACTACATTACGGCAGTCCCTGAGACATAATGTTTGGGACATAATTTCTTGATCAATCGACACTCCATCAGTAATGTGGTCAGTACCAGCACGGCCGTTTTACCTCTCAGAAAATGTTCTGGTTCATAGCTCATGACACGTGGTCGGCGACAAGGCCATGTGTTTATAAAGAACATTCTACCTCCTGTGGCTATGAATTCAGAAGTACCGAGTCGGAAGGCGATTGTACTATTATTCAGATGCTACTTAGAATGTTCATGTAATTAAAATACCGTTAAAAACCGTTGGTTACTTAGAAAGTTCTTGCTGTTAACAGGCCGTTTACAACCGCGTGTTCGTTAAAAAGTTCACATATTAACAAGGTTACTAACAGCGAGTTACCTAAGACATTCATATTTTTCATATAACTTTTCCGACAGCCTGTTACATAGAGCGTTCATAGCTTTAACAGTTTCCAATCAACTATTACTTATAAAGTTCATAAATAAACACACACATATTGTTTCACGCTCATAGAATTCCAAGAAATAAGTAGAGACACTAGACAACATAAACATATAACGTTATAGTTACCGTCCCAGATTCGAAACGTGACACCTCCAGATGACGACAGTGCTTCGCTGCAGGAACAAGTATACTTCGACGTATGCTTGTATAGAGTAAAACACGATGTAGAGATACATCAAAGTAAAGGAGTGGTCCTTACAAACGTACACTCAGTAATGACATTAAAAAGTAAAATTACACAGAACAGGAAACAGGCATCAACACCAATACATCACCAAGGCAAAAATATAAACCTGGTCTGGCACCGCAGTAGTTTATTATTTTATCAAAAAACCAAAATTCTGTATGAAACGGAAACAACATAACCAACACTTGAAACTGAACTCACTCAGGTACAAGTTTAATTATCCCCCTTTCCGTTTCTCAAAGCAGCTCTTTACAGAAAGAACGTAAGGGAAAATATTACCTCACAAAAACGCTAGATTTAAAATGGACTGATTGGTTAACAAATGAAACTCTATGCTAGTCTTCGCACTGAATAAACGGACATCACGTTTCCTCACAAGCCAAGGACACAACATTGACTGGTCGATTTGCACCAAGCAACTTACCATAAATTAATATTAACATATCCCTGTAAAATAGGAATACAAAATTCAAGAGGAGCTTTGATAACACTGGGACACTTGTGAAAGTAAAAATAAAGTAACACTACACCAAATGAGACTATTTAACTGTAACATCCAATGTATGCATCAGAAATACCGAGAACAGCTAGAAGAATTAATCATAACCTAGAAATATTCATTAACTAATTCCTGTGAAGAATAGAAAGAATAAAATGGTATGACAGAATCACTTCCGCAGCTGCCGCCCCTTCTTGGAATACAAAGAATTGAAATACCATCTAAGGACAGACATAGTTCTTATGGCAGAGGAAGTTCTTTGGGTATAAATATTGAACACATTATATAGTCAGCACCAGACTATAAGCCCATGTATGACCTCATACATCAGGTCGGAGTTTGGCCGAATGGATAAGAGCGTTCGCTCTTAAACATCCGGTATGCTGATGCCGAGGTAGCGGGTTCAACTCAAACACCGGTCAGCTGGACTAAAATGTTGACCTCTCGTCCTTGACTCCCCCCCCCCCCCCCTTAATATTCTATTTACAGGACATCGCTGTCAACACCAGCATTTTACCGCTTTTTAAAATTTATTGGCATGATTACGCTCAGTAATTTGCCATTGCTTTCTGAGCGACCGGCTCACATACCCCCGTAAGTAACCAACGATCCGCTACTGAATCTCGCACAGCTGCGTTACCCTACGTGGATATAGGGGATTACGGAGAAAGTTGTTAACCCTTAGGTCAGGAATACCGGCAGTCCTTGACTTGGGGACGTAAATTATAAGTATCTCTGAAGTCGGAGTGGATTCGCCTGATTGCGAGGGACACTGGTAATAGGGAAAGGTAATCCACACGCAAAAATCAGTCTAGTGCACTAGAAGTAGTACCATGTGTATGGGCTAGGCTTGGATTTAAAGCGAGTGAACATACCCCCCCCCCCCCCCCCCCCACCCTCCTTACATATTTAACTGCTTTTTGATTATACTGATTTGTTTGTTGTATAACAGGACATTTCCATCAGTGCTCTAGTCCCCTTTAGATGGGTATTTCAGAATTTCTTTCCTTTGGACATCTGTTGAAGGAGTCTGTTAACAATACAATCCTAAAACCTGTGAAAGAAGCATTACCGACCTGTGTCTCATCCCACCTGTGTAGATGCTGTGCTGAATCATGACCGCATTACACTCTAACATATCTCTCTGTAGATATCAAGTTCCAGTACCAGTCTTGCACACCCCGCTAGTTACTGGGCTTGGAAAAAGGACGAGAGCTTTTCGACATTGTCCCCTGGAGATGCTAATTTGGTTCCGGATAAGAAGAAAAACCTCTACACCAACCCTACTTCGAAAGAAGCAAACAAGTTTTGGGTCCACTTAACACCGAAGCCAATGTACAGTAATCTAGAGCTAGGTCTTGCAGCAGAAATACAACCAACCAAACAACCAACCAACCAACCAATCAACCAACCAACCAACCAACAGAGCACCAAGCAAGCCAACCAGTAAACCAACCAACTAACTCACCAGCTAACCAACCAACCAACCAACCAACCAGCCAGCCAGCCACCCACCCCCTCAATCAGCAACCAACCGACCTGCAAGCAAACCCACTAACCAACCAACTAACCAACCGAACGATCCAATAATTCCAGAATCTCAACACAGATCATGAACTCCAAAGCATCATTGAGATTCCAACTATGAGTATATTAAAATCACTCGCACTATAAATGCTAGCTGAATTTTCTAACGCAAAATATAAAATGGGCAGCTACCTATTGGCCTAACTTTTTTTCGCATATCTTTTACAGGGCATTGCAGTCAACACCAGCATTTTTCAGCTACTGTTGATGTCGTGGCAAGATTACGCTCAGTAGTTTGCATTGCTTTCTGGGCGACCGGCTCACATACCCCCGTAAGTAACCAACGCGATGCGATCCGCTACCGAATCTCGCGCAGCTGCGTTACCCACGTGAATATACGGGATTACGGAGAAAGTCGTTAACTCCTTGGCCAGGGAGACGGCTTTAGGCCTAACTACCGAACGTAAACTTGCCAAGAGAGCACAACAGCAAACAATGCTTGTGTTGACTGCAACGTTCTGTAAAGGATATGTAACTAACTTTAATTATTAGGTCTACTCAATTCAGACACGGGGGAGGGGGTGGGGGAGAATAAAGACAGAGTTGAATAAAATGGGGGTAGGACATGGAGCGAGCTGCATGAAATAGCTCAAGACAGGCGGCGTGAGAACGATGAGGGCAAACGCACCATTAGAGGATACAGGGAAGTAGAAACAGAAAAGGACGGACAGACAGATTACAGAGAGGCAGCCACGCTTTTCCTGACTTCGAAACACAATGCGGCTAACACTTTACTGTGTCTAGACAAATGATTAGAAAGCAAACTTGTTTGGAAAGAATCGTGGTGTTAAAGTGGATAGTGCACCTGTCAACCAAGGCAGTGGTTAAAGGTTCACTCCTCAGTTATCCTCAAGGATGTCAACCGCTGGACTGGTAGTTAAACCAACTGATCATTCATTCTACAGGTTTCTGTCTTGAGTGGACTCTTTAGTGCCATGCATGTCTACATGGATATATCCGTTTGACTACCTTACTAATGGTGTCTTTGATCTACCCCGTCATTTCTTTGGTAGTACGCTCTGTAAGAAGGCTGTATGCGTGAGCGGTGTAGTTTTTCATTGACCTGGCTTCCATGTTTGATCCATCATGAAATGGGCAGCCGGTCGAAAGCGTCGCACAAAGCATTAACTCCATAGCTCCTGCGACGACCCCCTATCCTGAATCCTCTGTGACAACCGCACTCGTGAACAGAACAACGTAGCCCGGAATCGAACCCACAATCGCCTGGGCGCCTTTTACATTGGTCTAACAATGGGAGATATGACCACATTCCCGAATAAACCTGATGGTGTGGAAAAAGGGTCCACTACTCGCATCCTTTATCCTCTCCGATGGTGCTTTGTGAGTCAGAATGTGGCCAAGTCACGACCGCATTCGAGTTTATAACACTCCAGGATACACTCCTAAGAAGGTGGGGATACAGCTCCTTCCAGCAGAGTTCCATGTGAGGACCCATGAAATTGCATGCCTTCTTCCGTTTCGTGTCTTATGTCTTTCATCTCCAAAAAACAGTGTGGTTAGTGCGTCTGCTGGCCGAGACAGTAATCAGGTGGTCAGTTCTCAGCAGTGACAGGATTCGTTGTTTCCACAAGTACGGATCTAGGCTAGTAAAAAAACAAAACACAAACAAATATATTGTTTCATGCAGGACGTCGCAATCAACCCAAACATTTATTGGCTATTTGTGATGTTTTAGACAATATTAAGTAGTTTGCTATTACTTTTTGAACGATCGACGTTCAAACCACTGTGAAAATCAACGCAAAGCGATCTGCCCCTAAATAAATCACCTGCTGCTGACTTCGAATCCGCGAGGTCGGGATTGTGAAACTGCGTTCACTACCCATAAGCTACAGATACCGGTTTATACGTGTTGATTAAAATTAAAAAATGGGTCCTGGGTAATCATAATAATTGTATGGGCATTCTCCACGGATGAGATGCTACCCTATATGTTGTGGCCTACATTATTCAGCGGATTGGTATTTAAAAAAAAAAATGACGAACTCATACGTCGACACAGCTTGCAACGGGAACTAAGACATGTCTTGAAAGTAAAGGCAGCCGGCGTGAAACTGACCTCACCATCACCGAGTGCCCAGTTGACTATAAAAATATGGGTTCAATGAGCTTTAGGTGTCTAAAATGAGTCTCCTTCACCTCCTTACTTCCTACATTATCCACCGCTTGCTTGCCCTCCCCGGGCTGATGTGTTAGAATTCCCGAACCAGTCTAACATAGGTAACAGAACATATTCTGGGAAGCAAAGGTGCTCGGTGTGATATTGATCATCTAGTGCCCATAGGTCTGCACACAAACGTGGGACTAGGACTATATACCCAAATGTGCCCCTAGACACAGGTAGGGTTCCGTGGATTGTGTGAAGATTTCCTCTCCATGCACCGACGGTAGTATCTTCCATGGCACTGCCTGTATCTCTAGCCTATTTGGTAATGTCTAGAAGAGCGTTGTTCAACGGTTCAGCCTGACTGGTAAGTTCTACAGGAAATATGAAACTCACAACTGGTCCGTGCGTGGCAGGGGGTATACAAGTGTGTGAGCTGCCATTTGGCAGGATTCCAGGTAAAATGGAAATTTGGAAAGCTGGGGTTTCGCTGAACTGAGTGAGAATGTAAATTGTAATTGCGTGGCAGAGAGATTCAACACGGAGCGTAGGGAATGATTTAGATTTTCCCTTTGGTAACTTGAGGTTGGCTGTTATCGGCAGTAGAGCAGTGGCTAGTCGGTCGGGTGGGAATATATGTTGGAATTCCAATCGACGTTGATCTTTGTAAATTGACCTGATCGACCTATTGTGAAGCGGGTAGTAGGAAATGTCCTTGGAAGTAAAGTCGGCCCATCGAGTGATGATTGATGTATCAACATTTTGAGTGGCATAATTTATTCAATACGCCTCAATGTACGCAAAATGAATTTTACTTGTGTCTTTGCTGTGCAGTGCAGTTTTTTCTTGGTGATCATCTTTCTCTCTCCGCCTGTGTCTATCACTCACTCCCTCCCTACCCTCTTTCTGACTCTCTCATTTGTTCAGATTGCACGAATGACAGCGGTATAGCACTAATGTCCCAACTTGTACAGTGATTATTCAATTTCACATCTCAGTATTTATACCGCTTTATGTTAGAAATAATTGTTTCTAATGAATCATGTTTTTGACTATTTCAAGTGATGGTCGTATTTTAATTTCACAACATGCATTTGCTAGATCAAGTCAAGTAAGCACAAGCCCTTTTACAGGCGGAGTGTTACATGGTGCTATGTTCATATTTCTATAGACAATACCTCTGTATAATTCTAACACAAGATTTACTTCTTTATACTCGTAAGATGTTTCTATTGTCAACACCTAATGTATAAAATACAACTTCATCTTTTGTCGGGCGTATTTTGCCTATGCCAAATTTTGGTTGTAGGCAAAGTTTTCAACCTATGCTTAATTGTGTACTTTGTCTTCTTGTAGCCTGGTGTGTACCGACACTTTGCCATCTTTTCTTTTCATACATGAGCGCGCGCCACACACATTGTCTTGCCTGAAAGATGTAGTAGATACTTTACCCGCAGTGGCACGTAGGATGTTCAGAGCGACAGGCCCACCCAGCTTTAAATGGCTACCAGGAAATGTTAAGGGATGCCAGCGTAATATTGTCCACACCATTCAGGAAATGCCACAGGGCCTACGCAATATGGTGCTACTATAAAACGCCCAATACATCACTTGGTGTGGACAGGGAATTCATTGTTATTTTTCATCCAACAGAACTTGAGTCTATAATGCAGTAAATCCAGCTGAAACAAATACGTTACACAAACCACTTTGTTTAGAATAGCCTGGTAGCCCATGTGTGGGGGAAAAACAACGCATACGGTTAATTGTTGAAGTGATGACAAGGAGCAGCTTTGACAGGGGTGTGGAAAATGTGCATAGCACATGGGTGACTCATTAACTCGTGCTGTATGTACAAACTCACCGCACACTGTCTGCTGTAAGCGGACGGTTACGCTTATTCTTAGGTACATTATGTTGATTACATAGGAAATATCTGGTGTGTGGACTGTAATTTGATCCAGTGTTTTTAAAACGAGAATTATACAATTATGTAAAAGGGAGTTATATTTACGAGGGCTATTCCAAAATCAATCTCCGCTTGGCTGGTGAAAACTAAACCCATTGCCATAGCGACGCCGTTCATTGCTTGCATCATTCAGTAGTCTTTTAGCTCACCACACATCAACCTATAGTTGCATTTGTTCATTGGTTCACGAATAGCGAACGAATAAACATGGAAACTGTTATGAAAGTTATGTAATTCGTGGTATAGTTCATTTCTTCAAGCAGAAGGTTAAAATGCGGCCAGATACATCGTCGATTGTGTCGTGTGAACGGTGATAACGTTATGAGTGACAGTTCTGTGAGCGATTGGTGTAGGAAATTCAGAGACGGGCGTAAAGATGTGCATGATGAGGGTGGACAAGGACGACATTCATGTGTGACAGATGGGCTCATTATAAAAAATCGACCAAGTCGTAGTGGATAAGCGCCGTTTCACAATTTCAGATTAACCTCCCCATTGCAGCCTAGACTTGGCACTAAGCGATTATCATCTCTTCGGCACGATGAAGGTCTGGCCGGCTATTCAGCCCTTCCATACCGCCGAGGAGCTCATGGATGGAGCCAAAACTGGCTAAGTACCCTGGTGGCGCCGTTCCTTGACGAGGGGTTACAAAAACACTTGCCACGGTATAAGTGCCTGAATTTAGGTGTGACGATGTGGAAAAGTAGTGCAGTGATGTATAAAACTTTTGTGTGTCTTTAGATGTTATTGTCAATTTGTTTACATTATTTCCAGCCAATCAAAGGTTGATTTTAGAATAGCTCGTGTGTGTGTGTGTGTGTGTGTGTGTGTGTGTGTGTGTGTGTGTGTGTGTGTGTGAATATATATATATATATTATAGCGGGAAAGCGATGTCGCGACACAGTGAAGTCTAACGTGTAGGTAGACATAGACACACTCAGTCTTCCACAGTAGTTGTCACTTATACAAGCTTACTATTCTTGTCCGCTGCTGCTTGGGCAAAAAGCTGCGAATTGTTGGTTATATTGTTGTATTGTTGTGTAAAAGGTACATACAGGGAAAAAAAAAGAAATACATTCAGACAGACAGACAGCAGACAGACAGACAGACAGACAGACAAACAGACAGACAGACAGACAGACAGACAGACACGGCTGAATGTGCGAGCTTAAGTACTATGGCCACAAATAACTGTCGGTGCATTTAACGTCAGTATGATTTAAAAATATGAATAAAATTCGGTGGAACCGCGGTAAAGCTGTGGAAATGTAAACAATACAAAATAACACAAAGTAATGCAGCTTTTCAGAACAGAATTATGAAATATACAGGACGTTGCGGCGACTAGCCTTCATCAGCGAACACATACATACACAAACGACAACCTACAGTCACGGAGAAGACCCTTTGGTGCCTACATTAAGGCATAAGGACGGATGAGAAGAATAAGAAGATGAAAAAAATGAAAGCGATGAGGAGAAAATGTAAATTCGAAAAAAAAAAAATTGTGCTACTTATCTCAGAATCCCAAGTTGTGTACTAACACGAATGTCACCGTTAGCTTCTTCTATACACATCCGAGTGAGTCTGTAGGGCATAGGGACCGGGGTAAGGGATGATACCGGGGGTACTGGGTGGTAACGGTTCAGTAAATATCCCAGGTACATGAGTGGAAGTGGTACATGAAAAAAAGGGAGGGGGAGCGGAGGCAAGAAGGTAACGTGGGAAACTGGAAGCAATGGAGATGTGATAGTTACCTGAGAGTGGAAACTATGGAGTCCCAGTGGTTGTACTTACAATACATGAGTGGGTGCCAGTGAATGGGTTGGTCCTAGTGGACGACTATTAAAGAGCAATGAAATGTGCACCTTAGTATGATGGTGATACTAACAAAACACATTTTCTGTGCTCGTTTATGTTTGTACGAAGCGAGTCCTAAAGTCTGGGTGGACTGATATGTGTGAGCGCATATACATACATCTAAACACATCAATAAATATTCATACAATAGTATACATACATATGTGCATGGTGTATATCACTTCCATCAAAAAGCCCACGAAATGTTTGATTTCTTTCGCTTTTGAGGCTATCCTGAGAATGTTCTATCTACAGCTCCTCACCGCTGCCAGTCTATCAGTCGCACTGAGGCTCTCTCCTCCAAGCCGAAACCAAGAAATAATAGACCTGTCTTCTCACTTACTTACCATCCCCACAATATTGCTGCCAAGAATATCCTCTTGAGACATCTATCCCTTCTCCGGGCAGACCCGACAACTCGTGATGTCTTCTCAGAGGCCCCTCTGGTGGCGTATAGGCGGGATCGTACCCTCAGGGATGTGCTGGTCCATGGCAGTCTGCCCCAACCTCATAAGTCTCTTCCTGGCACGGTGGCTTGTCTTCGATCGCGTTGCAAGACCTGCCCACACGTACTTCATACCCAGAGCCTGACATTCCCTAAGACGACCTTCCACATTCGTGAGGGTTTCATCAGTCGCAACGTCATCTATGCGATTACCTGCACACGATGTGACATGAGATATGCCGGTCAGACAGGTTTACGTCTTGGTGACAGATTTAGACAACATCTTTCTGATATCACCAGCGGCGCCCACAAACCAGTATCCATACATTTCAACAGTCCTGGCCACCGTGGCGTGGCCGACATACAGGTCACGGCCATCAAATCATGCGCATCCCACGAACGGGATCGGAAGACATTAGAACACCGTCTCATCTTCCAGTTGGGCACACTTTCCCCTCACGGACTCAATGTCCAACACAGCTTCATTTAACTTCCTAACCCCACCTCCTCCCACCCCTTAGCTAGGTCCACTAGCTAGGTACGTGCAGGTCCTTTATAGAACTTCGTAGTCAACTTTCTTGGCAGGTTTGCGTTCGGTGTTTTGTCATCGTTTTCTGAACGACCGCCACTCATGCCCCTCTGTGAGGACCAACACAATGTAATCTTCGGCAGCTGTGTTTCGATCGCTTACGAGAATTGCTAATTGTGTACTGCGTCCGCGACATCTTTGCCGGTCCATATTTTCACTTTTCCGCGCACATGGGCGCTTCTCCACTCCCACTCCCCCTTCCGCTTGACCTTTGACCCGTGTACCATACATCCGGTCTATTAATTCACTGACAGTTCTACGCGTGCCAGTCTTTCCAAGCAAGGGATTCAGATAAGTACCTTTAATTAGTTTTATATTGTCATAGAGTGTTTCATGTAGGTATGTGTCGGTCTGTATTTGTTTGTCCTGGGCTGACAAAGGCTTTGGCCGCAAAGTCCAATGTGTCTCTTATAGTAGTGTTTTAGTAAAGCTCACAATCTACTTCTCGTTTTTTGGGTGATTCATTCATGGTATATATGAGAAAGGAGAGAGAGAGAGAGAGAGAGAGAGAGAGAGAGAGAGAGAGAGAGAGAGAGAGAGAGAGAGAGAGAGAGAGAGAGAGAGAGGAGGGAGGGAGGGAGGAAGGGGTTCGTATAGTTCCTGCGATATGCCACATGGGGTATGCGGAGTAGGAAGGTCTATAAATACGAGGCTTCACTCATACTGTTCCTTATACAATAGGGTCAGTAAGGTTGATTGTTATACCACGTATCCTAGGATCAAATCGCGCAGTGTATTGTGTTATTGGGGTAATATAAGATCAGACCCCTAGTAATATACATGATATGGGTGTGCACAGTGAAACAAGATTATTATGCGTGGTTCTGGTGTGTGACTCACAGGTTTACTCTTGCTGTGTGTGAATGCATATCCCATAATGGAAATCATGGAACGACGTATACCAGAAACAGCCCGGATATTGGCTATACTGTGGGTGTGTCAATCACAGCTACTCTCCTTGCTGTTCATTGTAAGAGATAAAGGACAGATAGGTGTGTATGAGAGACAGCACGGATAATGTATATACTAGGGTTATGGGACCCTCAGCTTCTCCCGTTGCTGTTGATCTCTCGCTAAGTGTAGAGAGCAAGAAATAAGTAATGATATTATAGATCCCCTTCCCACACACACAGATACATACCTACACACACACAAACACTATATATATATATATATATATATATATATATATATATATATATATATATATATATATATATATATATATATATATATGGAAAGAGCAGCATTTGGAAGCACTTTAGCACTTTTCTTTGGAAAAGGCAGTAATGTTCTCAACCTTTTTTGGCCCATGCACCCACCCCTTCACCATATGTTCAGAATGTCATTCTCCCCTCCCCTTTCATATTTCCTCCCTATAAATTCTCCCTCCCCCAACACACACACACACGCACGCACGCACGCACGCACACACACACACAGTATACGTAACAATGGAAGCTAAATTTAATAATATAATAACAAATACTAGAATAAGTCTAGACGTCTACATAAAACGTGATTTGCAGGTCTACTTATGTTATAAAACAAATGTTAGAAGGGCGAGAACTATAAAACAGTAAAGTATGGAGGGAAAAACAATATCGAGTAATCGGTTCTTGTATTAACGTGATCTTGAAATAATCTTAATTCCCCCCCCCCCCCCTCCCCACCCGCCTCACACCCCCACCCCTATGTTCGGCCACATAAATGGCCATTGCTGTTGGCAATCAATCGAGCAAATCATACCGTAAATAAAAGGGCTCTTATGTTGATAAATCGCATCCATACATTTCATTGAATTTCCCTTGATGATCGTGATGGGTGATCATGTAATACTTGCAGCTGTCAATACCTCGACGATGGGTAGCGTTGTGATGTTCTGTTGTGATAATTTGGTGTGTCCAGTGTGTGCCGCATGGTTACACACCCGCTTCGCGCGCGTGATCCGGGACTGTTTCCGGATCCGGTCAGGGGTATGCACTACTGACGAGCTCAAATGAGGGCGAAACTCGAGTATAGTGTTTCCATATTGACGTGGATAGGCCTTAGGTTCATATCAGAATGTGATCGGCGTTGCCAGTAGTGGGTTGTGCTAAATATTTAAATTTCAAATCCCGAAACAACCACATAATCAATTATAGTAACACCCACATTAACGACCAAAAAAACCTCCAACATGTGAGTTTTTTTTGTGGGTTTATAGAGAATTACAGAAGTTCCAATGAGTGAAGTTCTATAAAGTATATCTCTCTATAAAAGATACAGGTTAGTAACAGCAAGTGTTGTCTAGAGGTATTGATATTTATTCTCGCATAACCCTTGTAGAGAAACCATTCAGAATTTTGGCTCACCGAGTACCCCCACTGTGAGAAATTAGACCTAAGTTAAGTTCTACACAGAATTATTTATAGATGATTTCTCTTCTAGGCCATATATATATATAGAGATCTTGGCAGTTAGCCACAGTAACCAATGAAAGCAGTTCTCTCATCTTCCAGCTGACTGTGCTCTGGTCGCCAACCTCATTTTTGATCTCATTACTTATTTCAAGTGACACAAGACACTTGGACAAATGATCACATTGACAATTGTACCATTGTAGTGAACATAAACAACAATGACTGTGTTCTACACTGGTTGAACCAGACATCAACATGAGAAGATCTTGACAACAGTTGGACAAACATTCACAAAGAATGATCACACCAACAGGTTAGACAAGTCATACATCATGGAAGATACTTGACAACAACCACACAGACTTTCACAATCTCTGTAACCAACCACAACAGTAGAGTAACAGTCACCATGAAGATGTTTGACACCTGTTGGACATTTCTTTCTCAACAATGTACAAGACAATCACAGAGACCTGTATCTCAAAAACTGTTCTCTTACTACTAATACTTTATTAATGTTTGATGAGGTCAAGTGAAGACTCAGGCTTCATATTCTGCCAACAATTTACATCTCAAATATGTTTATATGCAAATTATAGTGACATTATCTATGAAAACCCAAACACATCACTCAATATCCCCTCTGAAACATCAACCTAAATAAACCCTCCTCCTTCACATCTCTACACCATAAGTTATCCTACACCACACTTTAGACTTAAATCCTTTCTTCGACTGTTACTGAGGGAAACACAAGATAAGCCACAAATTGGGGCAAGCATAGGGACGTTCTGCTCCACTGGTCTGTTTTATCCTTTTAGCACCTATGATGGTGTTGGACAGCTCAGGTTACAGTTCTCCCCATGATGGTTTTCCAATTCAGGCTATTCCCTGCTGTCACAATCTTGAAAGAAATTTTAAAGCTCTATCTTTTCACTGGTGAGTTCATGAAGTTGACACTTAGGACTGTTATTTTACTTTTCCAGTAGAGGAAGATCTAAAAAGAAACAATATGTCCTAGTATTCTTCTTTCTGTCTATCTCACCTAAATTTGACTGTTCATGAAGTTGACACCCAAGACTGTTCTTTTGCTTTTCCAGTGGAGGAAGATCTAAAAAGAAACAATATGTCCCAGCTGTCTTTCTTCACAGTCTATCACTCCTAAGATTTCTGATGGAACTGAATCACCACACCGACTTAACACCAATCCATTTTGTGAATTTGCTCTATTTATTAACTTCTGCTCCTTCAGCTTTCAGCCATTATTAATATTAAGCTGTGATAGGGTCAGCTCCAAGTGCACCTTTAATGTCCACTCTTAGCCAGTAGTGACATGCTGAAGACCAGGTGATCTCTCCTCTTAAGGTTTCTTCTTGAATTTATCTTGAAGATATAGCCTGGAGCTTTTACAAAATTGGAGAGTATCCCTGTCTTAGGCTTTTTAAGAAAGACTTTTCTTCAGTGCCATCTGTATAGGCCAGAATTAGTGGATTCAGGCTGAATCTTTGCAACCTGTTGTTAATTTTGGTCTTTTTGGAGTCTGACTTTTCAGCTGGAGTTGAAGACTAGAGCTCAGGACTTCCCCTGGAGTTGTCCTGGTAATTGAAAGGCCTTCCCCATCTTCCTCATTCTCTGTTAATAAACAAAGGCACAACATGTGTTTTACATCTATTGAACCATTGTCACAGTTATACAGTACTATCACAGATTCAGAGAGGAATGGGAGGGGAAAGGGGAGTGTGATATTCGAACACCCGCCTCTCACTGATGATGAAGTGAAATTTTATTTGGGGGTTTGGGGTGATATCCTTTCTCCAGGTTCACCCCCAAAACCGTGAAGTCATAGGCACATACTCCTAATCAGAGGCAGCTTCACACAATTATCTTGTAAATTCTCACAATGAGTGGATCACAGGGACCGGTGTACCATGAGAACAGACAGTGTGATTAAGCACCAAGAAGTAGGCATTGTATGGCAGAAATCATGCACTAGAATTGCTTTCACAGGTGGAATACACATAATGAAAGAAAACATGAATTTTCCCTGACAAATAGCATGAGCCTTCCCATGTATTCATCTGACAGACACTGTAGGTTAATTTCCACAGTGCAATGCAGTCCTGCAAACATGGATATAATAAGTGTCTTTACTTTTACAAATATGAGAAGTTAATTATATAATTACCATCTCATTCATTCAAACATTCTCAGCCATTATAAGGGAGAAATTACATGCAGTATATAGCATCACACATTCTGAAACAAAGCTGCCAAAGGTAACTCTCAAGAGCGATGTACAGTTTGGTTAAGAATGGTCATGATAGGCACTCAATGAATGTTCAGAGCGCACAAAGGTTTTGCCATATGCATTGAGCGTGGTTTACAGTCATAAGCATAAGCAAATCATCAAATCAGACAGACAATAGACATGGTAAGAATGTTTCACTGCGGTAGACATGACAGGTTTTGAGCGGCAGTTTTAGAGTCACTGTACCGAAGTCCTGTCTTCTTTTTACATTTTCTCAAGAAAATATAACATATTAAATGATTTAGGTACCTGGAGTGCAGATGACCACATCCCAAAGAATGCTTTTGGGCAAATTTTACCACTGCATCTTGAACACGTCCTTACGGGATGGAATCAAGGCTTCGACTGGCGGGCTAATTATGTATTAAGGAGCGTTACCAGCCCAAGGGTTACCCAATGAAATTGAGACCCCACCATTCATCTACCCTCTCTCGATCTAGAATCTACGATTCTATTTTTAGTTAGGGTATCAAGACGGCTTACGTGGTTAACTACTGAGTATTGAGAAATGTAAATGGACTGGGGATGCGAACGTCTGAAGACATCATGCTACATAGCCTCCCCATAAAACTGTCATGGATACAATGACTGATAGGTCAGGCGTTCCAGTTCCCAGATCCTTTAAGTGGTGTCATCATTTACTCATCTCCCATTACTCCAACAAGAGCTGTGCATATGGAACCAATTGACTTTTCCTTTTTTAAGAAAAATCTGCTCCAATATTCATCAGTCATGAATTTGGTGGCATCTGCAAAGATCGTGAAGTTAGTCCCGCATGAAGTTCCATTTAGTCACTGGAAGTATGAAGAGTTATGACCACACTTATCAGTGAACTGCTCTCCAACTCATTTCTGACAATGCTCCACAGTCAATCTCCATGCTATACTTCCTGTCCATGATGAATGATCTCTCAGAGTCACACACTTTCAAAGCATGAGTACCATTGAGATTCATTATGAGAAGTAATGGCTTTGCAATTAAACCAACTTCTGTATGTCTGATGAGAGTGGTATAATTCCATATGTCTCTCACTCATTTGTCTTTATCAGAACTTCATTCTTCCCTTCGCCTCTGGAGAATGATAATCCTGTGAGGGTGTATTTAACTGAACACTTTATCCAACAGTAATCTTGGCATTTGGAACTGGGTTAAAATTTTTGATCATCACCGGAGCAAAAACAATCACTTCCGGGTGAACTGTATAGCAGCCGCTGCAGAACTTAAGACTAAAATCTACTAGTGCAGATTTGGTTAGCGTTGGACACAGGGTCTACCTTTCCAATAAGCCTCTTGTGTTTGCAGATGGTAGCAATTTCCCATTATATTTCCTTGACTTATTTCTGTAGTCTTACCATAGATTTAGAGGTGCACTTATTGGTTTAGATTTCCTCATTCCGTTAGGCCTCTATTTTGTTGTATTGTGAGAAGTGACATCATTTTCTCTCCTTAGTTGCTCTATTTTCTAACTTAGCAACCGAATTTGTAGATGCAGCCAGACTGTGACATCTACTACAACCAATATAGAATTCCAACTAGTTGTCTTCAGCCATGCTTGAGCTAAATGCTTTTGAGTGGCTGGAGTATCCGTTCTTTCTCTCCCACATGAGCAAACGTTTACTTTTGGCGAATAAGGCGTTTCTTCTCAGCCATAGAGAAGTCCGTCATTATCACAGCCACCTTTGAAGGGGTGTGATTATATGGGTTACTTCCTATATCCCAATATTGACTGGAATTTTGGAAGCAATTTTACTGACTTTGAGGACAGGACTGGCCAGGTCCTGTGAATATACCTCGCATCTCAGTAATAATATAAGATTCCACTGCGGAATGCATGGTTCTTATTATATAAAGAGTCGACTGCTGAACTTGCAGAGATCTTTATCTTGAAAGGAGTCAGCTGTTTGAAACTGATCTTTCGTTAGTCCACTTTCGCAGACATTGTGTATAGAGTGTCACTGCTGGAGTTGCAGTGATCTCTACCATATAAGAGTTAACTGTTTAAGAACAGTAATCCTTATTAGTCCATTCCATCACAGACTTTGCTCTTGTCTAGAACCGAGCTACATTCCTACCATTTTCTCCGGCAGAAATATCTTCCCATTGAGAATGAAAAAGGAGAAAGACATTAGTTACACTAACTTTGTCCGTCCTTTAATCTCCACCTTTTCCAGGCAGAAATGCTTTCTCACTGAGGATGAATTGACGCCGACGTCGGAGACGGATCCTGTTTTATCTCTTCATGAAATTGTTCAGGTTGTCCACGTTATGCTCCTAGTCGTATGATACGCCAATGACATCAGGTTGGTTATCCATCGTTTCCTGGACACATACTTTTGCGTACGCTCCCCACTTCCATATGAATGGCTAGGGGTCCAGTTATTTTGATGGCCTTCCTGGAGATTCAATGAGTTCACTCCTAGTGACTTGGATCCTAGTACACCAGAGATCACACCATCGAACAATAGACTAATGTCTTATAGACACCAGACTGTGGTCAGGTCATGAGTGACTGACCATGACATCAGGTAGAATCTTCCTTTCATCTCGTCCATTACGTATCAAGTACGCTTAATAATACCATTAATTCAAGAATGGCAAGTGACTGAGTTGATAAGGATGTTTTCTCCTGGAGATTCAATTGTGCTTACTTTCTCAGCAGCTTGATCAGGGCTACCGACAAGATTACACAACTGAAGAATAAACCCAACGTCGAATTGACACTGGACATTAGCCGGTACGAATACTGACTATACTGAGAGAGATGGTTAGTGAGGTGTCCTAATGGTTGCCCAATTTTTCCATCAGGGTTCACACTCTCTGCTCTCAGTGTTGCCAACATGTTATGGGGACTGAGGAATTAAGTACCCATTATATGATGTGATGCAGTGATATTAAAATGTAAATACACTAATTCCCCTTTCTCCCATGTTAGCCAATAAGTTAGAAAATGGAGTAGGCCCCCTATTTATTCCCTGGATAAAGTGTCTTAATTTATCTCAAGAAAAATCAAATTTATCCTGAAATTAGCTGTCTATGTTATTTAAAAATAATTTGTGTCTTCTGGTTCGCAGGTACCTTTGATACTCATAGTGAACACAGTATGCACAAAATTAAACAACATCATTGACAGTCTATTACATCAGCCCATCTTGAACCACAACATTATCATGGGTATAGCAAACATGTTGACCCATAAGATAATTAACATTTTTGTTCAACTACATTGTACAATGTGACATTTGTGAACAGTGATACATGCAATATTACCACCATTGATGAAACAACCACCACCCGAGATTTACTTGTGGGTTTAAACATCTGGACCTTTTGTCCACATTTATGTGACGAGATCCATTAACCACATCATAAAACTCTAAGCAATAGGTTTAATTTTGCGAGAGGTTACTCCCTGATTCTAATACAAACATAGATATCCTCCACAGGAGTCCCAGACAAGGTATACCCATAGTTTACATCCCGAGTCGTCAGACCTCGTTATGTGAATCCCATAAAAGGTATTCCCAGGGTTCAATTAGTGCATAGAGCACTCAATATGTGATTACCTTGAGGGGTGTTCCCAGAGTTCTAATTGCCTATATTAGTCCACAATATGTGATCCCCTTTTGCAGGTTATTCCCGGGGTCCAGTCGCGGATACGGGTCCACAACATGTGATCTCCTTTAGGGGTGTTCCCGGGGTTCAATCGCGGATATGAGGCCCCAACATGTGATCACCTTTAGGGGTGTTCCCGGGGTTCAATCGCGGATACGAGCCTCCAACATGTGAGGTTTTTTTGTGGGTTTATAGAGAATTACAGCAGTTCCAATGAGTGAAGTTCTATAAAGTATATCTCTCTATAAAAGATACAGGTTAGTAACAGCAAGTGTTGTCTAGAGGTATTGATATTTATTCTCGCATAACCCTTGTAGAGAAACCATTCAGAATTTTGGCTCACCGAGTACCCCCACTGTGAGAAATTAGACCTAAGTTAAGTTCTACACAGAATTATTTATAGATGATTTCTCTTCTAGGCCATATATATATATATATATATATATATATATATATATATATATATATATATATATATATATATATATATATATAGATCTTGGCAGTTAGCCACAGTAACCAATGAAAGCAGTTCTCTCATCTTCCAGCTGACTGTGCTCTGGTCGCCAACCTCATTTTTGATCTCATTACTTATTTCAAGTGACACAAGACACTTGGACAAATGATCACATTGACAATTGTACCATTGTAGTGAACATAAACAACAATGACTGTATTCTACACTGGTTGAACCAGACATCAACATGAGAAGATCTTGACAACAGTTGGACAAACATTCACAAAGAATGATCACACCAACAGGTTAGACAAGTCATACATCATGGAAGATACTTGACAACAACCACACAGACTTTCACAATCTCTGTAACCAACCACAACAGTAGAGTAACAGTCACCATGAAGATGTTTGACACCTGTTGGACATTTCTTTCTCAACAATGTACAAGACAATCACAGAGACCTGTATCTCAAAAACTGTTCTCTTACTACTAATACTTTATTAATGTTTGATGAGGTCAAGTGAAGACTCAGGCTTCATATTCTGCCAACAATTTACATCTCAAATATGTTTATATGCAAATTATAGTGACATTATCTATGAAAACCCAAACACATCACTCAATATCCCCTCTGAAACATCAACCTAAATAAACCCTCCTCCTTCACATCTCTACACCATAAGTTATCCTACACCACACTTTAGACTTAAATCCTTTCTTCGACTGTTACTGAGGGAAACACAAGATAAGCCATAAATTGGGGCAAGCATAGGGACGTTCTGCTCCACTGGTCTGTTTTATCCTTTTAGCACCTATGATGGTGTTGGACAGCTCAGGTTACAGTTCTCCCCATGATGGTTTTCCAATTCAGGCTATTCCCTGCTGTCACAATCTTGAAAGAAATTTTAAAGCTCTATCTTTTCACTGGTGAGTTCATGAAGTTGACACTTAGGACTGTTATTTTACTTTTCCAGTAGAGGAAGATCTAAAAAGAAACAATATGTCCTAGTATTCTTCTTTCTGTCTATCTCACCTAAATTTGACTGTTCATGAAGTTGACACCCAAGACTGTTCTTTTGCTTTTCCAGTGGAGGAAGATCTAAAAAGAAACAATATGTCCCAGCTGTCTTTCTTCACAGTCTATCACTCCTAAGATTTCTGATGGAACTGAATCACCACACCGACTTAACACCAATCCATTTTGTGAATTTGCTCTATTTATTAACTTCTGCTCCTTCAGCTTTCAGCCATTATTAATATTAAGCTGTGATAGGGTCAGCTCCAAGTGCACCTTTAATGTCCACTCTTAGCCAGTAGTGACATGCTGAAGACCAGGTGATCTCTCCTCTTAAGGTTTCTTCTTGAATTTATCTTGAAGATATAGCCTGGAGCTTTTACAAAATTGGAGAGTATCCCTGTCTTAGGCTTTTTAAGAAAGACTTTTCTTCAGTGCCATCTGTATAGGCCAGAATTAGTGGATTCAGGCTGAATCTTTGCAACCTGTTGTTAATTTTGGTCTTTTTGGAGTCTGACTTTTCAGCTGGAGTTGAAGACTAGAGCTCAGGACTTCCCCTGGAGTTGTCCTGGTAATTGAAAGGCCTTCCCCATCTTCCTCATTCTCTGTTAATAAACAAAGGCACAACATGTGTTTTACATCTATTGAACCATTGTCACAGTTATACAGTACTATCACAGATTCAGAGAGGAATGGGAGGGGAAAGGGGAGTGTGATATTCGAACACCCGCCTCTCACTGATGATGAAGTGCAATTTTATTTGGGGGTTTGGGGTGATATCCTTTCTCCAGGTTCATCCCCAAAACCGTGAAGTCATAGGCACATACTCCTAATCAGAGGCAGCTTCACACAATTATCTTGTAAATTCTCACAATGAGTGGATCACAGGGACCGGTGTACCATGAGAACAGACAGTGTGATTAAGCACCAAGAAGTAGGCATTGTATGGCAGAAATCATGCACTAGAATTGCTTTCACAGGTGGAATACACATAATGAAAGAAAACATGAATTTTCCCTGACAAATAGCATGAGCCTTCCCATGTATTCATCTGACAGACACTGTAGGTTAATTTCCACAGTGCAATGCAGTCCTGCAAACATGGATATAATAAGTGTCTTTACTTTTACAAATATGAGAAGTTAATTATATAATTACCATCTCATTCATTCAAACATTCTCAGCCATTATAAGGGAGAAATTACATGCAGTATATAGCATCACACATTCTGAAACAAAGCTGCAAAAGGTAACTCTCAAGAGCGATGTACAGTTTGGTTAAGAATGGTCATGATAGGCACTCAATGAATGTTCAGAGCGCACAAAGGTTTTGCCATATGCATTGAGCGTGGTTTACAGTCATAAGCATAAGCAAATCATCAAATCAGACAGACAATAGACATGGTAAGAATGTTTCACTGCGGTAGACATGACAGGTTTTGAGCGGCAGTTTTAGAGTCACTGTACCGAAGTCCTGTCTTCTTTTTACATTTTCTCAAGAAAATATAACATATTAAATGATTTAGGTACCTGGAGTGCAGATGACCACATCCCAAAGAATGCTTTTGGGCA
Source organism: Cepaea hortensis (assembly GCA_963921405.1). Classification (NCBI taxonomy): domain Eukaryota; kingdom Metazoa; phylum Mollusca; class Gastropoda; order Stylommatophora; family Helicidae; genus Cepaea; species Cepaea hortensis. The sequence continues at coordinate 54,381,795 of OY992887.1, forward strand.
AATTTTACCACTGCATCTTGAACACGTCCTTACGGGATGGAATCAAGGCTTCGACTGGCGGGCTAATTATGTATTAAGGAGCGTTACCAGCCCAAGGGTTACCCAATGAAATTGAGACCCCACCATTCATCTACCCTCTCTCGATCTAGAATCTACGATTCTATTTTTAGTTAGGGTATCAAGACGGCTTACGTGGTTAACTACTGAGTATTGAGAAATGTAAATGGACTGGGGATGCGAACGTCTGAAGACATCATGCTACATAGCCTCCCTATAAAACTGTCATGGATACAATGACTGATAGGTCAGGCGTTCCAGTTCCCAGATCCTTTAAGTGGTGTCATCATTTACTCATCTCCCATTACTCCAACAAGAGCTGTGCATATGGAACCAATTGACTTTTCCTTTTTTAAGAAAAATCTGCTCCAATATTCATCAGTCATGAATTTGGTGGCATCTGCAAAGATCGTGAAGTTAGTCCCGCATGAAGTTCCATTTAGTCACTGGAAGTATGAAGAGTTATGACCACACTTATCAGTGAACTGCTCTCCAACTCATTTCTGACAATGCTCCACAGTCAATCTCCATGCTATACTTCCTGTCCATGATGAATGATCTCTCAGAGTCACACACTTTCAAAGCATGAGTACCATTGAGATTCATTATGAGAAGTAATGGCTTTGCAATTAAACCAACTTCTGTATGTCTGATGAGAGTGGTATAATTCCATATGTCTCTCACTCATTTGTCTTTATCAGAACTTCATTCTTCCCTTCGCCTCTGGAGAATGATAATCCTGTGAGAGTGTATTTAACTGAACACTTTCTCCAACAGTAATCTTGGCATTTGGAACTGGGTTAAAATTTTTGATCATCACCGGAGCAAAAACAATCACTTCCGGGTGAACTGTATAGCAGCCGCTGCAGAACTTAAGACTAAAATCTACTAGTGCAGATTTGGTTAGCGTTGGACACAGGGTCTACCTTTCCAATAAGCCTCTTGTGTTTGCAGATGGTAGCAATTTCCCATTATATTTCCTTGACTTATTTCTGTAGTCTTACCATAGATTTAGAGGTGCACTTATTGGTTGAGATTTCCTCATTCCGTTAGGCCTCTATTTTGTTGCATTGTGAGAAGTGACATCATTTTCTCTCCTTAGTTGCTCTATTTTCTAACTTAGCAACCGAATTTGTAGATGCAGCCAGACTGTGACATCTACTACAACCAATATAGAATCCCAACTAGTTGTCTTCAGCCATGCTTGAGCTAAATGCTTTTGAGTGGCTGGAGTATCCGTTCTTTCTCTCCCACATGAGCAAACGTTTACTTTTGGCGAATAAGGCGTTTCTTCTCAGCCATAGAGAAGTCCGTCATTATCACAGCCACCTTTGAAGGGGTGTGATTATATGGGTTACTTCCTATATCCCAATATTGACTGGAATTTTGGAAGCAATTTTACTGACTTTGAGGACAGGACTGGCCAGGTCCTGTGAATATACCTCGCATCTCAGTAATAATATAAGATTCCACTGCGGAATGCATGGTTCTTATTATATAAAGAGTCGACTGCTGAACTTGCAGAGATCTTTATCTTGAAAGGAGTCAGCTGTTTGAAACTGATCTTTCGTTAGTCCACTTTCGCAGACATTGTGTATAGAGTGTCACTGCTGGAGTTGCAGTGATCTCTACCATATAAGAGTTAACTGTTTAAGAACAGTAATCCTTATTAGTCCATTCCATTACAGACTTTGCTCTTGTCTAGAACCGAGCTACATTCCTACCATTTTCTCCGGCAGAAATATCTTCCCATTGAGAATGAAAAAGGAGAAAGACATTAGTTACACTAACTTTGTCCGTCCTTTAATCTCCACCTTTTCCAGGCAGAAATGCTTTCTCACTGAGGATGAATTGACGCCGACGTCGGAGACGGATCCTGTTTTATCTCTTCATGAAATTTTTCAGGTTGTCCACGTTATGCTCCTAGTCGTATGATACGCCAATGACATCAGGTTGGTTATCCATCGTTTCCTGGACACATACTTTTGCGTACGCTCTCCACTTCCATATGAATGGCTAGGGGTCCAGTTATTTTGATGGCCTTCCTGGCGATTCAATGAGTTCACTTGGATCCTAGTACACCAGAGATCACACCATCGAACAATAGACTAATGTCTTATAGACACCAGACTGTGGTCAGGTCATGAGTGACTGACCATGACATCAGGTAGAATCTTCCTTTCATCTCGTCCATTACGTATCAAGTACGCTTAATAATACCATTAATTCAAGAATGGCAAGTGACTGAGTTGATAAGGATGTTTTCTCCTGGAGATTCAATTGTGCTTACTTTCTCAGCAGCTTGATCAGGGCTACCGACAAGATTACACAACTGAAGAATAAACCCAACGTCGAATTGACACTGGACATTAGCCGGTACGAATACTGACTATACTGAGAGAGATGGTTAGTGAGGTGTCCTAATGGTTGCCCAATTTTTCCATCAGGGTTCACACTCTCTGCTCTCAGTGTTGCCAACATGTTATGGGGACTGAGGAATTAAGTACCCATTATATGATGTGATGCAGTGATATTAAAATGTAAATACACTAATTCCCCTTTCTCCCATGTTAGCCAATAAGTTAGAAAATGGAGTAGGCCCCCTATTTATTCCCTGGATAAAGTGTCTTAATTTATCTCAAGAAAAATCAAATTTATCCTGAAATTAGCTGTCTATGTTATTTAAAAATAATTTGTGTCTTCTGGTTCGCAGGTACCTTTGATACTCATAGTGAACACAGTATGCACAAAATTAAACAACATCATTGACAGTCTATTACATCAGCCCATCTTGAACCACAACATTATCATGGGTATAGCAAACATGTTGACCCATAAGATAATTAACATTTTTGTTCAACTACATTGTACAATGTGACATTTGTGAACAGTGATACATGCAATATTACCACCATTGATGAAACAACCACCACCCGAGATTTACTTGTGGGTTTAAACATCTGGACCTTTTGTCCACATTTATGTGACGAGATCCATTAACCACATCATAAAACTCTAAGCAATAGGTTTAATTTTGCGAGAGGTTACTCCCTGATTCTAATACAAACATAGATATCCTCCACAGGAGTCCCAGACAAGGTATACCCATAGTTTACATCCCGAGTCGTCAGACCTCGTTATGTGAATCCCATAAAAGGTATTCCCAGGGTTCAATTAGTGCATAGAGCACTCAATATGTGATTACCTTGAGGGGTGTTCCCAGAGTTCTAATTGCCTATATTAGTCCACAATATGTGATCCCCTTTTGCAGGTTATTCCCGGGGTCCAGTCGCGGATACGGGTCCACAACATGTGATCTCCTTTAGGGGTGTTCCCGGGGTTCAATCGCGGATACGAGCCTCCAACATGTGAGGTTTTTTTGTGGGTTTATAGAGAATTACAGCAGTTCCAATGAGTGAAGTTCTATAAAGTATATCTCTCTATAAAAGATACAGGTTAGTAACAGCAAGTGTTGTCTAGAGGTATTGATATTTATTCTCGCATAACCCTTGTAGAGAAACCATTCAGAATTTTGGCTCACCGAGTACCCCCACTGTGAGAAATTAGACCTAAGTTAAGTTCTACACAGAATTATTTATAGATGATTTCTCTTCTAGGCCATATATATATATAGAGAGATCTTGGCAGTTAGCCACAGTAACCAATGAAAGCAGTTCTCTCATCTTCCAGCTGACTGTGCTCTGGTCGCCAACCTCATTTTTGATCTCATTACTTATTTCAAGTGACACAAGACACTTGGACAAATGATCACATTGACAATTGTACCATTGTAGTGAACATAAACAACAATGACTGTATTCTACACTGGTTGAACCAGACATCAACATGAGAAGATCTTGACAACAGTTGGACAAACATTCACAAAGAATGATCACACCAACAGGTTAGACAAGTCATACATCATGGAAGATACTTGACAACAACCACACAGACTTTCACAATCTCTGTAACCAACCACAACAGTAGAGTAACAGTCACCATGAAGATGTTTGACACCTGTTGGACATTTCTTTCTCAACAATGTACAAGACAATCACAGAGACCTGTATCTCAAAAACTGTTCTCTTACTACTAATACTTTATTAATGTTTGATGAGGTCAAGTGAAGACTCAGGCTTCATATTCTGCCAACAATTTACATCTCAAATATGTTTATATGCAAATTATAGTGACATTATCTATGAAAACCCAAACACATCACTCAATATCCCCTCTGAAACACCAACCTAAATAAACCCTCCTCCTTCACATCTCTACACCATAGGTTATCCTACACCACACTTTAGACTTAAATCCTTTCTTCGACTGTTACTGAGGGAAACACAAGATAAGCCATAAATTGGGGCAAGCATAGGGACGTTCTGCTCCACTGGTCTGTTTTATCCTTTTAGCACCTATGATGGTGTTGGACAGCTCAGGTTACAGTTCTCCCCATGATGGTTTTCCAATTCAGGCTATTCCCTGCTGTCACAATCTTGAAAGAAATTTTAAAGCTCTATCTTTTCACTGGTGAGTTCATGAAGTTGACACTTAGGACTGTTATTTTACTTTTCCAGTAGAGGAAGATCTAAAAAGAAACAATATGTCCTAGTATTCTTCTTTCTGTCTATCTCACCTAAATTTGACTGTTCATGAAGTTGACACCCAAGACTGTTCTTTTGCTTTTCCAGTGGAGGAAGATCTAAAAAGAAACAATATGTCCCAGCTGTCTTTCTTCACAGTCTATCACTCCTAAGATTTCTGATGGAACTGAATCACCACACCGACTTAACACCAATCCATTTTGTGAATTTGCTCTATTTATTAACTTCTGCTCCTTCAGCTTTCAGCCATTATTAATATTAAGCTGTGATAGGGTCAGCTCCAAGTGCACCTTTAATGTCCACTCTTAGCCAGTAGTGACATGCTGAAGACCAGGTGATCTCTCCTCTTAAGGTTTCTTCTTGAATTTATCTTGAAGATATAGCCTGGAGCTTTTACAAAATTGGAGAGCATCCCTGTCTTAGGCTTTTTAAGAAAGACTTTTCTTCAGTGCCATCTGTATAGGCCAGAATTAGTGGATTCAGGCTGAATCTTTGCAACCTGTTGTTAATTTTGGTCTTTTTGGAGTCTGACTTTTCAGCTGGAGTTGAAGACAAGAGCTCAGGACTTCCCCTGGAGTTGTCCTGGTAATTGAAAGGCCTTCCCCATCTTCCTCATTCTCTGTTAATAAACAAAGGCACAACATGTGTTTTACATCTATTGAACCATTGTCACAGTTATACAGTACTATCACAGATTCAGAGAGGAATGGGAGGGGAAAGGGGAGTGTGATATTCGAACACCCGCCTCTCACTGATGATGAAGTGCAATTTTATTTGGGGGTTTGGGGTGATATCCTTTCTCCAGGTTCATCCCCAAAACCGTGAAGTCATAGGCACATACTCCTAATCAGAGGCAGCTTCACACAATTATCTTGTAAATTCTCACAATGAGTGGATCACAGGGACCGGTGTACCATGAGAACAGACAGTGTGATTAAGCACCAAGAAGTAGGCATTGTATGGCAGAAATCATGCACTAGAATTGCTTTCACAGGTGGAATACACATAATGAAAGAAAACATGAATTTTCCCTGACAAATAGCATGAGCCTTCCCATGTATTCATCTGACAGACACTGTAGGTTAATTTCCACAGTGCAATGCAGTCCTGCAAACATGGATATAATAAGTGTCTTTACTTTTACAAATATGAGAAGTTAATTATATAATTACCATCTCATTCATTCAAACATTCTCAGCCATTATAAGGGAGAAATTACATGCAGTATATAGCATCACACATTCTGAAACAAAGCTGCCAAAGGTAACTCTCAAGAGCGATGTACAGTTTGGTTAAGAATGGTCATGATAGGCACTCAATGAATGTTCAGAGCGCACAAAGGTTTTGCCATATGCATTGAGCGTGGTTTACAGTCATAAGCATAAGCAAATCATCAAATCAGACAGACAATAGACATGGTAAGAATGTTTCACTGCGGTAGACATGACAGGTTTTGAGCGGCAGTTTTAGAGTCACTGTACCGAAGTCCTGTCTTCTTTTTACATTTTCTCAAGAAAATATAACATATTAAATGATTTAGGTACCTGGAGTGCAGATGACCACATCCCAAAGAATGCTTTTGGGCAAATTTTACCACTGCATCTTGAACACGTCCTTACGGGATGGAATCAAGGCTTCGACTGGCGGGCTAATTATGTATTAAGGAGCGTTACCAGCCCAAGGGTTACCCAATGAAATTGAGACCCCACCATTCATCTACCCTCTCTCGATCTAGAATCTACGATTCTATTTTTAGTTAGGGTATCAAGACGGCTTACGTGGTTAACTACTGAGTATTGAGAAATGTAAATGGACTGGGGATGCGAACGTCTGAAGACATCATGCTACATAGCCTCCCCATAAAACTGTCATGGATACAATGACTGATAGGTCAGGCGTTCCAGTTCCCAGATCCTTTAAGTGGTGTCATCATTTACTCATCTCCCATTACTCCAACAAGAGCAGTGCATATGGAACCAATTGACTTTTCCTTTTTTAAGAAAAATCTGCTCCAATATTCATCAGTCATGAATTTGGTGGCATCTGCAAAGATCGTGAAGTTAGTCCCGCATGAAGTTCCATTTAGTCACTGGAAGTATGAAGAGTTATGACCACACTTATCAGTGAACTGCTCTCCAACTCATTTCTGACAATGCTCCACAGTCAATCTCCATGCTATACTTCCTGTCCATGATGAATGATCTCTCAGAGTCACACACTTTCAAAGCATGAGTACCATTGAGATTCATTATGAGAAGTAATGGCTTTGCAATTAAACCAACTTCTGTATGTCTGATGAGAGTGGTATAATTCCATATGTCTCTCACTCATTTGTCTTTATCAGAACTTCATTCTTCCCTTCGCCTCTGGAGAATGATAATCCTGTGAGAGTGTATTTAACTGAACACTTTCTCCAACAGTAATCTTGGCATTTGGAACTGGGTTAAAATTTTTGATCATCACCGGAGCAAAAACAATCACTTCCGGGTGAACTGTATAGCAGCCGCTGCAGAACTTAAGACTAAAATCTACTAGTGCAGATTTGGTTAGCGTTGGACACAGGGTCTACCTTTCCAATAAGCCTCTTGTGTTTGCAGATGGTAGCAATTTCCCATTATATTTCCTTGACTTATTTCTGTAGTCTTACCATAGATTTAGAGGTGCACTTATTGGTTTAGATTTCCTCATTCCGTTAGGCCTCTATTTTGTTGTATTGTGAGAAGTGACATCATTTTCTCTCCTTAGTTGCTCTATTTTCTAACTTAGCAACCGAATTTGTAGATGCAGCCAGACTGTGACATCTACTACAACCAATATAGAATCCCAACTAGTTGTCTTCAGCCATGCTTGAGCTAAATGCTTTTGAGTGGCTGGAGTATCCGTTCTTTCTCTCCCACATGAGCAAACGTTTACTTTTGGCGAATAAGGCGTTTCTTCTCAGCCATAGAGAAGTCCGTCATTATCACAGCCACCTTTGAAGGGGTGTGATTATATGGGTTACTTCCTATATCCCAATATTGACTGGAATTTTGGAAGCAATTTTACTGACTTTGAGGACAGGACTGGCCAGGTCCTGTGAATATACCTCGCATCTCAGTAATAATATAAGATTCCACTGCGGAATGCATGGTTCTTATTATATAAAGAGTCGACTGCTGAACTTGCAGAGATCTTTATCTTGAAAGGAGTCAGCTGTTTGAAACTGATCTTTCGTTAGTCCACTTTCGCAGACATTGTGTATAGAGTGTCACTGCTGGAGTTGCAGTGATCTCTACCATATAAGAGTTAACTGTTTAAGAACAGTAATCCTTATTAGTCCATTCCATCACAGACTTTGCTCTTGTCTAGAACCGAGCTACATTCCTACCATTTTCTCCGGCAGAAATATCTTCCCATTGAGAATGAAAAAGGAGAAAGACATTAGTTACACTAACTTTGTCCGTCCTTTAATCTCCACCTTTTCCAGGCAGAAATGCTTTCTCACTGAGGATGAATTGACGCCGACGTCGGAGACGGATCCTGTTTTATCTCTTCATGAAATTTTTCAGGTTGTCCACGTTATGCTCCTAGTCGTATGATACGCCAATGACATCAGGTTGGTTATCCATCGTTTCCTGGACACATACTTTTGCGTACGCTCTCCACTTCCATATGAATGGCTAGGGGTCCAGTTATTTTGATGGCCTTCCTGGCGATTCAATGAGTTCACTTGGATCCTAGTACACCAGAGATCACACCATCGAACAATAGACTAATGTCTTATAGACACCAGACTGTGGTCAGGTCATGAGTGACTGACCATGACATCAGGTAGAATCTTCCTTTCATCTCGTCCATTACGTATCAAGTACGCTTAATAATACCATTAATTCAAGAATGGCAAGTGACTGAGTTGATAAGGATGTTTTCTCCTGGAGATTCAATTGTGCTTACTTTCTCAGCAGCTTGATCAGGGCTACCGACAAGATTACACAACTGAAGAATAAACCCAACGTCGAATTGACACTGGACATTAGCCGGTACGAATACTGACTATACTGAGAGAGATGGTTAGTGAGGTGTCCTAATGGTTGCCCAATTTTTCCATCAGGGTTCACACTCTCTGCTCTCAGTGTTGCCAACATGTTATGGGGACTGAGGAATTAAGTACCCATTATATGATGTGATGCAGTGATATTAAAATGTAAATACACTAATTCCCCTTTCTCCCATGTTAGCCAATAAGTTAGAAAATGGAGTAGGCCCCCTATTTATTCCCTGGATAAAGTGTCTTAATTTATCTCAAGAAAAATCAAATTTATCCTGAAATTAGCTGTCTATGTTATTTAAAAATAATTTGTGTCTTCTGGTTCGCAGGTACCTTTGATACTCATAGTGAACACAGTATGCACAAAATTAAACAACATCATTGACAGTCTATTACATCAGCCCATCTTGAACCACAACATTATCATGGGTATAGCAAACATGTTGACCCATAAGATAATTAACATTTTTGTTCAACTACATTGTACAATGTGACATTTGTGAACAGTGATACATGCAATATTACCACCATTGATGAAACAACCACCACCCGAGATTTACTTGTGGGTTTAAACATCTGGACCTTTTGTCCACATTTATGTGACGAGATCCATTAACCACATCATAAAACTCTAAGCAATAGGTTTAATTTTGCGAGAGGTTACTCCCTGATTCTAATACAAACATAGATATCCTCCACAGGAGTCCCAGACAAGGTATACCCATAGTTTACATCCCGAGTCGTCAGACCTCGTTATGTGAATCCCATAAAAGGTATTCCCAGGGTTCAATTAGTGCATAGAGCACTCAATATGTGATTACCTTGAGGGGTGTTCCCAGAGTTCTAATTGCCTATATTAGTCCACAATATGTGATCCCCTTTTGCAGGTTATTCCCGGGGTCCAGTCGCGGATACGGGTCCACAACATGTGATCTCCTTTAGGGGTGTTCCCGGGGTTCAATCGCGGATATGAGGCCCCAACATGTGATCACCTTTAGGGGTGTTCCCGGGGTTCAATCGCGGATACGAGCCTCCAACATGTGAGGTTTTTTTGTGGGTTTATAGAGAATTACAGCAGTTCCAATGAGTGAAGTTCTATAAAGTATATCTCTCTATAAAAGATACAGGTTAGTAACAGCAAGTGTTGTCTAGAGGTATTGATATTTATTCTCGCATAACCCTTGTAGAGAAACCATTCAGAATTTTGGCTCACCGAGTACCCCCACTGTGAGAAATTAGACCTAAGTTAAGTTCTACACAGAATTATTTATAGATGATTTCTCTTCTAGGCCATATATATATATATATATAGATCTTGGCAGTTAGCCACAGTAACCAATGAAAGCAGTTCTCTCATCTTCCAGCTGACTGTGCTCTGGTCGCCAACCTCATTTTTGATCTCATTACTTATTTCAAGTGACACAAGACACTTGGACAAATGATCACATTGACAATTGTACCATTGTAGTGAACATAAACAACAATGACTGTATTCTACACTGGTTGAACCAGACATCAACATGAGAAGATCTTGACAACAGTTGGACAAACATTCACAAAGAATGATCACACCAACAGGTTAGACAAGTCATACATCATGGAAGATACTTGACAACAACCACACAGACTTTCACAATCTCTGTAACCAACCACAACAGTAGAGTAACAGTCACCATGAAGATGTTTGACACCTGTTGGACATTTCTTTCTCAACAATGTACAAGACAATCACAGAGACCTGTATCTCAAAAACTGTTCTCTTACTACTAATACTTTATTAATGTTTGATGAGGTCAAGTGAAGACTCAGGCTTCATATTCTGCCAACAATTTACATCTCAAATATGTTTATATGCAAATTATAGTGACATTATCTATGAAAACCCAAACACATCACTCAATATCCCCTCTGAAACATCAACCTAAATAAACCCTCCTCCTTCACATCTCTACACCATAAGTTATCCTACACCACACTTTAGACTTAAATCCTTTCTTCGACTGTTACTGAGGGAAACACAAGATAAGCCATAAATTGGGGCAAGCATAGGGACGTTCTGCTCCACTGGTCTGTTTTATCCTTTTAGCACCTATGATGGTGTTGGACAGCTCAGGTTACAGTTCTCCCCATGATGGTTTTCCAATTCAGGCTATTCCCTGCTGTCACAATCTTGAAAGAAATTTTAAAGCTCTATCTTTTCACTGGTGAGTTCATGAAGTTGACACTTAGGACTGTTATTTTACTTTTCCAGTAGAGGAAGATCTAAAAAGAAACAATATGTCCTAGTATTCTTCTTTCTGTCTATCTCACCTAAATTTGACTGTTCATGAAGTTGACACCCAAGACTGTTCTTTTGCTTTTCCAGTGGAGGAAGATCTAAAAAGAAACAATATGTCCCAGCTGTCTTTCTTCACAGTCTATCACTCCTAAGATTTCTGATGGAACTGAATCACCACACCGACTTAACACCAATCCATTTTGTGAATTTGCTCTATTTATTAACTTCTGCTCCTTCAGCTTTCAGCCATTATTAATATTAAGCTGTGATAGGGTCAGCTCCAAGTGCACCTTTAATGTCCACTCTTAGCCAGTAGTGACATGCTGAAGACCAGGTGATCTCTCCTCTTAAGGTTTCTTCTTGAATTTATCTTGAAGATATAGCCTGGAGCTTTTACAAAATTGGAGAGTATCCCTGTCTTAGGCTTTTTAAGAAAGACTTTTCTTCAGTGCCATCTGTATAGGCCAGAATTAGTGGATTCAGGCTGAATCTTTGCAACCTGTTGTTAATTTTGGTCTTTTTGGAGTCTGACTTTTCAGCTGGAGTTGAAGACTAGAGCTCAGGACTTCCCCTGGAGTTGTCCTGGTAATTGAAAGGCCTTCCCCATCTTCCTCATTCTCTGTTAATAAACAAAGGCACAACATGTGTTTTACATCTATTGAACCATTGTTACAGTTATACAGTACTATCACAGATTCAGAGAGGAATGGGAGGGGAAAGGGGAGTGTGATATTCGAACACCCGCCTCTCACTGATGATGAAGTGCAATTTTATTTGGGGGTTTGGGGTGATATCCTTTCTCCAGGTTCATCCCCAAAACCGTGAAGTCATAGGCACATACTCCTAATCAGAGGCAGCTTCACACAATTATCTTGTAAATTCTCACAATGAGTGGATCACAGGGACCGGTGTACCATGAGAACAGACAGTGTGATTAAGCACCAAGAAGTAGGCATTGTATGGCAGAAATCATGCACTAGAATTGCTTTCACAGGTGGAATACACATAATGAAAGAAAACATGAATTTTCCCTGACAAATAGCATGAGCCTTCCCATGTATTCATCTGACAGACACTGTAGGTTAATTTCCACAGTGCAATGCAGTCCTGCAAACATGGATATAATAAGTGTCTTTACTTTTACAAATATGAGAAGTTAATTATATAATTACCATCTCATTCATTCAAACATTCTCAGCCATTATAAGGGAGAAATTACATGCAGTATATAGCATCACACATTCTGAAACAAAGCTGCAAAAGGTAACTCTCAAGAGCGATGTACAGTTTGGTTAAGAATGGTCATGATAGGCACTCAATGAATGTTCAGAGCGCACAAAGGTTTTGCCATATGCATTGAGCGTGGTTTACAGTCATAAGCATAAGCAAATCATCAAATCAGACAGACAATAGACATGGTAAGAATGTTTCACTGCGGTAGACATGACAGGTTTTGAGCGGCAGTTTTAGAGTCACTGTACCGAAGTCCTGTCTTCTTTTTACATTTTCTCAAGAAAATATAACATATTAAATGATTTAGGTACCTGGAGTGCAGATGACCACATCCCAAAGAATGCTTTTGGGCAAATTTTACCACTGCATCTTGAACACGTCCTTACGGGATGGAATCAAGGCTTCGACTGGCGGGCTAATTATGTATTAAGGAGCGTTACCAGCCCAAGGGTTACCCAATGAAATTGAGACCCCACCATTCATCTACCCTCTCTCGATCTAGAATCTACGATTCTATTTTTAGTTAGGGTATCAAGACGGCTTACGTGGTTAACTACTGAGTATTGAGAAATGTAAATGGACTGGGGATGCGAACGTCTGAAGACATCATGCTACAGTACCATACAATTTTATGGGAAGTGAATGCGTCCAAATCATATTGATCACATCAGCCATTGAGTGCCGACTTGTCTAAACTTGTGGACCTAGCATCATATACTCTAGCGCAGTGGCTAGCATGTTTGCTTGCTGTCCCGGTGGTGAAGCGTTTGAATCATCATTGAGACTGGAATGTTTACAACACTGGTCCTGGCTTCCAGGTCCACCCAGTCTAAAATTGGGCACGAGAAAATGTTCTGGGAACTAAAGGCGGCCGGTGTGATATCAACGACATCAGTTACCAAGTATTTGGTTAGTAAAACTATGGGTCAAGCACCATATACATAACACACACAAAACGTTGAAAAGATTCCTTCACTGTGCTACCTGTGCTACATAATGCAGACATCTCACGGCGTGAAAAGGAATTTTAACACTGGATGTTACAGTCACTGTAAAATGATAATGTGGCGTACAAAAATGCTGGGTATGGGCGTGTAATATGATTAATATACTAGGTACTACTACTTGAATGGGATATTTAAAGACCCATCTAATACTACATGATGTGATGTGAGCATATTTACCTGTTCTAAGCTCATCAGGGAGGTGACGTTGAACCTATATGGGGTAACACGGTCAGTATTACGCCGGTCACTTTTGATTTCTTAAAACTATAGTACTCATTGTGCGAGGCTGAGAATATTCCCGAGCCGCCCATGTTAGGAACAAAATTAACCCGTTCCTTCATCGAAGGGTTGACTAATAGGTATAATAGCACAGTCTCAAAATCTATAGAATCATAACGTAAAACTACTATCTGTGTGTGTAGACACCTCTGTTCATCATTCGTGCTTGTTTCTATGGGCCAGTCACCACGAAGGACCACACTGATGGAATGAAAAGCTCTGGTGGATTCAAGCTAAGTTGTTTATTTATAAGTGTGTCTAAGAACATTTGCCGTCATTTGGAGTTGGAATCCCTGTGTATCTACAGCTTTCAATGTTTATATTGGCTTGCGCGTCTTCATTTACTGATTTGTGCCTGCACAAAATAGACGGAATAAAATGGTATGCTAGAATCACGAGCGGGGAGCTCATGGAGAGATCTAGACAGATAACAGTGAAAAGGTGAGGAAAAGAAGCAGGCACTGGATAGACACACATTCGGAAAACCTGAACATAGTATAAGAAGACAGGTGTTTTTATGGAATCCACAGGGCAAAGTAAATAAAGAAAGACATTAAAACACACGGAGAAGGGAAGTAGAGGAGGAATGATTAATATAAGGAGGACATGAGCGAAGCTTCATGAGACAGTTAAGAACACGGTGACTAGGAGCGAGTTGGTTCATGGCCTATGCCCTAAAGGGGCATACAGAGCGATAGAAGAAGACAAAGTGTGTCTTCTGATCTCTACATATTTCCTTTAGTTCTGTTAGTGCCGATCCATCCATGTGAATGTATCTCTTATGCTGTTTCAATATCCTCAGCAGTTCACGGGAATTAGTGTTTCCCTGCATTAAGATATTCCCACCAAAATAAACTCTTAATGGCTCTTTGTTATTTATCTTAAAGCAGGAATTCCATTTTATCTTGAGATGCTATATCTAAACCTGCCACTACTTGTGTGGTACATTTTAGGAGCCATCAAAGCAGATGCTCGGTTATTTGCTCTGCCAGTTGGCCACCAGATGTGTGCAGTCCCTTACAACCGATGTTAGGGCTGGTCTGGGGTGTTGAGAAACTTGTACGAACCTCACCTTTAACGCAACAGCAACCACAAACCTAACTGGCTAATGGATAAACTGATGGGCAACAGTAAACTAAGTTACAGGTAACAGAAAGTTTAATAACATAACATGTGGGGGATGATTACGAAACTATAAAATTCACGGCAACGTCTCACTCAAATTTACAATGCAGTGTCTATCATCATCATCGTGTGCCATGCCGATAAGCGTAGGTTGTCATGTTTCGCCATCTCACGTGATCAGAGTCCTTGATCAGCTCAATGTTCTTGTCCCGACCATATCACCTGGCTAAATCATCCAGGTATTTACTTCTCTGCATACCCCTCATTCTCTTCCCCTCAATCTTGCAGGTGTCACAAAATTCTCCAATTTATTTCTTCTCATAATGTGTCCAAAAAACCGTGACTGTCTATGTCTAATTTCTCTAATCAGTTTACTACAAAGTGGCTATGCAGTACAACAAATATGTGTCTTATAATTTATGGATGTAGCCTTTTGAAAAAACGGAATTAGTACTTCTGATTATCGTGGGTGAGTCAAACCAATACCTCATACATTGGTTATAAATTGTCTTTCACAGAGGAGCACTGTCCGGCCAGAGCCCAATCGCTACCTGATACTGTACGAGTACTACTGCTACTTCTGCCATTACAGCTGCTGTTACTGCTGCTACTGTTATTGCGGCTGCTTCTCATACTACTGCTGCCACCGCTACTGTCACTGCTGCTGCTTCTGCTGCTGCTTCTTCTACTGCTGCTCTTTTACGACATCGTCTTCTTCTTCCTTCTCTTGCTTTACCTCCTGTTCTTCTCAAACCCCTCCTGTTCTTCTTCAAAAGTACGGTTATGGGCAGGCACTGACAATCATAATCTCTGTTGTCTATTTTAAGGAAGTTACTGTAACTTATTATTATTATTATTATTATTATTATTATTATTATTATTATTATTATTATTATTATTATAATTATTATTATTATAATTATTATTATTATAATTATTTGTTGCCCGACTGTTTATATTTTCCACAAACGTCTTTCTCAGTCTTCTTCTGTCACACCTGGCCTAATATGTTCCCAGAAAAGGCTAATTGTCCTATTCCACGTCTTCTGTGGATAAAAAACGAAACTAAAAGAAGACTATCACTACTGCATTTGTACCATTGCTTGTGTCGGAACGGGACTTTTTTAAGGGCTGAGTGATATAAAGCAGCTCGACTGAGCACTCGCTCCACTGTGTACAGACAAGGCTTCACCTCCAACAGACAAAAACCCCGAGGAAAAGAACACAGGTCTCATGATATGCGAAGCTGACCTCATGTTCATCTCTTCCATTGACATGCCTCATCAATAGTATTTGTCGTTTTGTGATGGTTGTATTAAATGATTTAGTAAATCACAAAGCTGTCAATGTTTCGATATTTGTTTGTTTTCGTTGCCCATGATACTCTCAACATTCTTCTGAAAAATCACACCTGCACCTCCTCCAGTTTCGCCATAGTTTCATTTCTTAGTGCCCAGATTTCCTTCGTGTACATACTGAAGGACATGACAGGTCTTACCCCAACTGCTACCCATGTACAACATAATGCATCACTCAAACGCTAAAAGGAGTCTCGTAGCAGATGATGTTTGGGTGTGATGGGTGTCTCCGTGGTGAAGTGTCCAAGCCGTCTGCCTCGTGCTCCGAAGGTTGTGGGTTCGATTCCGGGCTACGTCTTTTAGTTCACGAGTGCATGTTTCTCTGAGACTCCTGGTGGTCGTCGCTGGAGCTACGAAGTACGTGCTTTGTGCGACGCTTTCTGCAGGCCGTCCTGCGAAAGTGACCGAGCCATATGGGAAAAAAACCCGGTGCAATGAAGTCGATCCTCTCGACTTTTAAGACTTGTTTTTGGGTGTGATGTGTTAGTTAGATGCAAATCCTTTATAAAACGTCGCAGTCAACCCCAGTATTTTTGTTTGCTGTTAGTGATTTCTTGGCACGGTTACGTTCAGTACTTTGTCATTGCTTATTGAACGACTGGCACTCATACTATTGTATGAAAACCAGCGCAAGACGGACTGCTTCTAAATCGCCCACAGCTGTGCTTCAACCGCGGTATGAAGTATTGAGAATTGCGTTCGTAATCCTTTCGCGACAGCTCCGGCTGTTAGACTGTAACATATTCAAAGTGACGACATGTGTGGAGTGATGGTCACTTCGCCTCCTTGTCGACTGTCCTTCCAATACAATTTCCAGAACATTCTGAAAATTGCCTGGTGCCCATTTTTATGGGGCTAGGTAGACATGAGGGAAAAGTAACCTTGCCTCAGCTGGGGATTGAACCCGAATTATAGTCTGGGCAAGCGAGCGCACTAACCACCGCACCGCCTAGGCTTCTCTACAACACTTGTGTGTCACAAAGCAGTGTGTCGAGAGAGTTGGGGAATGGGCAGATTCTATCTTATGCAAATGAAGTCATCCCTGCAGTCTCTGTCAGAATATGACTGAAGCATAAGCAAAAGTTAGTAAAGGTCCCTTGTAAACGCCCTGAGGCCTGTTGGTTATATGGTGCCAACCCTATATTTTTACACATAAATCGGTACTCGGTGAGTGATGTGGTCAGTATCACCAACTTTACTTCTCAGAACATTTCCTAGTCCTATTTTAGGCAGGGTCGACCTGGGAGTCAAAATCAGATGGCAAACTCTCCTCAATGATACCAACATATGAAAACAAGGCCACCAGGGTAGCGTCCTAGATACCACGCCATGGCGGCTCCCCAAGATGCAGCTGGATAAATAATGTTAGGCATCTTCTTTGGCACTTAGAGATCCCGACGCACCAGGACGGGAGAGAACACTCAAACTGTTCACTGCGTTTAACGGCAGACAAGGATCCCAAGATAACCTAAGCAGCTGCTTACCCATTGCCGGCAGATGGACATGCTAAGACTCAGGCACAGTCTTGTAATACACTTTAACGTATGTATTTAAATAGTCTGGCCTCTCCAAGGACTTCACAACAATAGACTCTTATCGTTTGGAGACATGATAAAACCTGCACTGGGTTCTTTATTGCAGGTCGTCATATTTGTCTGCTCTAGGAATAACCTGAAGTTTATATTTTTGTGTTCTACCTCACTCTCACCCACAGTCGGTATGCTCTTATAGACAAGAGTAGACAAGAGGTTTCCTGCACTAGCCTCAAACGCTCGAGGATTATTTGTATAAACATTACATTAAGAAATAATATATAACAAAAACGGGCACCTTCATTGGAGAAAGACGATTGGTTTATTCTAGGCAACCAGTGCTCTGCACTCTTTGACATTCTTGTAATTTGGACAAAGGCACAACACGAAACTAGATGAAGAAAACCCAAGTAACAGCAAATTGAAAATAATTACAAGAAACAATAAACAAATATGGTTATTGAGAAACAATATGATGAGATGTTTAATAGCAAAGAAGAGAAGACTGTATCATAAATTCACTGATTTTCTTGAACACAAAGTAAACCGACTTGAGACGCACATTAACATAATAATTATGTGAAGTACTTTCAATAGCCAACAGGTACAAGCCACTTTCTGCCAATGCACTCTTTATTCTACGCAAGTCAGTAGTGTAATCAACATCATCATAAAGTGACTTGTTGATTGGTGTGTGAGATCATGCTTCTCTTGCGATTTCAATCCACATTATCAGGTCGTGTGTCTCTCGTTGTCTTTTTCTATGTATCTTTCCACAAATCCTTAGAATTGTCACAACATGTTCCAATATTTCTCTTCTTATAATGTGATCTAGAATGACAACTGCCTATTTCTGATGTTTATGGTAAGTTATCATTGTATTTTAGCCACTTTCAAAACATTTAGATTACTTATTTTGGCTGTACAAGAAATTTTCAGCTTTCTTCTGTAAAATCATATCTCTGCCCTGAGGTTTCAAGAGGTCGTTTTGTTTGTTTACTAATTGTCCGGGATTGTCAGCCACGTGTTAAAACTGAACTATGAAAATTGCACGAATTTTTTTTCCTAACCTCAAGAAATCGATTGATTGCATAAAATGTTCCCCATATTATAACATGCAGCGCTTGCTTGTCCTAGTCTGTTCTATATCTTTTTGATACATCTTCTGTCTGATGTTATTCATGTGCCTAGATATCTACATTTTTTTAGCTTGCCTCCCAAAAAACACCTTATACGTTAACTCTATACTTAGGTACGATCTGTTTATGTGATATTACGATTACTTCTATCTTCCTATTATTCGAGGCCCATTTTGTCACTTGCTGCAACCACTGTGTCTACCATTTCCTGTTGTTCCTTCTGACTTGTTGCTGCTATCAAAACGTAGTGATCAGCTCAACCTAAGTTATTTATATCATAACCACGAACCGTCATCCAATGCATATTTTATGTCTCATTGCGTGCTCAATGCGTAATGCAACCTTCAGCGTCTGCGACTTAGGGGTAAGTGAACGCAGTTTCACAATTCCCTGACATACCGGGTCACAAGTCGTGGAGCATCTGGTTCAATGTTGGAAAACTGAACAAATAAAGAATAATTTAGGATAACGGTTTGTCGCCTGTTAGATGAAAGGAATGTGATCATGCTAATGTAATCCAACCCCTGTGTCAGAGTGTGCAGCTTCCGTGTCAAAATTGTGTGATCTAACAAAGGGAATGTCTTTTTGAAGTTAATGAAGACAGCTCATACAATTTCCCGTCATTAATGCATGAAAGCCAACTGTACCATTCTAGTGTCAGTAGTATGGCAAGAATGCTTCGGTTTGAAGCCAGATTGCCTTTCAACGGGTAGTTTATTAGTAGTTAAGTGTTCAAGTGTGATGCGGTGTGTTCAAGTATAGAGCGGTAGATGTGTGTTATTCTTCTCTGGAAGTTTGAAGAGATGAAAGAAATTATATGGGTCTGTAACTGTTTGAGTCATTAGGGTGACCATATTAGTAAAGTGGGTACACTTTGTGGGTTTGAATACTTCAGGAAAGTAGTTATGCATTGACTGTATATGTAGGTTAGTTTTTCAGTCAACTGGTGCATCGTAGCGTAAAATTATCTAGCTAATGTTGTCTAGTCCCGACGAGTTGGTGTTTTCTAAGTTTACAAGGTATTTATGAATGTCAGGAACAGTTCAGAACGGTTTATCACCGAGAACCTGCGTAAGTAGATGATCCCTTTTCACGACATGCGGTCTGTTTGGTATAAGGTGCTAGCTTCGAATTTGTCGACCGGTCGGGACTAGATGGCTGATGTGGCAGATACCTCACCGTGTTTTATGTTTGCAATGACATAATTCATCTAGCATGTGAATGTTGTAATATACAATCTCTAGGAAAGATTTTAATGGATTTATTTCTGCCATGAAATTGTCACTGAGCTGACATGCCTATGGAGATGGTGTTCGGGAGAATGTCAAGTTGATGTCTTTGATTTGTGTCTCCAGGTTCTTATTGCCACACATGTCTTTGATTTGTGTCTCCAGGTTCTTATTGCCGCACATGTCTTTGATTTGTTTTGCCAGGTTCTTATTGCCGCACATGTCTTTGATTTGTTTTGTCAGGTTCTTATTGCCACACATGTCTTTGATTTGTGTCTCCAGGTTCTTATTGCCACACATGTCTTTGATTTGTTTTGTCAGGTTCTTATTGCCGCACATGTCTTTGATTTGTGTCTTCAGGTTCTTATTGCCGCACACGTCTTTGATTTGTTTTGTCAGGTTCTTATTGCCGCACATGTCTTTGATTTGTTTTGTCAGGTTCTTATTGCCACACATGTCTTTGATTTGTTTTGTCAGGTTCTTATTGCCGCACATGTCTTTGATTTGTTTTGTCAGGTTCTTATTGCCGCACATGTCTTTGATTTGTTTTGTCAGGTTCTTATTGCCACACATGTCTTTGATTTGTTTTGTCAGGTTCTTATTGCCGCACATGTCTTTGATTTGTTTTGTCAGGTTCTTATTGCCGCACATGTCTTTGATTTGTTTTGTCAGGTTCTTATTGCCACACATGTCTTTGATTTGTTTTGCCAGGTTCTTATTGCCGCACATGTCTTTGCAGTTTCTCTAGTTTTCTAAAATATTTCGGAAATGCAATTTATTTTCTTTGCGTAGCAGAGAGAGAGAGAGAGAGAGAGAGAGAGAGAGAGAGAGAGAGAGAGAGAGAGAGAGAGAGAGAGAGAGAGAGAGAGAGAGAGAGAGAGAGAGAGAGAGAGATTTATATATATCGATGGGTAGACAGACAAATAGAGAGACAAATAGACAAACACAGATATACGGATAGACAGAAAAGTATGCAAGACATTTAGACAGACAGAAAGACATGTAGATATACACATTTACAGACCGAGGAAGGGCGAGGAAGGGAACTTGCCATCACATTTCATTATACCGTGGCCTAGATTATGTGATACACGAACCTCAGTTTCTGCCATTGAACTGCCTGTACTATTACTGTAAGTGAGCCAGCTTTAATACATACCTGTCATGCAGGTAACCCTCTGACTAATTGTCTGCGGCTGGAGAAAGAGTTCATGTTCTCGACTAACGGAACAACTGCTTGGTTCTCAAGTTTATTATGCAAACATCATACTTTCTACAGGAGCAATAACCCATTTCCAGCGTGTCAAGCAATGACGTTTTTTATTCACTGCATAATATAGGCAGCTGATTGTTTTCATTGTCTACCGTCACAGCAACTATTGTTTTCCCTGAAAACTGTTGAAGCAACTATTGTTTTCCCTGTAAATTGTTAAAGTAACTATTGTTTTTCCTGTCAACTGTTGGAACAAATATTGTTTTCCCTGTCAACTGGTGGAACAACTATTGTGTTCCTTGTCAATCGTTGAAGCAACTATTGTTTTCCCTGTCAACTGTTGAAGCAACTATTGTTTTCCTGTCTATTGTTAAAGCAACTATTGTTTTCCCTGTCAACTTTTGAAGCAACTATTGTTTTCACTGTCAACTGTTGAAGCAACTATTGCTGTCCCTGTCAACTGTTGGAACAACTATTGTGTTCCTTGTCAATCGTTGAAGCAACTATTGTTTTCCCTGTCAACTGTTGAAGCAACTATTGTTTTCCTGTCTATTGTTAAAGCAACTATTGTTTTCCCTGTCAACTGTTGAAGCAACTATTGTTTTCCCTGTCGACTGTTGAAGCAACTACTGTTTCCCCTGTCAGATTTGGGAGCACCTATTGATTTTTCTGTCAACTGTTGAAGCAACTATTGTTTGCCCTGTCAATTGTGGAAGCAATTATTGTTTTCCCTGCCATCTGTTGAAGCAAATATTGCTTTCCTGTCAAATGTTGAAGCAACTATTCTTTTGCTTGTCAACTTTGAAGCAACTATTCTTTTGCCCGTCAATTGTTGAAGCAACTATTGTTTTGCCTGTCAACTGCTGGAGCAACCATTATTTTCCATGTCAACTGTTGAAGCAACTATTGTTTCCCCTGTCAACTTTGGGAGCAACCATTGTCTTCCCTGTAGCCTGTTGAAACAACTGTTGTTTTCCCTGTCTAATGTTGGAACAACTATTGTTTTCTGTATCAACTGTTAAAGCAACTAGTGTTTTCCTTGTCAACTTTTGGAACAACTTTATTTTCTTTGTCAACTGTTGAAGCACCTATTGTTTTCCCTGTCAACTGTTGAAGCAACTCTTATTTTACCTGTTAACTGTGAAGCAACTAGTGTTTTTCCTGTCAACTGTTGAAGCAACTATTGCTTTCCTTGTCTACAGTTGAAGCAACTAGTGTTTTCCCTGTCATCTGTTGGACAAACAATTATTTTCCCTGTCAACTGTTGTAACAACAATTGTTTCCCTTTCAACTTTTCAAGCAAATATTGTTTTCGCCGTCAATTGTTTGAACAACTATTATTTTCCATTCAGCTGTTGAAGCAACTATTGTTTTCCCTGTCAACTGTTGAAGCAGCTATTGTTTTCCTGTCAATTATTTAAGCAACTATTTTTATCCCTGTCAATTGTTGGAACAACTATTATTTTCCTGTCAGCTGTTGAAGCAACTATCGTTTTCCCTGTCAACCGCTAAAGCAACTATGGTTTTCCCTTTCAACTGTTGGAAAAAATATTGTTTTTCCTGTCAACTGCTGGAACAACTATTGTTTTCCTTGTCAATCGTTGAAGTAATTATTGTTTTCCCTGTCAACTGTTTAAGCAACTATTGCTTTACCTGTCAACTGGTAAAGCAACTAATGTTCTCCCGGTCAACTGTTAGAACAACTTTTGTTTTCCTGTAAAATGTTGGAACAATTAATGTTTTCCTATCAGTTATTGAAACAACTATTATTTTCCCTGTCAATTGTTGGAACAACTATTATTTCCCTGTCAGCTGTTGGAACAACTATTTGTTTCCCTGTCAATCGTTGAAGCAACTATTGATGTCCCAGTCAACTGTTTAAGCATCTATTGCTTTACCTGTCAACTGGTGAAGCAACTAGTGTTTTCACTGTCAACTGTTGGAACAACTATTGTTTTCTCTGTCTACTGTTGAAGCAATTTTTGTATTCTCTGTCCACTGTTCCGTTTAGTTTCTCCGTTCGCTCGCTCTCAAGCATAGTCCACACACGGGCTATTACCACCAGTAGTTGTTACTACTGACGAGAGCACCAGACTACTGTTGGCTCATGGATTAGCTTTCCCTATTATCAACGTCCTCCGACATCAGGCGAACCACCTCCTCTTCAGAGGTACTTTTAACTTACATCCCCAAGTCAAGGACAAGAAGTCAACATTTTAGTCCAACTGAGTGGCATATTGATTTAACCCACTACCCAGCCATCAGTGCATGGGAAGTTTAAAGTAAGCGCATTTATACTTTCGGCCATGCTGACCTCCCTCTTATCTGTTTAGGCATTAATTGCTTTCTCTGTCAACTGTTGGAGCAATAATTGTTTTCCCTTAAAACTGTTGGAGCCCCTATTGTTTTCCATGTCACCTTTTTGGAAAACTATTGTTTTCCCTGTCATCTGTTGGAGAAATTATTCTTGCCACCACTAACTGTTGAAGCACCTATTCTATTTACAGTTTACTGCTGAGCAACAAAGGTTTTCTTTATTAAATGTGGACACAAGTATTGTTTCCGCTACCTACTGTTCCATCGACTTTTGTTTCTGTTTGGGCAACTTTTATATTACTTGTCTACTGTTAGAGGAAGTATTAGTTACCTTTCAACTGTAAAAGCAACTATTGTTTCACCTGACAGTTGTTGAAACGCGTATTTTATTTACTGTTTTCTGCAGGAGCAGATACTGATTTCCCTGTCAATGGTGGAAGCAACTATAATGTTGTCTAATTTTATAGGAAATCAATCGGGGAACCCGTTGAGGCCGCTGAGACAGCTACATAAATAAACACACATAGTATTGTTTGGCGCTCACAGAAGGAGAAGAAAGAAGTAGAGACTAGAGGACGCACTAGACAACATAAAATTTGAAAGCTATAGTTACCTACCGGGATTCGAACCTATCACCTCCAAATGGCGGAAGCGCCTCGCTGCAGGAACAAGTGTACTTCGACGCATGACCAACTAGATACTGCTCTATATCAAGTATCTTCATAGGGAAAAGCTACACGACTGAAGGTCAAATGTACATCTACGTCATAAGTTGGTTTGAGAATTACCAATAAGGAATTGAATAATAAATATCCCATAATGTTTTCTGCGCTGTAGCAGAGAATCAATGAAGAAAGTCCCAGTGTGTGCTTCAATGTGAAAATTCACAGCCAAAAGAGAAAGACCACAAGAATAAAGGATACTGTAAATAGACGGTGAGAATAAAGAGAAGGCTATTTATTGTCAGATTGCCTAAAACAACAAAATCCGCAACAGCAGCGATACATATTAAGAATCAGCGAAATACAATTGAGTAAGAAAACAAAACGCAAGAGGAGCTTTCCTTGCAATTAATAAATTATCAAGATCAATAAATGAGCGCAATATTTGTAGCTTAATGTCGCATGCATCAGATACTCAGACCACTTCAATATTTTCCATTCATTATGGAGACGGCACTTGATTGACTGGTAGACTAAAGTTCAGCAATGGCAAATATTTGCTTAACCGTTGAGTGTGGGGTGGGGGGGGGGGGGGGGGGTGAACAGGCTGATAGGCTGGCAGGGAATGCACCTCTAGGTAGTAGATTACCAAAGGACAGGGGAGAGGAGGTCAAGCGCCCGTGGGACCAGGTGGAGAAGGCGAGGGAACAGATTGAGAACCCGTATGTGGAAAGAACGATATTGTGGCAGGGGTTCTTCTTCTTTTCGTTCATCCGGAGTGTTTTTTCAGATGTGATTGCGGTGTGTCTGTTATGCGCCCTTGGGCCGAAACCCGTAGGCCAACACATCCGACGATAGCGTGCTTATTTGACCAGGTAGCATTCCTGGGAGACTCTCACTTTTGTGGTGCCATCTACAAATCAGCTGGCCAAGTTAGAACGGTCGAAGACAACGGTCATCCCTCAAAGGAAGGCAGGGACAGTCCATAGCATTTTCCGCCATCCAAGGTTGCTTCCATATTTGCAGGGCCGACACATAACGACCTGTTCCTGGGCTCCCCGAGGGAATCGTCACGTCCTGCTCATGGCTGCTTTAAATCCTCACTTCAATATATTGGGCGTTCCTTCACCACGGGCCGCTCCCGCACAACCAGGCCAGTCTGTAGACGGTATCCACTCAGCGAGTTTTCGGTTCGGACATGTGCTTGTCTCTGTGCCCTTCAGAGCTGTTCCAGGCACGAAGGACATTAGGAGGGCTACCTAGTCAGAGCTGTTCCGAGCAAGAGCGGCATTCGGAAACAAGGTAGATTTTCCTAGCACGAGGGAAGACTAGTTAGAGCTTTTCCGGTCACGAAAGACATTTCACTCGGACGTAGTTGCGTAGTGCCATTTTTATTTTGCCGCCCGTAGGCTGGCACTTCCGGCTTCGGCTGGCATTTTTAATGAGGTTAGCCTTCCTCAGGTTCGAGACAAGTTTGACTCTTTTTTCGACTTCCACACAGCAAGCTTTTCCTTTGGCCTGCCACGTAATGGATTCGCAAGCCAGGCGTTCCATTGCGTGTCATCGAGATAATTTTCCACCTTTGACTACACTCACTCCATGAGTACGGTTAAAGACTTTCATTGGAACGTGCGACCGAGGTATTTTTCCACCTTTTAGTACTCGCTCACGAGGTAGGCTACATGTGCTGCCGGCTCAGCACCTTACCTCCGTACAGCAGTGAGCGAGAAACGGCCAGGCCCTCTCATCCGGGGATCCCTCATATCCCCCAGCTGAGAGCCTTCGGACAAGTATCTGAACTGGGCATGTAGCGTGCCCAGTATCTCACCTCCATTTATCGGTGGAGGCGTTTGTGTAAGTATCTGGACCAAGATTGTGGCTTCGTGCGCCGGAGCTTAAATTTCGACTGCTATCCTCAGTCTCCATGCAGAGCAGCAGGTTGTGTCTCTCTTAGTCTGGTCCCTATCCCATATGCTGTCCGATATGTAGTTTTTCATCCATCGGCAAGCACATGGGGTCGATGGGACACGCAAGCTCCCCCACCACGACAAGGTGGAGACACATCAGGGGAGTGGCAGGGGTTCTGGAAGAATCTCAAAACTGAGACGGAAGACAAGGAGAACTTTCAATCAGATAGCAGTGGGACCGATTAGTAGTATGACTCTTCGCTGACTGTTAAACAAGGGGACGGAGCGCGTATGGGAATGCCCTGAGTGCAGTGATGTCGGTTCTTAGCTCAACTCAACTTAACTTTTTAAAATAAAAAAAAATACATTGCTGATTCCTGATTTTATTCTATGTCACGTGCCTTATTTTACACACTGACGAAATAACACACACTTTGTTTTCGCTCGCTCGCTTTGAACTCCAGTGTAATCTACACACGTGCTACTTCTACTAGTAATTGCTACTACTCGTGAGTGCACTGCCCGGAATTTTGCGTTTGGGTTAATTTTCTTTATTCCCAAATGTCCTCCGCCGTTAGGCGAATCCACTCCGACGTCTAAGGTACTTGTAATTTACGTCCCCAAGTCAAGGAAGAGCAGAGGCAGGCGCAAAAATTAGACTTGCAAACGATATGAACAATTATATGAACAAGAAAATGATTCCAAAGCAAAATAATGTCTGCTTTTAGTGCTCTCAGACCAAAATGGAGCTCAATATAAGGGGTTAATTGCGCTACCACTTTCTTCCCTGATTATCTGCAACAAATGATGGCAGCAACATTCTGTTCTATGCTCTTAAGTAAGCAGTTTCTCCTTTTTCGAGAAGCAATTCCTTTTCAATGCTTTTCCGTGTACAGATGCTCTTTTGTCAAGTAACAATTCATTTTCCCTGCTTTTGCGTTTTCAGTGTCTCCTTTAATCAAGTAGCAATGTCTTTTCTATGCTTTTAAGTGTACAGATTCTCCTTTTGTCAAGCAACAATGTCAAGGTATTTGAAAAGTTGGAATGTATCAGTATATTTCTGTTAACTCTAGGCAGTCTAAAGAATGTGATGATTACGTTTAAATGTGCTAATTGGCTCTCACAGAAGACAAATAACAAATGTAGCTGTGAAAGAATACATTAGATAACGGACACATTGAACATATATTACATGTTTTCTGTGAAGAAATTTCAGCCAAAGCACGAGGTTGTTTCAAATTAAAATCTTAAAAGTGGGATAGAAATTACAATAACCATGCCATTGTCATATAACCTGTCAATATTGATGTTAGGGATGTCAAGAGTATTAAAAAAATTACATCACGGTGCATAAGAACGCGGTGACGTCATAAAGACAGTTTAAAGATGGCAGACCCACTCTTGACACGCACCAAAGAGGAGTAGAGTTCTGTAATTAGTTTTTTTTTTTTTAAATCTGTAAAGAGGTGAAACCTACAAAATTCATGGGTGAACGAAGGTGCAGTATGGTGATGCATGCCTATCAGCCCAGCAAGTGTATGAGTGGAGTAGAAAGATTCAGAACGACGTGAGTTCTGTGAAATAGTACAGCAAGTGGTGCATGAGTGGTTACACACGCGACCAAAAGAATATATTTCTATACGAATCCAAGCACTTTATCGGCGCCGGAGGACTTCTCCCACTAGGCTTATATGTGTAAACATCAATAATTAATTATAAATTAATATTTGCCTGCTGCCAGACTATTTTCTGTGCCAATGTTAGATAAGTATAGAATTCACGTCTGCTAAAAATTCGTTTAGACAGCATGGTTACCAATCTCTTATTTCTTATTTACAGTAATTCATTATTCAGTCATGCTCCCGTGTGAGTTTTTAAAGTTATCGCAATGTTTCTGTTTTAAAGAACAACAATTTGAATAAAGCAACACGAAAGAAGGATATTCTAGTTACCATTTGTCTCTGCAGCAAGCAAGCTTAGGTCTAGGCTCGCAGTATCTACTCTTTGGAGAAATTCACATGTTAATTCCAGAAGATTTTAAGTGTAGTTTTATGTTGTTTTAGCGCTAGAGCTATTTTTAAGTTCGTTTATAAGTGTCCTATATTATCACAATACACATTCATTCAAAATTGCTCGTTTCCTTCAGTGCATATGTATAGTAATTCAGCCAATTCTGTTCTTACTGCATCGGTTCTGTACAGTTTTAAAACAGAAATCAAAATAATGGAGATTTCGGTTTAGTCGGTTTAGTCGTCGGATCAACATCACGGCACGCGGGTTTAACCCATAAGTGCTCCGTTTTCCTCCTAACTCAAACCTGAGTCTGGAGAAACTCAGTTCAATGCACGAACTCCGTTGCACCGGCGAGGATCCTGAAATACTTTAGGTAGATTTTTAACTCGAAATTTTGCCTGGGCAGTGCCATTAGGCTACTCTTTTTCGATTTCCAACTGCCAAGGGATTTTTTACGTGCGCAACAATACACACGGGCGTCCCATCTCACTACCCAGAGACCAGGGGCAATTTTATTACTGGAAGTCCACGTGGATTTTTTAAATAAATCCCGGTCCTCACCGGGGCCTGAACCCGGGACCTCCAGCACTCGAGGCGGACACCATACCTCGAGACCACTCAGGCCGCCCCCCCCCCCCACCTGAGATAATAATGGAGATAATCTTGCGGGGTGTCCTGTGATGTTATAAGATAACGTATGTATTATTTCGTTTCTCTGAAACATTAGTTAATTTACAGCGTCCTATGTCAGAAACAGCTTCTGGAAAATGTAGCCAGATTGATCCCGTCCCACCTAGCCAGCCAGGAGTCTGTTGGTCAGGTATCGTGTAGTCTCCTCTTCCGACGTGCACCTCTTCTATTAGCTGGAAGCAACGAATACGCCATTTTACCCAGCCAATACAAGTGCTCTACCCAGGGAGTCCGTCTAACCTAACGCTTAAAGGCATTCCATTCAGCTACAGACACAGGGAAGATCGTTGATGAGCAGAATGGATCCCACAGGTCTACAAACTCAATTATGAAGATGGAGGCTATTGCGATCACTGCCGCTTTGAGGTGGCTAGAGGGTAATGGCGTCACTAGAGAAATTAGAGTCTTGATTCTCTGTCTACATTGCATAAAGTTCAAAATAGACAGACTTTACATCAATAGGTACCAAGCATGGATACTTCTCTTTGAAAAGACTTATGTGGATATATTGTCCTGGTTATGGGATATATTGTCTAGGTTATGGGATATATTGTCCGGGTTATGGGATATATTGTCCAGGTTATGGGATATATTGTCCAGGTTATGGGATATATTGTCCAGGTTATGGGATATATTGTCCAGGTTATGGGATATATTGTCTAGGTTATGGGATATATTGTCCGGGTTATGGGATATATTGTCTAGGTTATGGGATATATTGTCCGGGTTATGGGATATATTGTCCTGGTTATGGGATATATTGTCTAGGTTATGGGATATATTGTCCGGGTTATGGGATATATTGTCTAGGTTATGGGATATATTGTCCTGGTTATGGGATATATTGTCTAGGTTATGGGATATATTGTCCGGGTTATGGGATATATTGTCCGGGTTATGGGATATATTGTCTAGGTTATGGGATATATTGTCTAGGTTATGGGATATATTGTCCAGGTTATGGGATATATTGTCCGGGTTATGGGATATATTGTCCGGGTTATGGGATATATTGTCCGGGTTATGCTGAAGTGCGTGGTAACAAGTGAGCGGATCTGATGGCTTCAATATCGCCAGCAGCTGGACCACCCAAGACAGATAGACACACATTCTGAAGACAACGAACGAGTTTTATTCACGATACAATAACAAATGAAATAACATATTTTAGGATGCTTGTACCAAACAAGTAATGAGGGAAGAATCCCATGTGTTTACAACCAGTGTGTTCTGAAACGACCAGCATCTACACAGTATAACATTTGCTGAGGAAGACGAAGTCTGTGGATGTACACAAATGCTGTGATGTCGATCCTTCGAAACAAACTGTGAGGATGAGTTCGTTTTCCGAATACATCATTCGGTTCACTAGTGCAGTTTTTTCAGCGGGGCCCCTGGGGGTCGTCGCTGGAGTTATGGATTTCGTGATCAGTGCGACTCTTGTCAGCAGGCCGCACTATGGTAAGATATTGAGCCATATGGAATAAAACCCGATGTAATATAAGTTGATTCTCTTGCCTTTAAACCTTTATAAAACTAGGAGGAACTGTCTTTATGTTTAGTGACCAGCTAGTTTGTTTCCCGGGTTCAAAACACAGCGGTGCTGATTTTTTTCGTAAATGGTATAGATGCCTGTCGTTCAGAAAGAATGGCAAACTACTGAACGTAAAACTTGCCCAGGAATCACGAAAGCCAAAATACTGGGGTTGACTGCTACATTCTGTGAAGGACATGCAACTAAATTAAAAAAAAAACAACAAAAAAACTATTAGCTTGTCTTAACTAGTACCAACTTTCTCCAGCCGGATCCGTTCTAAATGCATAACCATTATGATCTTGCTGATAATGATACCCGT
This sequence comes from Cepaea hortensis, assembly GCA_963921405.1. NCBI lineage: Eukaryota > Metazoa > Mollusca > Gastropoda > Stylommatophora > Helicidae > Cepaea > Cepaea hortensis. The sequence continues at coordinate 54,412,320 of OY992887.1, forward strand.
ACGCCCCCTTTCCGTTGTCAGCTGTATTATATTAAGTCTTGTGCATTTCGTCCGAGTGATTCCACCTTTTAAATGCCTCAATGTATTCATTTTTATTAAGTTTCTACAAGCAATGACACATACGTTTATATTATTCTTGAAATGTCTTTGTTTGCGCGTGCGTAATGTGCCGGAAATATTCTCTCTCTCTCTCTCTCTCTCTCTCTCTCTCTCTCTCTCTCTCTCTCTCTCTCTCTCTCTCTCTCTCTCTCTCTCTCTCTCTCTCTCTCTTCTCTCTCTCCCTCTCCCCCCTCCCTAACAGTCAAGTACATGAAACGACCCCTTTTCCGCCATGACGTATATTGGATACTTGGCGCCAGCCACATATTTTTTAGACCAATCGGCACTCGCCCTGTGAGGTGGTCAATACCACACCGACCGCCTTTACTTCCCACAACATTTCCTGATATCGGTTTCAGGCTCGAAGAACTGGGGAACCCTATCTAAATGTCAAATAAACCCGTTTCTAGCGGGAACTCGAACGCATGACCACTGTGTCGGCCCGCAAGCGAATGGGCTAGACACTGCGATAACCCGTCTCTCTGTTAACGAGCTAATATAAATTAATTACACTCATAGAAACGATATTTCAAAATATGAACTCTAGCAAAACTAATGAACATTTTGTGTGATATTCACTGGCACAAGAATGGAGCATTATGGGGCAGCCGTTTGCCGTGACGTTGGAGCCACGACTAACGACAAACTAAAGATAATAAAAAAAAAAATATATTGTAACCGTATCTTCAGAGGCAACATGATAAACATGCAATCCTGTGAACAGAAGTAGCATATTTTCATAGCCAATAACATACATTTGTTTAAGGAACAATTTTAAGTAATGTATGCTCATAAACTGGTTTGTGTTATATGGTGGCACACGATACACTAACTCAAGCCTCAGAGCCTTTGAAAATATGAAATTCTTAGGTAAATATTGTCTTTGTAGTAGCACTTAAGTCCGCTACTTATCTATGTAGTAGTAATACAGTAGCCACTTCAGGTCGGATGAAAACACATGCGATTCTTCAACATTCATTTATACCAGTCTATCAGCCGGTTAATTTCCTCTTTACTCCTGAGTTTTATCTATTCAGTAAGAATATGGTAATAAGAATATATTAAAGCGAATGTATCGCGGACGTCAGTGGAGTTGATAGGTGCATACGTTGAAAATGTCATGACGTCTGCATTCGTCGTCCGCTAGAGGACTGGCCACTTATTCCTTCGTGCGTACAGGCCTGCTACAGGTGATGGTGGTAGTACATCACAGGTCCATAACGGGCTACTGCCTCGGGACTTGTGTATGTGTGTGAGCATCTTGTTGTTGTTGTTGTTGTTGTTGGTGTTGTTGTTGTTGCGAATTTATTAATAAGAATTTGGAAATTAGATTAGCCAACTATTCCCCAGTGCATTCAGGTCTACAAAATGTAATGATTTTAGAACATCTCAGAGCCACAGAAGGTTTCTGCTTCAGACCTTGTGTGTGTGAGTGTGTGTGTGTGTGTGTGTGTGTGTGTGTGTGTGTGTGTGTGTGTGACGTCAGACGCAGCGCGTGACTAACACGCACGGTATTGTCAACAACGCTAGGCCGCCGGCGTAGATGCATTTTGACAAAAGAAGTCCCGTTGGAAAGATGCAAGCTTATCAATGATCTGATCCATGTAGAGTGATAAAAATTAACACATAAATGCTATAATGGATGTTGAATGCAAACATGTAATCATTGGCATTGCAATTGCCATGAATATTCCATAACAATATTAAATGTTCATAGTTGGATGACAACTGCCATGTCCCGCCATTGAAATACCACAATATACAGCGTGCCATCTTTATAATTTTAGTTTGATATGGGATTGCCAACTCTAATAGTCTAAAACTACATAATCATAAGTAAAAATGGATGATAAAGTTTAAAAATAAAACATACTAGAACAGTGCACAAAGTCTAGTTAAAACGAAATTGACGTGTATAATTACGTCTTATAAAGTCAGTCTGTACTTCTCTCCAGGACACGGATTTGAGAAGACGAGAGTTATAGATTCGTAGCTCGTGGAGGCAAACATAATATCTAGTAATCGGGTTTTGTTTTAGTCAATCAATCAATCAATCATGTGCCATGCCGGAAAGCGTGGGCGGTCATGACTCGCCATTTCACTCGATCACCAGTGTCGTGGATCAACTCAGTGTTTTCCTGTCTCGTCCATGCCATGTGGCCAAGCCATCCAGGTATTTTCCTCTCGGTCTTCCTCTTGGTCTGTTCCCTTCGATCTTGCCAGTTGTCACTAAGTTCTCCAATCCATTTCTTCTCATAACATGTCCAAAAAATGTTGACTGTCTACGTCTAATTTCTCTAATCAGTTTACGATGTTCATTTGTCTCCTGTAGTACTTGGTCATTGGTTTTTCTGTCTGTCCATGGTATTCTTTGCATTTTCCTCAGAAACCACATTTCTGCAGCCATCAGATGCTTTTCAGCTTGACTGCTCATTGTCCAAGTTTCACATCCATACAAAAGAACAGGCTCTATGTATCCCCTCAACACTTGTTTTAGTGCGATCTTGAAATAATCTGGGAATTTAATGTCACACTGTACTCTATATATCCTTAAATCGGATAGACAAAAACAAGAAACCGAAAATTAACGGAAAATACGGCACAACTAAAACGTAGTGCCTAGGCTTTCCTTATGAGCTCTGCATCATTAATGAAACAAATAGTGCCTAGCTGAATATACAAAAGGGGTAAATACAGTCGGATTTTAAGTTCTTAACCATTTGAGAATAAAGTAGGCTCGTTCGTCCATTAGTCGACGTGCATTGTAGGGTACAGTGTTACAACCCTTTGGTTTCTTCATGGGCCCCTGTAACGCACGCATAGTTGACACATTACTGACCCCACTGGTATCACTATTATTACGAGACAGTTTACCCAGCTTCCGTTTTATTGTAGCTGGCCAGACAACATATGTTATATATCCCCCCCCCCCCCCCCTGCATATCCTATTACAGGACATCGCTGTCAACACCAGCATTTTACCGCTGTTGTTGATTTCTTGGCAAGATTACGCTCAGTAGTTTGCCATTGCTTTCTGAGCGGCCGGCTCACATGTCCCGTAAGTAACGGGCAAGGCGAGAACCGCTACCGATTCTCGAGCAGCTGCGTTTTCTCACGTAGATAAATGGGATAAGGAGAAGGTCGCTAACTCCTAGGCCAGGGAGATATGTTATATACAAGATACATAATTGCATCCTCTTTGAAAGTAGTAAACTAATGATTTGTATAGTAGGTTTTGTCTCTCTTGTGTATTTTCTGCGAAAGATTGTTGAGCTCAATGAGCTCAGCTGAGCACTGGGTAGATTTCCAGAATTTAATTAAACTAACTGAGTTCAGCCAAGCACTGGGTTGGATTCCAGAATTTTGTGAGATTGAATGAGTTAACTGAATAATACGTAGGTTTTCAGTTTTATGAGCACACTGAGCACAGGGTTGGTCTATAGAATTTTATGGGACTGAATGAGTTGAGCTCAACAATCTTTCGCAGCAAATACACAAGAGAGACAAAATCTACTATAAAAATCGTTAGTTTACTACTTTCATGTGAACTAGTATACGTAAATGATTAACACTTCACACTCCTAGAGAATACATGGGGGGGGGGGGGGGGGGGGGTTGCGTTGCGTGGTCTCGAGGTATGGTGTCCGCCTCGAGTGCTGGTGGAGGTCCTGGGATCAAGACCCGGTGAGGACTGGGATTTATTTCACGTGGACGTCTAGCAATAAAATGTCCCCTGGTCTATGAGTAGTGAGATCGGACGGCCGTTTGTATTGCTGCACACGTAAAAAATCCCTTGGCAGTTGGAAATCGAAAAGAGTAGCCTAACGGCGCTGCCCGGGCAAAATTTCGAGTTAAAAATCTACCCAAAGTATTTCAGGATCCTCGCCGGTGCTACGGAGTTCATGCACTGAGCTGAGTTTCTCCAGACTCAGGTTTGAGTTAGGAGGAGAACGGAGCACTTATGGGTTATATCCGTGTGCCGTGATGTTGATCCATCGACTAAACTAAAACTAAACTAACTAAACTCAATATGATTCCTGCAATATGATTCTATTCAGCATATATGTACTTCATGCAGTAAAACAGCTTAATAGAATATGGAAACTTTATAGCCTGACATACTTTAACGATTAATAGAATAGTCGAAACTTGTTATACTGAAGCAATTTAACGGAATAGCGGGGAATTATCACAGCAATAATATGAAAGAGGAACTATATAATGAGATCTCGTATGTCAGTCCAAACACGAAGAAATAAACACGTGAAGAAAAAAAATATGAAATCAAGACATTCCCACATGTGCTCCACTCACTTCTTCAGTGGCCAACGAAGTGTTTCCATGCTTATTGTAATAGAGGGGCAACCTGACTAAATGATTGGTCCACTTATTATAGTAAAACAGTTTAACTGGATCTTAAAAGTCTTACAAGTCGAGAGGTACGAAAAAAAAAAAAAAAAAATTCGAGAATATTCATGCCGAAGTGGTCAAGCCTCGCGCTCCGAAGGTTGTGGATTCGATTCCAGGCTACGTCTTTCGGTTCACGAGAGCAGTTTTCTCGGAGACTCCTGGAGGTCTTCGCTGGAGCTAGGAAGTGCGTGCTTTGTGCGACATTTTCGGCAGGCCGCCCTGCGGGAAGAGACCGTGCCGTATGGGATAAAACCCGGTGCAATGAAGTCGATCCTCTCAACTTTTAAGATTTTTTAGACTTCTCTTTAGTTTAACTGAATAGTGAAAAAAATGTTAATATATTATTTCAAAGTCCGTCAAATTTCAGACTAAGCATTTTTCTCTGAACTTTAATGAATTAAAGGTAAGAGTTACAAGATTACACTTATTAAATGAACAGCACGAAAAAGTTGCAAAAGCAAAAACGCACTTAACGTTGGCAATTCATAACTAGCTGAAGTGGCCCGGAAAGAAGTATCTGTAGGATAAGGCTAGAATGACTAAATTACCGTCTTTAATGTCAGGGTGAAGGTTTCGGTTTGTCAGATATTGTGGCTTGGATGTGAAGTACTAGGCTTTGATATACACTACGTTACGGCATAATGAGGCGAGGAAACAATTTCTCCTTCTTACTACCCTGTCTACCAAGACCATTCTGCAAATTAAGCGATGCTTATTTTGCCATAATTGTTGATCTAATTGACGAAGGTCGTATCCTTTCACTAATATGGCTTCAAACCAGAACCATTGTTTTCATAACCAAAGGCGCAAACCGAAGTCTTATAATATAATGTATAAATGATGTATACTTTACGTGGAAACTCTGATTTGTGTGGACACGCCAAGAAAAACTACGACATGAACTTTCCAATAACACAAGCACAAGGAAACACATGTGATACTGAGTGGGGCGTCCTGCGCCGCCGTTCTTAGAAACTGTCTATAGAAGTATATGTTTAAAAAAAAAAAAATTGAAGCAATTTCCTGCTATGGGTCTGCGATGTCAAAGCGCTACCACATTTTGAGGCACGAGAGCAAGGAAGAACAGGTGATCAATCTTTATCTCACTTTGGCAAGCGTCCAGCCCAGTCGTCGAACCCACATCTGACCGCGCTTATGACATTACCAGCACATTTTCTATCAAATTCGTCCTCTCTTTCGCTTGAAATGTGCCTGTTTCTGCAATGTTGTCTCTTGTATGAATTTCAATGTCTTTCTTAGTTCACTCAGTGGTTCTTTGAGTTTATCTTCGACTGTTGTTTCTGTAGACCAGAAGGTTTGCCTAGATATGTCTTTTTTGTGTGGCAATTTTGGACTATGTGATATGCTGTCTGCGGCGCCAAACCATATGTACACATGGCTTATTCATAAAGTGGTAATCGTCTTGAGCTGGTGTTTGACTTTCTGATTGATTTGATCATTCTTTTCGTTTGGTGATATGTAACAGTTACATCAGAAGTTTCTATTGATCCTTCCTTAGCTAGTCGATCAGCTCTCTCGTTTCCAGTCAGATGGTATCCTTTGTATGTTGACCTCACGCTGGCTGTCTTGTTCAGAAATTAGTGTCCTGGTCCCTAGTATTATTTGGGTATTCTATGTACAGCTATCAACGTCAGTCTACCGGTTAGGTAGATTCCAGAGTTATACCGGTCGAAAACAGTTTCCAAGGAGATTCCCTATCATCGTTGCTAAAGGCCTTTTCATAGTCCACGAATCCACTACTGAGTGGCAATTTAGGTTTCATGTTTACAAAGCCATCACGATTACTAATTCCATAGTGAGCCAGTTACAACTTCTGTAATTTTCTGAGTGAATAGTCGGTTGATGTCATGAAAAGGGCGTGAACCAATGCAGAAAAAAAAAACAAAAATAAAAAGTATCATGATCTTCAGAACACAAAGACGCAAGTTTGTAATTTCTGTGTGTGTTTGTATGTGACTATAAATCACAATTTCTGAGGTAGTTGACCCTAGGATAGTCCTTACAAGCGGTACATTGTCAATATGGGAAGAGTACATCGCTGAAGTCAAAAGTGTGGGAATTCTCATATCCATGAGGCCGTTCTGTGACTATTGCCCCGTATTCCAGTTCTATTTCTCGCTATCACTTCAAATGTAAATACCCACTTAGCGCAAGTTAAGTTGTCCTAAATGCTTCAAGTGCTGGCTTTCACAGCTTCAGACAAGTCGTGCTTACAGCTTGGCGGGAAGATTCATTAAACGTTTTACATTAATTATGTGTTGTTGAAAGTTTGAGAGATTGTGTTTCAAATTAGTGATATATTGCTAGCTCAGCAGTGCATGATTCATGACAGTGACTAGTTGTTGTGATGTTTTATTTAACTGTCATAAAAACTGCCTATAGTGCCTTGCGGTGTAGGACAGGGAGGTCTTGAGCCTGAGGAATTAAGGATGCCTTCCTGGTGCAGGTTAGGATTCCCCCCTCTCCCCTCCCCCCAGGAAAAAAAATCTAAGACCTTACCCTGGATTCGAACCCGAGTCATTCTAATGGAAACCCGGCAGTGTACCCACACCGCCAGACGCTCCTCATTTCATTTAACGGTTATTTGTATTATCATGTAGCAATTCCTTTACAGAAAGACCTTCACAATCCATCCATCCATCATGTGCCATGCCGGTAAGCGTGGGCGGTCATGTTTTGCCATCTCACTCGATCACCAGAGTCGTGGATCAGCTCCGTGTTCCTGTCTCGACCATGCCATGTGGCCAAGCCATCCAGGTATTTGCTTCTAGGTCTTCCTCTTGGTCTGTTCCCTTCGATCTTGCCAGTTGTCACCAAGTTCTCCAATCCATTTCTTCTCATAACATGCCCAAAAAATTTTGACTGTCTGCGTCTAATGTCTCTAATCAGTTTACGATCTTCGTTTGTTTCTTGAAGGACCTGTTCATTGGTCTTTCTGGCTGTCCATGGTATTCTTTGCCTTTTCCTCAGAAACCACATTTCTACAGACATCAGATGTTTTTCAGCTTGACTGCTCATTGTCCAAGCTTCACATCCATATAAAATTACAGGTTCTATGTAGCACCTCAACACTCTTTTTCTCGTTTCAATTGACATCTTTTTATTGGTCAGTATGTTTTTCATCTTGCTAAAGGCTACCTTAGACATGGCGATTCTTGTTCTAATCTCTTGAAGGCATCTCCCATCAGATGTTATTACTGTTCCGAGATAATTGTACCTATTCACTTGTTGAAGAATATTCCCATTTACTTGTATATTACATTGTGGTATTTCGTTCTTCCTAGTGACGACCATAACCTGTGTCTTTTTACAATTTAATTCTAACCCTCGTTGTTCACTGTGTGTAACAACTGCACGTAAGATGGTGCATGATGGTGGAAATGACCACGTGTTCACATGCACCCACTGTGAACGGACATTTACAGCGCAAATTGGCCTTATCAGTCACACTCGCTACCGCCATAGTTAAAAGTTATTATGCCTTTTTAGAGCACAAACTATCGTCTGTCAAGACGGCAAGGTGCCAATGAGTGATGAGTGAGTAACAACTGCATCTACTAAATGTTCCAGGTCCTGTTCATTGTCTGCAATCAAGAATGTATCGTCTGCATATCTAATGTTATTGATGCATCGTCCCCCAATGTTGATTACTTCCATACCTTCAATATTTCTGAAAATACTTTCACTGTACAGGGAAAACAGATCTGGAGACATTACACATCCCTGTCTCACACCTCTCTTAATAGGCTGATATTGGCCTACTTCATTATCAACTCTTATGGCAGCTTGTTGTTTCCAATATATGTTTTTTACAAGTCTAAGATCTTTTCCATCAATTCGTAGATCTTCAAGCATTCTTATCATGTCGACATGTCTCACTTTATCGAAAGCCTTTGTGTAGTCAATAAAGCAAAGGTGTAGATCTTTGTTTACTTCTATAGATCGTTCAATTACGGTTCTCAGTAAATACACAGCATTTACTGTATACTTTCCTTCTGCAAACCCACATTGTTCTTCTCCTATTTCAGGTTGTATTTTCCTCCTAATTCTTTGCGTGATAATTCTTAGCAAAATCTTCGTGATGTGACTCATTATACTAATTATTCGATGTTGATCACATTACAAGGCTCCTGATTTCTTTGGGATTGCAATAAATACAGAATTACATAATTCATGAGGTATATTTCCAGTATCATATATTGTATTAAGCAGACTGGTAACTTAATAGTTAGTTAGTTAGTTAGTCGTCCCCATTATGCTCCATTCCTGTGCCAGTGAATATCACAAAAAATGCTTACCACTGTCCAATCCAACAGCCAACACAGGTGCATTGTACATAATGCCGCCGCCAGAATGCCAACACAAAATCCATCCACGAAAACCACAGTTCATCGTCGATGGACTCGGCAGTCACCAGAAAGACCTCATTGATCCGGATTTTCTCACATTTAAGCATTTAAGTAATAACAAAGCAAACATGCAATGATCTAACATCAAGTGCCTGAGTTAATGACCCTGTTGGAGCGAGACATAATTATTTGACCATTACCACGAGACGGCAGTTCTGGGCGGATGAGCTGGTTTCTTCAATCCACAAACACATACACATTTCTGACATGTTCAATCACATCTAGCAATTCGTTCACACCCAACAGGCCTAGTACCTAAGATTGCAGGCGGTTGTGATAGGTAATCTGTCAATGAACTCATTTGCTTTTATCCTACTGCCTTGCCAGAAGCCACGGATATCAGGGACTATACGCTTATCTATCTGCGTATCCAAGCGGATTTCTAAAACTGACAGGAGGTATCCAGATCAACCCAGCCTGAAATGGGTACCAAGAAATGTCTAGACTCTAGACGAAGTCAGTGCAGTCACGTGACAGTGACCACATCACCCCCTGAAAGCCGATTGGTCTACACACATATGGGTTCAGCACCATATGCCCGCTGTGTATTAAGGCGTATATATTAAAGAGAACTGGATCACTGCCCCGTTGTTCAAGCTTCTTCTGCTACTTGTATATTCTGGCCAGGCATTTAGACTTGTCGTTTTTGTTAAACTGAAGTAGAACAGGTAAGCTAATGACAAGGAATGTAAATAGTCACCAATCGACGCTTGTATAATGAACTTAGATAAACGATGTTGGCAAACTGTAAAAAGTAAAAGTAAATGACCCATTTCAAGCCTGGGGGATTAATGGGGTTGTCGTACCAGCCCCATATTTTTATGGACCAATCGATGCTCTATAGGTGATGTGGTCAATATTACGTAAGCCGTCTTTACTTTCTATGATATTTTTGGTACCAATTTTAGCATGGGTCGACCAGAGTGTACATTTTAGAAGTTCCATCTCTATAGGGATTCTAACACATGACATGGGTCCAGTAGGCAAGCGTGCTAGCGAATCAATCTATGCTGTAAACAAGCGTGCTTGACACTGAGATATGCTGTAAACAAGCGTGCTTGACACTGAGATATGCTGTAAACAAGCGTACTAGACACTGAGATATGCTGTAAACAAGCGTGCTTGACACTGAGAAATGCTGTAAGCAAGCGTGCTTGACACTGAGATATGCTGTAAACAAGCGTGATTGACACTGAGATATGCTGTAAACAAGCATGCTTGACACTGAGAAATGCTGTAAGCAAGCGTGCTTAACACTGAGATATGCTGTAAACAAGCGTGCTTGACACTGAGATATGCTGTAAACAAGCGTGCTTGACACTGAGAAATGCTGTAAGCAAGCGTGCTTGACACTGAGATATGCTGTAAACAAGCGTGATTGACACTGAGATATGCTGTAAACAAGCATGCTTGACACTGAGATATGCTGTAAACAAGCGTGCTTGACACTGAGATATGCTGTAAACAAGCGTGATTGACACTGAGATATGCTGTAAACAAGCGTGCTTGACACTGAGATATGCTGTAAACAAGCGTGATTGACACTGAGATATGCTGTAAACAAGCGTGATTGACACTGAGATATGCTGTAAACAAGCGTACTAGACACTGAGATATGCTGTAAACAAGCGTGCTTGACACTGAGATATGCTGTAAACAAGCGTGATTGACACTGAGATATGCTGTAAACAAGCGTGCTTGACACTGAGATATGCTGTAAACAAGCGTGCTTGACACTGAGATATGCTGTAAACAAGCGTGCTTGACACTGAGATATGCTGTAAACAAGCGTGATTGACACTGAGATATGCTGTAAACAAGCACGCTTGACACTAAGATATTCTGTAAACAAGCTTGCTTGACACTGAGATATGCTGTAAACAAGCGTGCTTGACACTGAGATATGCTGTAAACAAGCGTGATTGACACTGAGATATGCTGTAAGCAAGCACGCTTGACACTAAGATATTCTGTAAACAAGCTTGCTTGACACTGAGATATGCTGTAAACAAGCGTGCTTGACACTGAGATATGCTGTAAACAAGCGTGATTGACACTGAGATATGCTGTAAGCAAGCGTGATTGACACTGAGATATGCTGTAAACAAGCGTGATTGACACTGAGATATGCTGTAAGCAAGCGTGCTTGACACTGAATTATGCTGTAAACAAGCGTGATTGACACTGAAATATGCTGTAAACAAGCGTGCTTGACACTGAGATATGCTGTAAACAAGCGTGCTTGACACTGAGATATGCTGTAAACAAGCGTGATTGACACTGAGATATGCTGTAAACAAGCGTGCTTGACACTGAGATATGCTGTAAACAAGCGTGATTGACACTGAGATATGCTGTAAACAAGCGTGCTTGACACTGAGATATGCTGTAAACAAGCGTGATTGACACTGAGATATGCTGTAAACAAGTGTGCTTGACACTGAGATATGCTGTAAACAAGCGTGATTGACACTGAGATATGCTTTAAACAAGCGTGATTGACACTGAGATATGCTGTAAGCAAGCGTGCTTGACACTGAGATATGCTGTAAGCAAGCGTGATTGACACTGAGATATGCTGTAAACAAGCGTGATTGACACTGAGATATGCTGTAAGCAAGCGTGCTTGACACTGAATTATGCTGTAAACAAGCGTGATTGACACTGAGATATGCTGTAAACAAGCGTGATTGACACTGAGATATGCTGTAAGCAAGCGTGCTTGACACTGAATTATGCTGTAAACAAGCGTGATTGACACTGAGATATGCTGTAAACAAGCATGCTTGACACTGAGATATGCTGTAAACAAGCGTGCTTGACACTGAGATATGCTGTAAACAAGCGTGATTGACACTGAGATATGCTGTAAACAAGCGTGCTTGACACTGAGATATGCTGTAAACAAGCGTGATTGACACTGAGATATGCTGTAAACAAGCGTGATTGACACTGAGATATGCTGTAAACAAGCGTACTAGACACTGAGATATGCTGTAAACAAGCGTGCTTGACACTGAGATATGCTGTAAACAAGCGTGATTGACACTGAGATATGCTGTAAACAAGCGTGCTTGACACTGAGATATGCTGTAAACAAGCGTGATTGACACTGAGATATGCTGTAAACAAGCGTGCTTGACACTGAGATATGCTGTAAACAAGCGTGATTGACACTGAGATATGCTGTAAACAAGCACGCTTGACACTAAGATATTCTGTAAACAAGCTTGCTTGACACTGAGATATGCTGTAAACAAGCGTGCTTGACACTGAGATATGCTGTAAACAAGCGTGATTGACACTGAGATATGCTGTAAGCAAGCACGCTTGACACTAAGATATTCTGTAAACAAGCTTGCTTGACACTGAGATATGCTGTAAACAAGCGTGCTTGACACTGAGATATGCTGTAAACAAGCGTGATTGACACTGAGATATGCTGTAAGCAAGCGTGATTGACACTGAGATATGCTGTAAACAAGCGTGATTGACACTGAGATATGCTGTAAGCAAGCGTGCTTGACACTGAATTATGCTGTAAACAAGCGTGATTGACACTGAAATATGCTGTAAACAAGCGTGCTTGACACTGAGATATGCTGTAAACAAGCGTGCTTGACACTGAGATATGCTGTAAACAAGCGTGATTGACACTGAGATATGCTGTAAACAAGCGTGCTTGACACTGAGATATGCTGTAAACAAGCGTGATTGACACTGAGATATGCTGTAAACAAGCGTGCTTGACACTGAGATATGCTGTAAACAAGCGTGATTGACACTGAGATATGTTGTAAACAAGTGTGCTTGACACTGAGATATGCTGTAAACAAGCGTGATTGACACTGAGATATGCTTTAAACAAGCGTGATTGACACTGAGATATGCTGTAAGCAAGCGTGCTTGACACTGAGATATGCTGTAAGCAAGCGTGATTGACACTGAGATATGCTGTAAACAAGCGTGATTGACACTGAGATATGCTGTAAGCAAGCGTGCTTGACACTGAATTATGCTGTAAACAAGCGTGATTGACACTGAGATATGCTGTAAACAAGCGTGATTGACACTGAGATATGCTGTAAGCAAGCGTGCTTGACACTGAATTATGCTGTAAACAAGCGTGATTGACACTGAGATATGCTGTAAGCAAGATTTTTAGCCACTGAGATATGTTGTATGCAAGCGTGCTAGTCACTGAGTCAATGCTGTAAGCAAGAGTGCTAGTCATTGAGCCAATGCTGCCTGAAAAGGACTCAATAATGTCTTCTATAGGCCAGTCAGCTATTTATTTGATATGTACACCAATGTGTCTGGAACAAGAAAAGCTGCAGAAGCTGCTAGGTCAATAAAGCAATGTTCTAACTATCCGACGGACACAGACAACAGTGACAATTGGACTGGAAGAAGCCGTGAGTCACCGTGAGTTTGCAAGGCAGAAAGTGTCGAACCATCCATTACAGCTGGTTTTCAACACGGAGACCGCACATTCATATCCACCATGTTCGCTGGACTGCTAGGCCTGTTGTAGCTTCAGTAGGAATTGTTACAGATGGACCCCACCCTCCCCACACTATAAAAAGAAAAAGAAAACACAGAAACGTATGGAAATAACACCTATATTTTGTCGCTTTAGTTTATGTTGTGTGATTTCTGCAGTATAATCCTAACGATATGCAGCTAACTATGTCGGGCTATACATTGTGCAACCTATTCTTTGTATTTTCATATTCACATTACTATATCATTAAACACGACGACGACAACGACGACGACGACGACAACAACAACTGCAACAGCAACAACAACAACAACAACAACAACAACAACAACAACAACAACAACAACCAAAGATCGATGTAGCCATTCTCTATGTACTATCTATTGTTATAATGGGGTCGCAAATGTCTCTATGCTGCCATATACACATCTCATTACTTTTGAGCAAGGATGTACATACTATCAACACTATGCTTTGACCAAGTCCAGTTCTGCTTCCATTAAAGAACAAACTAGCACACGTCTGTTTGTTCATATTTGAGTTGGGTATTCCTCCCCCTTCCCCCGCATCATTCTTTGACTTGGAATGCACGTCAAGTATCCATAATTTTGCTGAAGGGATATATCTGGCTTTTACATTAAACAGATATATCACGTGGCGGGAGACTGCAACCGCTCTTCTTAATAGCAGTTTAAATTAGCATTAATTAATGGTCTTCAGGAATAGCCTTAGTTCAGCCGTTGCTAATTAAGCGCTCACACCCACCTGTATGGGAGTCACTGTGGCGCAGTGGCTAGCACGTTGGCCTGCGGACCAGCGTGGGCCTGTGTTCGAAACCCCCTCGAGGCGGACGTTTTTAACTGACCTGGTCTCCTGTGGGGAACTAGTCCGAATTGGGTACCAGGTAATGACCTGAGACTTCATTACAGGCGGCCGGAGTGGTGACTAAGTGACCCATTGAGTGACCACATAGGACTAGCATCATATAGGCTATATGGAGGTCAGCACGACCGAATGGATAAATACCTGTGTTCTTAAACATCCGTTGTGCTGATGCCGAAGTACAGGGTTTAACCCCTGCACAGGACAGTTGTACAAAAATGATGCCTTCTCGTCCTTGACTTGGTGACGTGAATTACAAGTACATTTAATGGCGAGGGACATGGTAACTGGGACAGCTCATCCACACCCACAATTCAGTCCAGTGCCAATAGAAATAGTGTGAGTGGACTACGCTTGAGTGCAAAAGCGAGGCAGCACACACACACACACACACACACACACACGCACACACACACACGCGCACACACACACACACACGCACACACACGCACACACACACACACGCACACACACACACACACCCATCCACCCACACACCCACACACACACACACCCACACACCCACACACCCACCCACCCATCCACCCACCCACACACCCACACACACACACCCACCCATCCACCCACCCATCCACCCATCCACCCACCCACCCACCCACACACACACACACACACCCATCCACCCACACACCCACCCACCCACCCACCCACACACACACACACACACACACCCATCCACCCACACACACACACACACACGCTCGCACACACACACACACACACCCACCCACACACCCACACACACACACACACACACACACACACACACTATACGTGTTATCACAAGTAAATAGGTCCTATACATTTTTACCGTACCGTAGTGATGAACAAAAATGTTTGACTTCAGTGTGTAGGAATTTTACTTTGTTGTAATTTACTTTTAATAGCTACATTTGCCCAATTTCTCTCTTTTCTTTCACCCTTTATTTCTCCATTAGGATATACGTCGTGCCGGTGCAACTCTGCATATTTTTTCAGGAACCACGCATTCCATCTATGTTCTGTCAAAACCACTGCACAAACCAGGGCTGAATTGTAGAAATTATATGTTGCTCGTGCAGCATGATCCCGCTCTCAACCTGCCTAGTTTATTCCAGAGGAAAGTTAACACCAAAACGTCTGGGACAAGACATGCTGCAGAAGTTGCTATACCAGTAAAGCAATGTTCTAACTGTCCGACGGACATAGACAACAGCGCAAGATGGATTGGATGAAGCCTTATTGTCTGAGTCACGGATAATTTTCAAGTCATGAACAACCCCTCCATCACCGTTTTTCCAAAACCACTACGACGTTTAATACGGCCAAAACAGTTCAGTTTCCGAGACAAGATGCTGTTGATAAACGGTTTTCTTCTTTATCCTAAGCATATTATATAATTTACTTCTTTACTCTAAACATATTATATGTCCAACATTATATGCTATCTGACGCGGAAAAAAGAGTATTTTAAATCATATACATTAACTTCTGTCGTTCTTCATAGCCTGAGATATCTAGCAGCAATCCAGAATTAGCAACCAGTTAGTGTGTGCCAAATTTTAGGCGTAGACAGAAAAAAAAAGAGTGAAAAAATTGCGTTGCTAATGAAGTTATTTTGTATTTTCCCCTTCCCGTCCTGTGCCTCATTACGAGAAACGCCAAACCACTATTTTTTACTTAAAAGGCTATTCACCCAAGCTTGGCATCTGCAGGAACTAACAAAGTAATTACAGCTGTAAACTTCACTGCGTGAAGTAGGAAAAATGGAGCGAAAACAAGCTGGTTGAATTATGACAATGAAACACAAATTTATTAACAGTTATGGGTTGTCGATGCTGTTAGTGTTATCCGTTATGTAAAATTAGAAAAACATTCTACTTTCTCTACTTCTGCCTCTTCGTCATCTTATTCTTTCATTCGCCTCCGTTTTGGTCTCCGACTCAGCCTTCTTCTTCTTCTTCTTCTTCTTCTTCTTCTTCTTCTTCTTCTTCTTCTTCTTCTTCTTCTTCTTCTTCTTCTTCTTCTTCTTCTTCTTCTTCTTCTTCTTCTTCTTCTTCTTCTTCTTCTTCTTCTTCTTCTTCTTCTTCTTCTTCTTCTTCTTCTTCTTCTTCTTCTTCTTCTTCTTCTTCTTCTTCTTCTTCTTCTTCTTCTTCTTCTTCTTCTTCTTCTTCTTCACCCTCCCTCCCTCCCTCCCTTCCTCCCTCCCTCCCTCCCTCCCTCCCGTCCGTCCGTCCGTCCGTCCGTCCGTCCGTCCGTCCGTCCGTCCGTCCGTCCGTCCTTCCTTCCTTCCTTCCTTCCTTCCTTCCTTCCTTCCTTCCTTCCTTCCTTCCTTACTCCCTCCCCCCCTCCTTCCTTTCTTCTCATCCTGATCTTTCTCCCTCTTCTCATTTACTCCGTTTAATACTTGTAAATGTGTTTGCTTGCATACTTCTACTAGAAGAGCTTCCTTTCATGTTGTTAACAGAGTCCCTTCTTCTTTTCTTCTATTTACACTTGTTGATGAGTGGCTGGACTTATGTCAGTTAAAGTTATTTACAGGATGGGGCAGCCAATCTCACACCGACCTTCCTTAGTCGCCACTTACGACATGCATCGCAGATTGCTGTGTAACTATAGCTTAATTCCGTTATGGGCCACGGCAGCAGACGAGCGATAAAATGGGTTCCTGACGATTTTCAGAATTGTGTAGGAATTGTCTGGGACGGAAAGGCGTAGAAGAAATGAACTGGCCACCCCAACTGCTATGTTGTGGCTAGAATATGTGAAGGCCTAGCGATTCATACTCTAACGAGAGTGTCTGCTTTCTGACTATGTACATATATGAGTATATCATGGTGCGAGGGAATGCAACCTAAAGACCAAATGTCATGTCAGGGCAAATCAGGCCCTAAGGCTTGGTCGGAAGCTGGTCTAGGATCGAAGCTCCGACAGGTAGACAGTCAGAACATTGCTTTGCTGATCCTGCAGCTTCTTCACTTGATTTGTTCCAGATGTAAATGGCGTTAACCTTTCCTTTAGAGTAAACTAGATAGGCAAAGAGGGGGATCAAGCTGCATGGGCATTACATGGTCTCTGCAAATCAGCCCAGGCTCTGTGCTATGGAGGGGAAATTATTACCATTTTTGAAGCAGTACAGTATATGGTACAAAGGAATATGTTGTATTTGGAAACGGTGAAACTGCTGTCCATGAGACGAAGTCAGTATCATTACCCTTTAGCACAAATTCCAGAATTTCTTTTATTGCAAAGATGTACAAATAAAAAAAAAATATCTGTCTCGTTGTACAGGTAAACTACACAATAAGAACATATGCACGTTGTCGCATAGAGATTAGAAAAAAAAAGGATAGACAGTTTTACTGAAATGATTTTAATGTTAAGTCGTGAAGGAAAGTAATGGGAGTTCCAGCGAATGTGATTAACGCATGATCTTCAATTTCCACTGCATTTTCATGGGCACTGTTGTTTAGGATCAAGTAAATTCCCTACCGGTTTACTAAACCTGTAGTAGATACCTTACTAGAATGATTAACGTCATTTTCAAAAATGCTAAATTATGAGTAATGAAACGCTGAAGAAAGTGGAGATATGGTTTTTGAGAAGGCTGTTGATAATATCGTGAGCAGAGAAGAAGCCAAACGAGGAGGTATTAACATCAATATGTCTTAGAATAACATAACATCTAATGGAAGGTGCCTTGAAGAGATAAGAACAAAAATTGCTATGGCGTAGGAACCTTTTGCAAGATGAAAAACATACTGACCAATAAAAAAGATGTTAGCTGCAACGAGAAAAACAGTATTGAAGTGCTACATAGAGCCTGTACTTTTGTATGGATGTGAGACGTTGACTATGAGCAGAGAAGCTGAAAGACATATAATGACAGTAGAGATGTGGCTTCTGAGGAAAATGCAATGAAATCCATAGACAGAAAAACCAATGACCAAGTCCTACAAGAAACAAATGAAAACCGTAAACTGATTAGAGAAAATGGTGAAAACTAACAAGATTGAATGAAAAAGAAGAAGGGGAAGACAGGGGCGTAAATATCTAGATGGCTTGGCCACGTGACATTGTCGAGACAAGAACACAGAGCTGATCCTTGACACTGGTGATAGTGTAAGGTGGCGAAACATGATTATCACGCTTATCGGCATGGCACACGATGATGATGATGATGATGATGATGATGATGATGATGATGATGATGATGATGTCGTAAAAGATCATTCATTCTACCATAGAAAAAACAATGGAATGTAAAGGGAATATGAACAGAAATATTGCATTGCTGAATTAGCCAGAGGTGGAAAGTACTAGAAACATGTTTTCAGCTGAATGTCACAAAGGACCTGGAGTTCCATGGGGCGGCTCTTGTTCATGGGTGCCTCTAGGACTCGTGATTTAATTATGGGATGATTTGAAATATCACGTTTGACTTTTTACTCTAGAGCTTAGAATATTTATAGGACCCGGAAGAAACACAATACCGGACACATAAACAATGAATACAGCACTTACCCACTAGTGAAATGTGAGAAGTAGGTCCAGAATCTGGACTTGCAGACGTGATGTTATTTTCCAATCAATTCTTTGCTTAGCTGCAGATTTGTGTTGTTGCTGGAAGTATATATTTAATTATATATTAATCATACAATGAAAGAACACTATTTTCTATCCCAAAAGGCAACCGTAATCACATTATATATACCGCCTTCATCATCATGCTGCAGGTTCTTTGCAGAATATCGCTCTCTTCATGGCTCATTAGAAAGTCTCTCAGTGTCTGGCCATTTCGCATGTCTCGTGCCAAAGGTGGTTGTAATGTCCTGTGTCCGTCTTTGTTCTAGTATCCCCCGACTCTTTGTCCAGGAACCAAGTCTTCCGCCACCGTTCGTGGCTAACCGCTGTGACGTCTTCTTTGGCCAAATAATTTCAGTTTTCGAGATATGATACTCTGAATGAGCCGGTTTTCTTCGATATTCAGAGTCTGGAAGATTGTCAGAATTGTTCTTCTTCTTGGTCCACGATGTTCTGAGAGCTTCTAATATCCATATGTTGTCAAAGGAAAATGCACGTCCTTACTCATTTTATTTTAACTTGTTTGCTGGAGGTGTGCTATATGTTTGCAGTACTGTTTAATCTCTGCATTGTTATGGCCAGCCTGCGGTCTGACTTCTTGTGGACATTCTCCATTGTTGTTACGAGTAATTATGAAACCAAAACATTAAAAATTAGTCACATTGCCAATTTCTTTATTGTTAATTATGATCTTTGGTTGGAATGTGTTTTTATTTTGCCAAAGTTTGGAAAACATTTTCCGACTTCCACTGAGTCACTACATAGACAGGATCAGTTCTTCTAATCCGTTAACATTATTTCAGAGGAGCAATGTGTCATCTGTATATCTAAGTTCTGGGATTTGATTTCTACTAATTACACATGGATCCACATGGTTTCGGTCTCTTCATTTTTTACATTTCTCATTACATTGTCTGCATATATGTTGAATTGGTGTGGAGTTTGGTGTTTGATGTTTCACGAGATAATCTGACAGCTGATTGTTGATCAGGATATAATGGCTGAATTTGGTGGATTATATGAGCTGGAAACCCCATATCACTCATGATGTTCCACGGTTTCTGATGTATATGATGTTAGCTCCATATTGTTATAGCCCAGTCGGTGCACAGTTGGTGATGTGATCAATATAACACCGATTGCCTTTACTTCCCACACAATTTCCTGGTAACCAGTTTAGACTTGGTGAACCTGGCAACACAGGCAAATTTTAGAAAAGAATTCCTTCATCGATGGGGATTCGAACACATGTTCGCAATTCGGCAGGCTAACTTGCTAGCCTATGCGCTACTGCGGTCTCCTGTATTGTGCATGCCTAAGATTTACAGGAATAATGGCAAAAAAGCAGAGCCCTGGTCTCCTTTCTCCTCACATGTGAAATTTGCTTACGAGGGTGGAGGACGAAAACTGCTCATGCAAAAGTGAGAATCACCAGAAAATTAATACAGCATAATCCAAAGAATATGTTTGTCTTTACGTCACAAATCTGGGATGGAATAGTGACAGTTTAAGAATGACTTCGGTCTGAATGAACTGACAACATGTGATACTCGGTGTAAGTCAAGTAAATTCTTGCACACACCCTAAGGTATGTTGGACATGTGGCATTAATTCCTGACTTCGGTCTGAATGAATTGACAACGTGTGATACTCGGTGTAAGTCAAGTAAATTCTTGCACACACCCTAAGGTATATTGGACATGTGGTGCTAGAACCATATATTTTAGACCAGTGGGCACGAGATGGATAATGTGGTAACTATCACACCAGCCGCCTTCACTCCCCGTGGCATCTCCTGGTATCCGATTTAGACTGGATAAACCTGGGAAGTTAGGTCAATTAAAAAATCCCCCTCTCCCTATGCGGATTCAAACTATGACGTCGGACCCGCAGTTCTAGCCACTAAGATACCGAAGCTATAGCAGTAGGTTAGTCAGTGGAACAGTTTCTGTGATTCTTTTGATTGACAACTTATGACATTTGGTGTGACAGCTGCAATAGTTTCTGTGATGTCTTTCTGGACCTGGCATCTTATGATTTTACGTGTGGTGGCTGCAATAGTTTCTGTGATTTCTTTCTGGATCTGACAACTTATGACTTTAAGTGTGGTGGCTGCAGTAACTTATGTGATTTCATACTGAACTGACAACTTATAACATTACATTTAGTGGCTGCATTAGTTTATGTTATTTCTTTCTTGACCTGGTAACTTATAACATTTG
This sequence comes from Cepaea hortensis, assembly GCA_963921405.1. Taxonomy (NCBI): domain Eukaryota; kingdom Metazoa; phylum Mollusca; class Gastropoda; order Stylommatophora; family Helicidae; genus Cepaea; species Cepaea hortensis. The sequence continues at coordinate 54,433,451 of OY992887.1, forward strand.
GTGTGACAGCTGCAATAGTTTCTGTGATTTTTTTCTTGACCTGACAACTTATGACATTAGGTGTGACTGCTGCTATAGTTTCTGTGACTCTCTTTATCTTAGGTGTGACATAAGATGTATCATCTACAATACTGTGTGTGTTTCTATTGACCTTAGGTGTGACATGAGGTGTGCCCAATATAATATTTCCTGTGAGTCTATTTATTGACACATTTCATTTCTTCACCGGTGCTAACAGTTATCAGGTTATGGGGTATCCAATGCTAGTTACACAGTATAGCGTCTGGTACAATTTTTATAAAACTTTCGGGAAAAATTGGAACTTATTTGTTGCCATGTGATTTTAACAGGGATACCACAGACTCGAGCCGGTCTCTCTGGCCGAGGGGTTACACCACTTTCTCCGTAATCCCGTTTATCACGCAGAGTCTCGTAGCGGCCGAGAATTGAGAGCGGTTCGTCCCCCGCTGGCGACTTGCTGGATAACTGAGCCGGCCGCTCAGAAAGCAATGGCAAACTACTGAGCTTTATCTTGCCAAGAAATCAACAGACAGCTGAAAGATGCTGCTGTTGACAGCGATGCCCTGTAAAAGGATATGCGAATTTAAAAACCACAGACTCGGGTACTCCAGACATGTGTGGTTAAATGACATCAATAACATCCAAAAGGAAGAGCATTATAGAAATGAATGTAAAGAGGCTACAAAAATAGTCAGACAGCAGAAGCGAGAATATATGAGTAATATAATCAAAGATATGGAAACTAATCACCAGAAACATGAATCCAGAAAATTTTTTAAAGAACTGAAGTCAATGAAACGAGGGCACCAACAAAACACATATGGTTTAAAAGACAAAAATGGGAATATGATAAATACCAACGAGGAAATGTGCAACACATGGAAAGAATATTTTATTGAATTACTAAATTGTGAAGCTCCAAGTAACATTTTCTCACAGGAAGAGGTTCTAACATGCGAACCACAAATTGAAGAACCTACATTTGAAGAAATCCTATATGTAATCACACGACTTAAAAACAATAAGGCAACTGGGACTGATGGAATTGCTGCTGAATTTATAAAGGCAGGTGGCCATGCATTACATCTAAAGCTATACGAACTAATAATAAAAATCTGGAGGACAGAAGAATTACCCTATGACTGGAAAGAGTCATTATTGATACCTATCTTTAAGAAAGGAGACAAGTTCCAATGTGGAAATTATAGAGGAATATCACTACTGTCCACAAGCTATAAGATACTATCCGCATTACTACTAAATAGACTAAAACCATATTCAGAAGACATATTAGGTGACTACCAGGCGGGTTTTAGACAAAACAGATCAACAATAGATCAGATATTTATCTTACGACAAATAGCCGAGAAACATTGGGAATATAAAAGAGATCTCCATAACATTTTTGTGGATTTTAAAAAGGCTTATGATAGTGTCCATAGGAATAGTCTATGGAATGTTATGCAGGAATTTGGAATACCAAGGAAGTTAATCAACATGACCAGACTATGCATGGAAGATACTTATAATATAGTAACATATAAAGGCAGGAAATCAGACCCCTTCCAAATAACATCTGGCTTGAAACAGGGTGATGCACTATCGCCGCTACTCTTCAATCTGGCTCTAGAGAAAGTTGTAAGGAAGGTAAAGGAGGAATGTGATATTGGAGGAACATCCAAGCTGCTTGGTTATGCAGATGATATAGATATTATAGGGCAAAGTGAACAAAAGACATTGGAAATATTGACTCACTTAAAGGAAAAAGCCCAACAGATGGGGCTGGTTATCAACCAAGATAAGACAGAATATATGGTAATTTCAAGAGACGGAATGGCTAGAAACTCTGGCCACATACAAATAGATAATATGACCATTAAAAGAACGGAAACATACAAATACCTGGGTACGATCTTCAACTGCTCCAACATCATAAGGGAAGAAATACAAACTAGAATCAACTCTGGAAATAAGATATACTATGCACTACAACATCTATTAAAATCAAAGGCGCTATCTCGTAACACCAAAATCACAATATACAAAACACTGATCAGACCAGTTGTGCTGTATGGCTCTGAAACCTGGAGTACAACGAAAGGAGACGAAGCCTTGTTACAAACCTTTGAGAACAAAATTTTAAGACGCATCTTTGGACCCATTAGGGATACACAAAGTGGAGAGTGGAAAAGAAGAAGTAACAAAGACATTTATGATCTGTTTAAGTCCCCGCTAATCACTGGTATCATGAAGGCTAATAGACTACAATGGCTGGGGCATATAGAAAGAATGGAAGATAATAGGGAAACAAAACTAGCTTACACTCAGGAAATAAATGACCGTAGACCCCGAGGTAGACCAAGAAGGCGGTGGAGAGATAATACATGTTGTCGTGTCCTACTTTACAGTGTCGTCCCTGGAGTGAAGAGAGTCGACACCCACATTATAATATTTTCCTCTCAATATTCTGGAGAATCCACCAGCTTCCGTCCAACACACTCCATCAGCCTATGGACACCTTTTCCTATCACTCTCTCACTGTCGTACTATGCCCCCTTCTCATACTTCCCCAACGCAACATACTCAACAACTCTTGCTTCTAAAAATTAATAAAGATTAATTTATTAAAAGAAAAGTGTAACGTATATGAGACGTGTATGCGAAGAAAATGTGTGACGTGTTCTATAAAGTGTGTAGAATCGGACTCTCAGACAACAACCCAGTCAGCTGATCCCAGCAAGGATAGACCACAGCACGTTACGTCAGAACATGTACATCTCACCCAGTGCCGAAACCATCCTGCTGGATACTGATTTGCCTCTGTAGACCTCTGGTAATCCCATTTCATGATCTTCCGAAATAGACACCGGTGGTATTAACAGTTAATCATGGACCGGTTGCACCGTACACAATGTCCGTTCCTATCGTTCCAAAAAAAAAAATGCACAAGTCCTTGGTAGTGTGTACACAGTTATTAATGTTAATTGTTAATGTACTTGATCCTCACTCGTGTCTATCTAGCCTCAAGTATCATGTCTTGTGTTCTATTACACGAGCTTATATCACACTATGTAACTATTATAATTAATGTTCTCGGTTAGTTACTACTGTCTGATGCTGTGTGGTGCATCAACAATCATCACCCGTCTTTGGTGAATCATCTTCCTTCTAGCTTTAGTTACGTTCTGTACGAAACTTTATTGACTGTTCAACTGGTGTTCTTCCGAATGGGATTTGAACCTTTCCTAAAAACTTGTTGAGTTTCGTCGGATCTGGTAGGGAACCTAGGATAGAAACAACACATCTGGTGATAGTACTAGTCACTGATCCTACCGGCTGAGTGTAAGCCTATTGCCTTGCTTAATGATCTTTAGCTAACTAAACTTTGTCATAGAGCAGATTAGCTACCCACCTAGGGCCGAATCAGGCTATGACAAGGAAAGACCCATACAGAGTGCAAAACCCCAGCGGGCAATTCCCCCGTCTCCCAATTATCCATCATTACTCGATGCTTAACTAGCATAGCTTATCACCACTACCCTACTCTATTCTTAACTAGCAGAGCTAATATCACTATTCTACTCTAACTAGTTTCCACTAACAGTGCTAATCATCACACTATAGTTTTAACAAGGCTACAGTCTATATTAATTAGAACTAATAGACTATATTGACTACCTTATGCAAAACCGCTTCATTCCCGGGATGGCAACTACACTTTGCCATAACGACACATGCTAGTTAATCTAGAATTAATCTAACACTGTAGAGCTCTCCCACAAACACGTCCATCATAATCCACGGTTTTTGTCAACTCCCCATCTCCAATCATGGTTTTCTGGCAAACCCCTAAAATTGGTCACGTGATATGGGTGACGTCCTGCAGGTGTTATATGCTCATATCATCCATTGTCAAGAATCGATTTTCTCTTGCCTAGTCACTGTCGAAGTTGTCATCACTTGTTTCGACTCCCCCAACAAACTAACGAGTTACTGTATGATCCCAACAACAGTTTTTCCCAACCAGCTGCCAGTCTTCTTGATGTTCCGGAAACTAAGAATTGACAGAGGCGCTGTTTACTTCCGTGCTGAGTACTTCCGTTTTCCCTCTGATATGTTATTGACTTGTCAAAGCGATGTATGATTCAGCGCACTCACTTCCTCTATACATCTGCCACTGTTAATTTTGTCCGACAGGTGATGGCCAACATCCGATTGCCCCTATGATCCCATGGCTTCCATCTGTATTCAAATGTTGATAAACTGTCAAGGCGATGCCGGGATTCGTCTCTACTGTTAGTTAAAATAGTTGTCGCTGGCAGATAGTCCGTTTAATAAGAAAGCCTCTTAATAATCAACTGGTTAAACACACGGTTTTATTTTGTGACACATGTACAGACCTACAAGCACTTGGAATCAACGACTGGCAAGAGAAGGTCCACCAGAAGACGAATGGAGACGGATTGTATTTGCAGCAAAGAACCTCAATGGCTCGGAACGCTGAAGAAGAAGAAGAAGACTCGGGTACTCATGTACCTAGTAAATTAAAATATTGTTAAAGGTTGAGCACGTAGTCGAAAGGGAGAAGCGGTGGTGTAGTGGCTAGACGCGTGTCTGTCGGCCCTGTGGTCATGGGTTTGAATTCGCGAATTTTAAACATTGACCATTCCACGTCGACCCAGACTGCAGTGAGTACCAGGAAATGTCTTGGGAAGATAAGGCTGTCGGTGTGATACTGAACACGCCAATCACCGAAGGCCGATTGGAGTATCAAAATATGGGTCTTTCATGGTGTGCCCAATGCACCTAAAGTGTGTAATAGGGAACTTTACCTACTTACCATTTCCCTGATACACCCTAAGGTGTGTAAATAGGTTCCTTTCCCATTTTTATTAAACATTACAAAGTCCAAATCGTGTAGATGTTAAAAGCAAGGGGAAACTATCACATTATGGTATACAACATTCATAGGATCACGGGTATGACAGTGCACGAGGCCGCGGAGCTGGAGAGAGTATTTCCGATGGGGCCGTTACGAGAACGACGTCCCATTAAGATGTTTGGCTTCTTCTTATGTCCTTTATTCCCCATTGGAGCCAGGGCCCTCAGCCATCTTGTTTTTTCTCATATCCTTTTAACAGGCTATCGCAGTCAACTCCAGCATTTCTGCCACTGTGATCGCTTGGCAAGTTTACGTTCAGTAGTTTGCCATTGCTTTCTGAACGACAGCCACCGATACCAACGCAAAACCAATGCAAGGCGGTCTGCTGCATTCTGTGTTTCGAACGCGGATATATGGATTACGTACCGCGTCCTTAATACCCTCGCCACGGAGTCCGGTTCAGCCATCTTACACAAACATTATTGCTGCTATTTTCTTTAGCTCCATCCAGTCATCCTCTCCGTAAGTCCTTAGGTATCCCTTTCGTTTCTCCATGGGTTTCGGAGAAAGGCCTTACAGGACAACCAGATTTTCTCGATGCATGTCCTATCCAACGCGAGTGACATCTCATCCTGTTTGTTTACCTGACATGTATCCAGTTCTTTCCCCAAGCTCCGTGGTCGTGATTGATTCTGTCACGTCATCACCCTTCCCACCCCCCACACCCCAATTCTGCGTTGACATTGGGTAATGAATGTGTGTAGTTTAGCAATCGTTCCACTGAATCTCCATGTGTCTCATCCACACAGCAACATTGACCTACTCTAAAGTTAAACATGCTAAGGGTTATACAAGGTTTATTTTCATCGACTTCCATTCATTTCTTAGCGCCATATGAAAGCTCATATTGTCTTTTGTACTCTTATTTCAATACCTCCTTCCGTTTCCCCTTCCCTGATGGTGTGCTTATAATATTTATTTTGACATCTGAACACATGCGCAGCAGAGTCACAAAAGGAACAGCAACAAAACAACAACATAAACAACAGTGTAGTACATTCCAGCATTTTTCAAAACGTCTCTATTGCCCTGAAATAACTCTAATAGACAGGCCATGTTAACATTTCGGGAAATATCACTGTTTCTGTTGCCTGGCATTTCTGGTTACTGGAGCCACCTATCAACACTCGCTACCTGCGGTTCTCTTCTTGCTTGTTGTTTGAGCGGAGAATGTTTCAGTATTTGCAGTAACCACCATCGTATGTCATGCTGGCGTGCCTGCCTGGTGGTCATACAAACGTTTTCATGTGCTTTACGAGGCATTGGGTATATAGTGCTAGACTCATATTTTTATAGATCAGTCGGCACTGGGGGATGATGTGGTCAGCATCATACCGGCCGCGTTTATTTCCCGAGATGTTTCCCGGCATCCATTTTAGGTTAGATAGAGCTGGGAATATAAGTTAAACTGGTAGTCATAGGCGTTGCATTTGCATCCAACTGACCTGAGCTTCCAGGTCGGCCCAGCCTGAAATTTGTACCAGGCCATTTTCTGGGAGGTTGGACTACAGCATAACACTGATCATACAAAACAGCATAGTATGCCACGTGTGTAAGGCTACAGCAAAATATAGATCATACATAATACAATCGTATGTCACGTGTGTAAGAAAATGGGTACCAGGTCATTTTCTGAGAGGTAAAGCTACAACATAACACAGACCATAACACCATCGTATGCCTCGTGTGTAAGGCTACATCATAACTCTGTACCGTAGTCTGAGAAACACAGTTCAGTATGTTATTCGAAAGGAAAAGAAAAACTATTTTAAGAACTTAATAATAGATAAAACCAACACTAAAGATATATGGAAAGCAATTAATACCTTGACAAACAAACACAAATCATCACAATCGTTACCATCAAATCAGGTTACATGTGATCAATTCAGTAATTTCTTTCAGTCCGACATAAACCAACTGAAGGCTGCAATACCAGATGTGCCTCATGACATATATTTATTATCATCATTCTGTGAGAGCAAAGGCTATGGAGACATTCCCACAAACATACCGCTAATGACGACCACTGAAGTATTTACTCATCTCAGTAACCTAAAAATCAATAATTCATCAGGACTAGATGGAATCAGTAATCGGATCCTTCGCTATGCTGCACCGGCGATCTGCGAGTCACTAACTTTTATATATAATCAATGTCTGACCAAAGGTCACTTTCCATCAGCCTTTAAAATCGCTAAAGTGTATCCTCATTTAAAAGCTGGTTCATTAGACGATTGTATCATGCGTAATTATAGGCCAATTTCCACATTATCATCACTATCCAAACCGCTAGAAAAGCACATCCACAAAACAACACTAGAGCACTTAGTTCGCCATAAACTAATAGCTGACAGCCAGTCAGGATTTCGGCCAAAATATTCCTGTCATACGGCCTTAACAAACATGATAGAAAACTGGCATCAAAATATTAACAACAATACTCTATGTGGAACGATGTTTATAGACTTTAGAAAAGCATTCGATGTGATAGATCATACTATCCTAATTAAAAAACTAGAAACAATGAAAGTAAGCTTTAATATAATGACATAAAAAACTCATTTTTGTTAGACAGAAAACAAGTCGTATCACACAATAAATCTCTATCCCGAGCCATTACCATTAATACTGGAGTACCACAGGGGTCTATACTTGGCCCTCTGTTATTTGCCATTTATATAAATGATCTTCCCTTATATCTGTCATCGTCCTGCGATCTATTTGCAGACGACTGCACAGTATATACAAACGCTGTTTATCGTAATGTGCTAGAATTAACCTTTTAATTATTTTATTCCATCCATGGATAGCCATTCATGCTAGGACACAGATAAGTTGAAATTTATACTTTCATGTAGTGTCGATCGTATATTTGTTAATCTATTTTTGTTTGCCTGTTCTGTGCTGACGAAGGCTTTGGCCACAACGTCCATTGTTTTTTTTTTAGTCGTGCATTGGTAAAGCTCTCAATCTACTTCTCGTTTTTCAGTGATTCATTCATTAGAATTATCCTTGCAACAGGAAATAAATAGTGTAGTTAACTGGAGTCATGCAAACCGCATGCAAATTAACATTTCTAAAACAAAATCTATGTTAATAGGAACCAGGCAAAGACTTCACACTCTAAACTCGCAGAGAACTATTCAGCTGCACATTGGTAGCACGCCTATAGAAAGTGTAACCCAGCACAAAGCACTGGGTCTTATCATAGATCAAAATCTATCATTCAATTCCCATGTTCATACTCTAGTTAAACAAATAGCCAAAAAAGTATACCAACTTGCCAACATTAAAAATTTCTTCGACGAAAACACAAGAAAGATATTCTATACTCCGCATACAAACACATATTGATTATTGCTCCACAATCTGGGATGGATGCTATCAATCAATAATAAAACGCCTTTATTCACTCCAGAAAAGGGCAGTGCGTCTAATCAATGGTGATAAGCTTACAGACAATTCGAACCTACACGAACGTCTTCAGTAACTGCCACTTCACAAACGCCTACTTTTTAATAAGATAAACTAATTCACAAAATCCTATTTCAAAATGCCCCAAGCTACCTTTGGCCATTGTTTAAATATAATGCAAGACATAGCGAACGACTAAATATACTCCATGTCCCTAAACCTAGGATAGACTTATTTAAAACAAGCTTAGCATACTCTGCCACTCAGTTGTAGAACAATCTTCCACAAGAAATCAAAGACACCATCAATCATTATACATACAGTCGCAATCTGTTTGAACACTACCTCAGGACAGACTATATGCCCCCTTAAAAAAACACAGCAACAAAGACAATAATAATGGTAAATTATCTCGAACGACAAAAAAAAAAAAAAAAACAAACAAACATTCCCATGTGTATGGCTCGTTACACCCACCTTGGGTATTTATGATGCCCATGTTAAACATTGCCTCAACGAGTCATGTATTATTGATTATTTTTCATGCGTTTTAATGCTTATTTTTATTTTGTTGTCAAAGAATTGCTTCATAAGAGATGTTGAATGAAAGAATGTATGAGAGGGAATAGAGAAGAAGGGAAGAATGTCAGACGGGCCTGCGTGGCCAATTCTTAACCCTTTGAAAATAAAGATTTACTTACTTACTTACTTACTCTGATCATAACACCATCGTGTGTGTAAGAACACACTGGCCTAACACTGTACATCAAAAAGGTCACGATAACACGGCTATTATTCGTTTCCTACTTTCGATATGTTCTCTAAAGTATCCCAAGCTGCATATTATCCGTATGTAGCAGTTGCTTTGCAGTTTGCTGCGTTCATGGCGGCCCGCCGAACAGATTCTGCTATTCTGTGCCAGTTCCCCAGCTTCATGCATGTTCATGCCTAAAGTGTCTGCAATGTTCTGTGTCCATCATCGTGCTGGCCGACTCCTGCCTCTTCTTCCAGGAACCAAGCCTTCCATCACTGTCCTCTCCAAATCACTGTGACGTTTACTATGGCCGCAGTATTTTAGTTACCGAGACATGACACTGTTTATGAGCACGTTTTCTTCGATGTTAAGATCTAGTATAACGTCACTAGGTTTTCCCCTTCTATGTCCACGGTTTTCTGTAACATTTAACTTCCAAATGTCGGGTTTTTATGTGTGCTGTGATTGATTGTAAAATGGTCCATAACGTATATTCGTGTGTCGACACAGGAAAGATGCATATCTGCCTGCACGACGAGGACCCACCAGTCTGCACACCAATCAGCCAGACATGGGACAACGGATATTCACGCAAAAACCTCAGTCCGGTATGACATCACACTTATGTTGGACAACATGATGTCTTCATCCGGCATACAGGACTTCACGCTGGAGTTCACAGCCAGCAAACACAAGCAAGCAAGCATCTCTTGGCTGGTGTTGAGCCATGTATTCTTAATATTGTGTAACCTCTGCTTTGCTATAGCCAGTCTACGCCTGACAATTTTTGATTGACACTGTATATTGTACGTAAATAATTAAAATGCTAGAAGTCATTTACACATACGGGACAGATTTAAGTGTTATGAAGAATTGTGTACTGGCAGCAGCCAGCATTTATTTATGTATTGATGGCACGAGTGGTCCAGCTATTGGTACACAACCAGACGTTGGACAGGGATCCGTTCAGAGAAGCCTTGACTTTGCATATCAAACATTCAGTGAGGTCTGTAAGAGATATGACAATTCTGACAGATGGGAAACTTTCACAAAACAATAATGTTAGTACTGGTCTGCGGTAGTGTAGTGGCTAGCGCGGTGGTAAGTAGATCGGAGGTCCTGTGCTCAATTATCCATTAAAGAAAGGTATTAACAAATTGACATCAGATCCGGAGTCAACGCGTCATATAATGGATACCTGGAAATAATCTAGAAAGCAATGGTGAACGGCGTAATACTTATCATATTACTCATCAACTGTCGATTGTCCTTTCAAAATATGAGGCCATCGGCATATACAGTGCATAAAATGTGACTTCAACCGAAAAGAAGATATACTTCTATGTTGCTGGCAATGTAAAATCTCTACTTTTCCGCAGTTTTATGTTAACTTTTAGCTACTATGATCATCATTCATGATTAAGTGACATGACTGCTGCAGAACTTCGCTCCCATAACGAAATTTCCCATGAGAATTTTCTCTCTATCATACGTCAGATGTCCTGCCTCTGTTCATATCGCATGTAAAGTATTTGTCACATCTTGCATTCATCCACGGTGTGGTCTTCATCTTTTTATCTTTCTAGTACACGTCTCTCCATAGTTAATTTGTTCTGACATTAATGTTTGATTACATACCCACAATATTGCAATTCCCTCATGTATTTTTGCCTTAATAACCAATCTTATTCTAAGGCGAGTTCTTGTTGGTAAGCTCTATTTATTCTCTTCTTTTGGACCAATTATTCTTTAATAGTCTTCTGTAGTCCAGTATGGCGCAATGACGCATGCATGTTTAACAACAATGACAATGGATAAAACAAAGAATATTGAAATATTTTGGTCACTTGAAACATCACGAAAGTTTGGAGAGAACAATAATGGAGGGATATATGCCTGGGAAGTGCATATAGAGGAAGGCCAAAGAGAAGATGAGTGCAGGATGTGGCGGATGATCTCCAGATGGGTGTATCGGACGCGGAACATCTTGCTTATGATCGAGAAGTTTTCCGGAAGGTTGTTATGGGAGCGAGATTCTGCAAAGGACATGCTACTGAATGAATAAAGGAATGAATGAATGAATGAATGAATGAATGAATGAATAAATGAATGAATGAATGAATGAATGAATGAATGCATGAACGAATGAACGAATGAATGAATGAATGAATGAATGAATGAATGAATGAATGGAAATATCTGAGCAGCTCTAGCGGCAAGCCAGTCTAAGTGAGGAAGCCGAGCTGAGAGGAAGCCACCTGAAGATAGCCACGTTTCTATTCCTGGGAGGCCACTAACGCTCTGTTGACAGCAGGTTCTGAAGTGCTAACTACCGTCTGCGTCAGGACCCTTTTAAGCAGCGTTCATTTGAGAGGTTTATGCCAGTAAATGGTGGCATTCCTGTTCCCAAAAAGAAGATATTCCCAAAGGTAGGCTTTGTGTATGATGAAGATAATGAGTGCCAAATGCTAACGGATTTAGATATTGCTTATGCACTGGCTAGTGAAAATGCATTTTGCCATACTATGGACCGACGAATTACGTAATCATATTTAGTGTGGTTTGTTGAAACATCTACAATAGGAAATCATGCGTATTACAGATTTATAAACGATCTAATAAATCATGTATCTGTGAAGCCTACAACTACAACAACGTGCCGTGGGGCTCAATCACGGTTTCGCTTAAACACACCTCATCACTGTACCTCTATCAAGTGTAGTCAAGTTTCAATTCTTAAACTACATATACCATCTCGCGCTATTTAGTAAAATATGAGTAGACATTGCCCGTTACCTTGGATGCAATCTATCTAGATCAGTGGTTCTCAACCGGTGGGGAATTTCCCCTCCGAGGAGGTTGGGGGGGGGGGGGGGGGGTAGGGTTTCCAGAGGGAGGGGGATTATGATTATTTCAAGAGCGCGTTAATTTAAGAACCGATTACTTGATATTGTTTTACTCCCCATAATTTTCGGTTCTGTACTTCTCGCTCTTCTGAAATTCGTTTTACAACGTAAGTAGACCTGCAAATCACGTTTTATGTAGACGTCCAGACTTGTTCTAGTATGTGTTATTAAATTTAGCTTCCATTTTTTACGTATATTGTGTAGGGGCGGGGGATTTTTAGGTAGGAAATACGAAAGGGGAGAATGCCATTCTGAACATATGATGAAGGGGTGCATGGACCAAAAAAAGGTTGATAACCACTGGTGTAGATGAAATAAATCTTATACAAACGCTTACCGAAGTCAGACACATTGACCTTTGAGGTTCATAACTAGATGTGACGCACTTCCCTCGAAAAACAGAAGGAAGAAGATGAGGAAGAAACAGATGAATCCGCACGAACATATATTGAAACTTTCGTAACACACTTTTATTCAAAGGCGCGTGTGCGCTTTTCAACTGGTGTATTTAATGCCCAGGCTTCAAACCCGTGTGTTGCCACGGGAAACACTCATGCTCTCTGCCTGTACTCTAACTTGTGTTGTTCTATACATTCTTTTAAATTCGTTTCTCATCATCTGTATTATCTAAACGTCTTTCCTACTTGAGGCAGCAGGTCAATGTTTCCATTTACCTTGACACTTTGGATAAATAAAAAACGTGGATTGGCTGCAAATAAAGAAATTCCAAGTGTTCGTGTTACGAAGATTCTTTTTCCTACGATAACACCAGCTAAACAAGTGCTTCTTTTTAACTGATAGATCGCTCTCCATTCCTACCCCTATATCTCGGTATGTATGGGCGTACGTATCTAGGTATGTATTTGTCTGCATGCATGTCCCTGAGTATGTATGTGCGTGTGTGTTTGTGTTTTTGTGTGTGTGTGTGTATATATATATATATATATATATATATATATATATATATATATATGTGTGTGTGTGTGTGTGCGTGTGTGTATGTGTGTGTGTGTGCGCGTGCTTGTCTGTACGAAATTTAAGAGGTGCACTTTCCTGAAGAACAACCGTTTGTTTCATAGAAAAACTATAACTGACACACTGACATATTTTCACGCAAATAAGCGCACGTGCATGTAAAACGGTCGGAATTCGCCAAATGTTTTTTAATTCCTCCACAAGTGTTCGGGAAGCAAATGAAATGGCAAGAAACATGTGACGAATGCAGTAAGTTATGTTGCTGGTGCCGTCGCTGTGATAATACTTTTTTCCCAATCTACTTAATCTTGCCAGACGCTATATGTTTGGAACTAACCCAAAGATGTTAGTTTTTCCATCGTTGTCATCTCAATTCTTTAAGATTGGAACTGACTCATTGCTTAAAATCTGTCCACAACTAACAGCTCAGTCTTATACCTTTAGAACTGCCCCACCGATGCCACGATGTTCACCGGTAACAGCTCAGTTAAATACAACTGGAAATGTTCCAAAGCTGAAATATTGGAAAGTTGTGAATGGTTGTTTCATGCTCAGTCTTCGTAGACTTAGATGGATATGACACGGGAGGATGGGTGATGATAGAATACCAAAGGACATCTTTTTTGATGAATTACAAATGGGTAAGAGATCTTGGGGTAGGCCTCGACTACGATACAAAAATATGTGTAAGCGGGACATTATTGATACAGACATTGATAATGCAAATTGGGAGCAAGTCGCCGTCGAAAGTAATGTGGAAAGGAAAAAGGGGGGGGGGAGGGGAAAACAAATATCAGAAATGGAATAAAGACAAAGGAGAAAATGATTGCCGATAGGTCACACTCAGAGCGCGGGACACGTAAGATGATTGTGCGTGACGGTGGAAATGACCATGTGTTCATATGCATCCATTGTGGACGAACATTTACAGCGCGAATTGGTCTGATCAGTTACATTCACTACCGCCATGGGTTGCAGTTGTTATGCCATTTTGAAGTACAAACTATCGTCTGTCAAGACGGCAAGGTGCCAGTGATGATGTCCCAAAGCTGCAAAGCTGTCCACCGTTGACAGCTCTTTTCAATACGCTTATAATTTCTCCAATGTTTTGCTTACGGAGTGCCAGTGCAGGGTAGGTAAATGGCTTTTTGATGTGAGCGGTACTGTTCACCTTCACCTCGGCCTCCCGTTCCCATGCGAAGAGCTGTAAAAACATATGGTAGACTGTGTTATAGTAAGTTTAATAAAAAGGTTAGGTTCATTTCGTATTATCGTCATTACACTTCCGATATGATCATAGCGGCTCATATCTGCTCCGATATTAAACCAGCAACACCCAAAAGGCCGCTGAGACAGTTCAGCATCGAATGACGAGCCTACTAGTATTCTTGGCACTTTACACTTTACTCTGTTCTGGTCACTCGGTTCTTCAATCCGAACTCTTTCATTCTTACTATCCAAGCTAATTCATTTAGTTGAAAATATTCATTTCCTCCCAGTTTCTAATGTCGCCACGACCCATTTGTTAAATCTCTGTCATCGTGGCAGAAAATGCCAGCCCCTCAGCACTTTCATCGCCCATAGCAAATAGACAGTAAAGGCAATTGTAAATAACTGACTTAGTAATAACATAAGCCATTACCTGCCTGTTGAATGGTCTAGTTGGCCTTGCGACTAAGTACACTTGCTCTTTGTGTTCTTGGTGTTCGTTAACTTTTTCGCGTAGGGGGTGGATTTATTCATCTCTTGCGTGTAATTGGTGTGCCAGGATGTAAAACCAGGAGTTTCTACTCAAGATCTGCGCGGGTGCTACGGAGTTCGTGCATCGAGCGAAGCCATCCTTGAGTTAATTTTCAGCAGCGTGTGTGGTGTTCTCAGTCTGTGTTTACGTTTTTTCAACATGGCGGAACAACGTGTTTTCTTCGTGCGGTCAGCAGTCAACATACCGAAGCGGCGTGGTAGCCGCGCAGGGAAAAAGAAGCAAGGTAAGCGTGGAGGTTTGAGGCGTTTTAGACTCAAGTGTCACCGACTAGGACTCAGGAATATCCGTATTCTATATTGGAAATGTGCCAGTGTAAAACAACGGGGCTCTATTTTAGAAACCCTAGTTTACAGAAACGACATTGTAGCACTCCAGGAAACGAGACTGGGCGATCAGCTACTCCAAATTGCCGGCTTCAAATGTTTCTACAACAGACGACATCTGGGAATGGCGATTCTCGTTCGCGACAGCATGGTGGCGTCAGAGCTAGACATGTCCAGTTGGGACAGTGACGATATACAAATACAGGCGTTGAGAGTTCATTCCAGTATACCATTCGTGGTGGTTAATGTTTATGCCCGCAATGCCAGTGTGGACGCCCAGAAGTGGCAGTGCTTAAGTGGCATATTAGGTCACGAGAGAAATGTTATTTTCTGTGGTGACTTCAACGCTAAAGGCAGATCATGGGGAAACACTTCCTCCAATACACAGGGGGAGGGGCTCGAGACTGCACTGGAAACCATCGACCTGGTTTGTATCAACAGTGGCTGTGTCACCAGGACAGCAAGCCGTCCGGGCGATGAGGACAGTGCTATTGATCTGGCGCTAGTTTTACCTTCACTCACTACAGTGTGTAGATGGGGTGTCCTAGGACACCATGGCAGCGACCACCACCCGTGCAGCATACTGGTGGAGAAAGGCAGAACCAGGCAGCACAAGCTAAAGGTAAAGACGTTCCAGTATGACAGTACAGGGCAAGATGTGGTGAGTAAAATAAGACGTGACAAGCGCACCTTGTCGTGGTGGGGGAGCTTGAGTTTCTCAATGACCCTGAGAGCTATGCCGGCGGTAGCGTAGCTACCAGCAGGGCCTCCCAAGCCGGACAGGTCAAAGGGTAGAGAACAGACAAAGAGAAACACCCTGGTCCTCCAGGCTGGGGGTTGAAGCGTGGGGTTAACATCCCCACCTTTGTAAAAACCTTTCTTTATTACGAAACAAATACATGAGCCTCGATATCGGACTGACTTATCTGGACAACGACCTTGGAACGTTAAAGGACTTTTGAGATTTGGAACATGGAATGTACGGACACTATATCGAGCTGGAGCGGCCGAAGAACTAACCCGGGAGCTGATTGAATATCAAATGGATATAACAGCAATTCAAGAAATAAGGTGGCCAGGAGAGGGTACTTTAGAGCAAAATGGAATGATTATAGTATATGGAGGAAACACCCAAAATAAACATGAATTAGGAACAGGATTTGTCATCAAAAAAGAGTTATGGGGGAACGTTTTAAACTTTAAAGCTTTTAATGACAGGATTAGTAAATTACGAATAAAAGGTAAATGGAAAAATATAACGATGATTAATGTACATGCACCTACTGAAGAGAAAGAAGATGATATTAAAGAAGACTTTTATAATGATCTGGAAGATGTCATAGAAGAAACCCCCAAACAGGACATCCTGATTGTGCTGGGAGACTTCAATGCAAAAATAGGTAGAGAGCAAACTAATAAAAAAGTGGCCGGTATGCAAAGCCTACATACAACTTCAAATGATAATGGATGGAGAGTCATCAACCTGGCAGAAGCCAAAGGACTGCAGGTTAGCAGTACCAGACTACAAAGAAAGGATATACACAAACAAACTTGGAAATCATGTGACAAGAGAACCTATAATCAAATAGATCACATTTTAATTAACAACAGAAATGCATCAAACATACAGCAAGTCAGAAGTTATAGAGGAGCTGAGTGCCACAGTGACCACTTCCTCGTTGGAGCAAAATTTAAAATAAAACTTAAGAGAGCTTTCTATACTAAATTACAAAGATTACACCCAACATATAACAGAGAAAAACTGCAAGACATTACAGTCAAAGAGAAATTTACAGATGAAATAAAATGTAAACTTGAAACTCTGCAAAACCCTTTGGAGGAAAGCATTGACCAAAATTGGTTGAACATCAAGAATACAATTCAGTCTACCGCAGAAGAATGTCTCGGTGTGTTAACCACGCATAGAAAGAACAGATGGTTCAATCAAAAATGTGAAGAAGCAGTCATTAGGAAGAAGAATGCCAGACATGTATGGTTAAATGACATCAATAACATCCAAAAGGAAGAGCATTATAGAAATGAATGTAAAGAGGCTACAAAAATAGTCAGACAGCAGAAGCGAGAATATATGAGTAATATAATCAAAGATATGGAAACTAATCACCAGAAAAATGAATCCAGAAAATTTTTTAAAGAACTGAAGTCAATGAAACGAGGGCACCAACAAAACACATATGGTTTAAAAGACAAAAATGGGAATATGATAAATACCAATGAGGAAATGTGCAACACATGGAAAGAATATTTTATTGAATTACTAAATTGTGAAGCTCCAAGTAACATTTTCTCACAAGAAGAGGTTCTAACATGCGAACCACAAATTGAAGAACCTACATTTGAAGAAATCCTATATGTAATCACACGATTTAAAAACAATAAGGCAACTGGGACTGATGGAATTGCTGCTGAATTTATAAAGGCAGGTGGCCATGCATTACATCTAAAGCTATACGAACTAATAATAAAAATCTGGAGGACAGAAGAATTACCCCATGACTGGAAAGAGTCATTATTGATACCTATCTTTAAGAAAGGAGACAAGTTCCAATGTGGAAATTATAGAGGAATATCACTACTGTCCACGAGCTATAAGATACTATCCGCAGTATTACTAAATAGACTAAAACCATATTCAGAAGACATATTAGGTGACTACCAGGCGGGTTTTAGACAAAACAGATCAACAATAGATCAGATATTTATCTTACGACAAATAGCCGAGAAACATTGGGAATATAAAAGAGATCTCCATAACATTTTTGTGGATTTTAAAAAGGCTTATGATAGTGTCCATAGGAATAGTCTATGGAATGCTATGCAGGAATTTGGAATTCCAAGGAAGTTAATCAACATGACCAGACTATGCATGGAAGATACTTATAATATAGTAACATATAAAGGCAGGAAATCAGACCCCTTCCAAATAACATCTGGCTTGAAACAGGGTGATGCACTATCGCCGCTACTCTTCAATCTGGCTCTAGAGAAAGTTGTAAGGAAGGTAAAGGAGGAATGTGATATTGGAGGAACATCCAAGCTGCTTGGTTATGCAGATGATATAGAGATTATAGGGCAAAGTGAACAAAAGACATTGGAAATATTGACTCACTTAAAGGAAAAAGCCCAACAGATGGGGCTAGTTATCAACCAAGATAAGACAGAATGTATGGTAATTTCAAGAGTCGGAATGGCTAGAAACTCTGGCCACATACAAATAGATAATATGACCATTAAAAGAACGGAAACATACAAATACCTGGGTACGATCTTTAACTGCTCCAACATCATAAGGGAAGAAATACAAACTAGAATCAACTCTGGAAATAAGATATACTATGCACTACAACATCTACTAAAATCAAACGGCGCTATCTCGTAACACCAAAATCACAATATACAAAACACTGATCAGACCAGTTGTGCTGTATGGCTCTGAAACCTGGAGTACAACGAAAGGAGACGAAGCCTTGTTACAAACCTTTGAGAACAAAATTTTAAGACGCATCTTTGGACCCATTAGGGATACACAAAGTGGAGAGTGGAAAAGAAGAAGTAACAAAGACATTTATGATCTGTTTAAGTCCCCGCTAATTACTGGTATCATGAAGGCTAATAGAATACAATGGATGGGGCATATAGAAAGAATGGAAGATAATAGGGAAACAAAACTCGCTTACACTCAGGAAATAAATGACCGTAGACCCCGAGGTAGACCAAGAAGGCGGTGGAGAGATAATACATGTACAGACCTACAAGCACTTGGAATCAACGACTGGCAAGAGAAGGTCCACCAGAGAGACGAATGGAGACGGATTGTATTTGCAGCAAAGAACCTCAATGGCTCGGAACGCTGAAGAAGAAGAAGAAGCGCAAAACGTTTCAGGGCAGGAAAAAAAGCTGGGAGCAGCCACCGTGGTGGAGTTTCGAGGTGGAGAAGGCTTGGGTGGATAAGCGTAGTTCTGTAAGGAGATGGCAAAATGCCAAGAAGAACGGAGCTGGTCATCCTAGTCCCTGCTTGCACTTAGAAAGAGAGATGCACACAAAAGTAAGCTACTTCAAAAAACTGGTCAAGGTTGTTAAAAGCGAAAAATGGGCAGAGGTGTGTCAAAGCGTAAGTACAGACAAGTCACTGAAATTGTTCTGGCGACTACATAAAATCATGAGTGGTATAGTCAAGAATAAGAGCATTTCTGACTTCCAAGGTGCTGACCTCATCTGGCAGAGGACTGACGAGGACAAGGGCAAAGCCCTCTTTGAACGCTACCTTGAGCAAAGCAACCAGACAGACATGGGAGGCCGAAATCTGGCCAAGGAGGTCACCTCAGACAGATGCAAGGCCCAGAACACTTCGGATGAAGACACAGTGACAGTGAAAGAAATCAAGGCTGTGCTTCGACGATCAAAAAACAGTGCTCCAGGTCCTGATGGCATAAGATACGACGACATAAATAGGTGTACCGACAATGAGCTAGAGAAACTAGCAGACATGTACAACAACAGTATAGGGAGTGCTAGCATCAAGGAGGAATGGTTACACAGCTATCTGATTCCCTTGCCGAAGCCTGACAAAGACCACAAAAAAATTCAGGGATATCGAATTATAACCATGCAGAATACAATAGGCAAACTGCTGGAGAAGGTAATTGCCAGGAAAATATCAAGCCAACTAGAGAGGCAAGGTGTTTTCCCACCCACCCTGGGTGGGTACCGTCCAAAGAGAGAAACCTGGACCAATGCAGCAGTCTTTGCCAAGGATGTCTATGAAGGTTTCCACTCAGGCACTGAAACCGTTGCTGCAGCGATTGATCTTGAGGACGCATACAACAGAGTACCACTGGATTTTTTAATGTTTCAGCTTCTCGAACTAAACGTAAGTCCATTCCTCCTTAGTTGGATCGCTGCAGCCCTCTTCCAACGGAAAGTAGTTTTTAGATGTGGCAGTTGGACTTCGGAACCAACAACAATATATCCTGGCCTACCACAGGGATCACCATTATCTCCGGTACTGTTCAACGCCTACACAGTGAGAATCACCAGTGAGCAGATCACTGGACCTGGTAGGACATTGTCATATGCCGATGATGTTTTAGTGTATCGTCAGGGGAAGGATAGAGAGGAGGTTGCTGTGGAACTACAAACCGAACTCAATCGCATAAGTACTTGGTGTGATGAAGCTGGGGCAATGGTCAACCCAACAAAGGCAACAGTGACTTGGTTCTCGTTGAATAATCATATTGTCAACACTCCAACACCAACTGTAATGCTGTGTTCAGAGACGGTGGAAAGAACGCAGGCAATGAATTACCTGGGGATACGGTTTGATCGAAGCCTTGCTTATAATGTGCACATAGACCAGGTGATAACAAAGGCCAAGCGGGGTTTGGCAGCGATGCGGGTGATGGCGGCAGCAAACTGTGAGCAGCGCTATCTATGTCTTCTGTACGAGGGGTTGGTCATGTCTGTTTTGGAGTATGCAATGGCAATCCTGACTCTCAGCCATAAGCAGATAGAAAGGATGGAAAGGATACAGAATGAAGCTATGCGCATTATTCTTGGATGTACAAGAGATACAGCATGCAGGGCGATGCGCTACCTTCTTGGTTTTCCAACCATTGAAGAGAGAATACAAGGTTGCAGGGCACGCGCCTACCTCAGAATTAACGCAAACACACAACATCCACTGCATAGTGAAATTAGGAAGGTGAAGGGCAGCAGGTTAAAAAGAGGACGGTCGTGGATGGGTCAAGCCGAAGACATTCTTCAACAGGTGTGTTCACTTGAGGACTTAGAACCTGGCGAGGAGTGGGTGCAAGTGCCAACAGACTTCTGCACATCCTTTTCAGTTTGCATCCAACTAGATAGAAAATGCAGACATGAAAATCCGGCTGCGGTTGAGGCTGAAGTACAAGCGTTGATTTTCGAGAATTCGCTAGACGGTGACGCGGTCATCTACACAGATGGGTCGGTCGTCCGACATGTGAGAAGCTCATGGGCCTTTACAGCTCGGGCCGGAGGGAGAATTGTGAAGGAGGACTCTGGTGCTTTCACTGAAACCACAAGTAGCCTGACCATGGAAGTCATGGCAGTAAGTAAAGCAATAACATGGCTCGAGACACAGACATTCACTAGGGCTTGTTTCCTTAGCGACTCAATGAACATGATCAAGAGGATAGAGGAGGGGTCGATCCGAAGAGAATGGTTGCTGCCTTTGGAGCGGTCTCGACTGGCAAAGATTAGTTTCATCTTCGTGCCAGGGCATGCGGGAGTACAAGGAAACGAGCGGGCTGACAAGCTCGCTGGTGAGGCTACTGTGGAGGGCGGACGCGCCATGGACCAGGCCGACATTCTGAATGCTCTACGAGAAGTAAGACTTTTGCGAGAACCAAGTGATGACTGTGAATCTACAACAATGGCCAGACTGCGAGAGCAGCAAATTAAAAGAGGGGTGGCCAAACAAGAACACTACGCAGGAAGCCAAAGAAGATTTATAAACCAACACAGAACTGGCGTCGTTAGCCGCTACACGTTGCGGGATTTGCTGAGGAGGGGATCCGAGCACTTATGGACTGAATGGTTCGATGTGCAATGAGGATGATCTGTCGACTAACTAACTAACTAACTAACACTTGTTCTTGCAGCGAGGTCCTGCCGCCATATGGAGATGACAGATTCGAATCCCGGTACGGCTATTATAGCTTTCAATTTTTATGTTGTCTAGTGTGTCTTCTAATCTCTACTTCTTTAATCTACCTCTATGAGTGTCAATCGATACTTATACATTTGTAAAACCTGCCTGGATCATGGCACAGAGACATAGATGTGGTTGCATGTATGTATGTGTGTGAGTGCGTTGTAGGGTGTGACCCCAGAGCTAAGGAAACAGCAACCCGAAAATTGTTGGAGCCACTGATATAGATGGTCTAATCCAAGCATCGAGAGCTGAAAATTACTTTAATTAATTCAATCAATCAATCAAGCAGGTACCGTCTCCACAATTAAGGTTGGCTGCAATGGATCCCCAACATTGCCTGTCTCTAGCCCTGACTGTATATTCAGACATATTGCTGTTCGTCCATCTCTTTATGTTATCCGTTCACTCGTATCGTTGTTTATCTATTGCTCGCTTGCCTTCAACTTTTACCTTCAATATAGTTTGTATAAGAGTGTTATGTCTTTTAAGTTAGTTGCATATCATTTACATGACGGTGCAGTCAACACCAGCATTGTTTATTGTTGTGATCTCTTGGCAAGTTTATGTTCAGTAGTTTGCCGTTGCTTTCTCAACGATCGGCATCCATACCATTTCGTAAAAACCCAATGCAAGGCATTTTGCTGCCAAATCGCCTGCAGCTGTGTGTTGATTACGGGTATGTGGGATTACGAACTGCGTCCGTAATCTCCTTAGCCACGGAGCCGGCGTTATGTCTTTTAACGTGGCCGAGATATTTCACTTGTCTATTTTTTTTATTTCTTGTATCAATTATCTTTTAATTCTCAGTTTTTCTAGCTGGATTTAATTGTTTTTGTTTCCATTGAATATAACACATTCTTCTTTTTGTATATCCACACCTCCAGGGCCTCTATTCAACTTTCCAATTGCTTGTTCAATGTCTAGGCTTATGTGCCGTATAATAATGTTGAATATACTGGTACATAAGATTTGACAGTACTCATTTTAATGCACTGTTAATCTCTCTAGATGTTAAGATTGATTTCATTATGTTGAAATTACATTACGCAAATAAAACAAGAGCTACATATAGTTGTCAAGATGTTTATAGCTCAACTTTACAAATTTAGTAGAGCAGAATAGAAGAAGAAAGCAGTTTCTTATATCACGGTCTCATAATAAATGTAGACAGCAAATGTGAAACGGATGCCATGAAGAGAAGGGGACTGTCACAATAGTAACAACAATCCAATTTTAACACGCAACAGATACATTGTATTAGATTACAAATGATAATCCCCAAGTGATTTGCATATTCTTCAATGTAAATAATATCTACATGAGATCTATAAACGCGAAGTAAATTAAAGAAACCACGCTGTTCAAATGTTGACATATAGAAGACATGGGTACAATATCATGGTAAGACAAACAGACAAATGTGGACATATAGAAGAAATGGGTACAATATCATGGTAACAACAAACAGACAAATGTGGACATATAGAAGAAATGGGTACAATATCATGGTAACAACAAACAGACAAATGTGGACATATAGAAGAAATGGGTACAATATCATGGTAACAACAAACAGACAAATGACAGAGATGCCAACAAATTGGGAATAAAACAGGAATTACTCGAGGAGATTAACATGTAAAGAATACTATTTTTTGGGACTATTAAGAGTTAGTTGCAAGTCCCTTACTGGAGGTTGCAATCAGCCCCAGCTTTTATTGTTTGTTTGTTATTTACTTGGCAATTTTACGTTCAGTAGTTTTTGTCGGTCTCCCTGGCCAAGGCGTTAACGACGTTGTTCGTAATCCCATATATCCACGTGGGGAAAAAAGCTGTGCGAGATTTGGCAGCGGATCGCGTCGCGCAGCTAATTTACGGGTGTGTGTGAGCCGGTCGTTAAGAAAGCAATGGCAAACTAATGAACCTAAAACTTGCCTAGTACATCAACAGCAGCTGAAACATGCTGGCGTTGACTGCAACTTACTGTAAGGGATTTGCAATATTAAAAAAAAGTTTGTTGGAACTATAAGGGACAAAGTAAGTGATGTCGTCCACAATTAGGTAATGTCCGAAGGCTAACATGCAAGAAGGAGACGCCGATTTAAGAGAGAGCTTGGCATCAGGAGATGCATAAGAAAGGTGACAGGCTGTCACTGTGACGATTGACATAATGCTGGAGATCCATTACAGTTGACATTCGATACTTAAATATGACATTTAATGACATCTGTGGTTTGCCTAGCTTTCGTGGTCTACTGGGGAGTTGGTTCAGTCCTCCAACTTCTTTAGACATGCGCAGCGCATCATTTCTAGGAGAAAGACTTCGGATACCCAGCAACTATGAAACTGGTATGATGAAAGTAAGAGGGGGTGAAATGTTGTTGTTTGTCCATCAAGAATGTTGATGACCATTCATTTCATCCAGTGGGGTTGAAGGTATGGAGCCGTGGGTTCTAAGATGGCTGATAAGGCCTATTTTGGCTCGAAATGTTCTTTGACAAAGTGGGCACAGAATGCTTGACGTCTCTGGAGGAGGATTTCCTGCAGTGGTTTTTCTGTCCTGCCTTTTCTTCACAGCTCTTGCAGTCCTGGTTGCCTCACATATGACTGCACCTTTGCGCAATGATGCACGCCACGAATTTCGGTCTCAGGCTGCAGCCTCCCAGGTGTCATGATGAATTCCAAAAGCATTCAGTGAAATTTTCAGAGTGTCTTTAAAACGTTTCCTCTGGCCACCTTGGGAGGGTTTACCACAACGCAGTTCGCTGTAGAAAATTCGTTTAGGGAGCCTGTGATCTGGCATGCGGGTCAGGTGACCAACCCAGCGAATCTGATTCTTCATCAGTAGAGTGTGGATACTGGGCATGGATGCTCTTTCTAGGACTTCAGTGTCTGGAATCTTGTCTTGCCATTTAATCTTCAGTAGCTTCCTTAGGCAGACTGTGTGGAAGTGGTTTAATTTCCTAGCGTGTCGCTGATAAACAGTCCAGGTTTCACAAGCATATAGCAGTGTGGATAATACAACTGCTTTGTAGACTTTTAGCTTTGTTTGCAGGCTTATTCCAGTTCTGTCCCATACATTCTTGTACAGTCTGCCAAAGGCTGCACTGGCCTTGGAGATTCTTGCATTCACTTCGTCATCGATTGTGGCAGCTTGTGACACAGTGCTGCCAAGATAGGTGAATTTGTCCACAACACTTAGTCTATGATCATTCACTTTGATATTCGGCACAGTGTGATTATTCCCTGGAGCTGGCTGGTACATAACTACAGTCTTCTCCAAGTTGATATTGAGCCCAAAGTTGGCACAGGCATGTGAGAAAGCTGAAACATTATGTTGCATGTCCGCCTCTGAGTTGGCGTATAGAGCGCAATCATCAGCAAACAGGAGCTCTCTGACGGTGTCGCTGTCAATTTTGGTTTTAGCTTTCAGCCTTCTGAGATTGAATAACTTTCCATCCATACGGTAGTTGATGTCTATTCCAATGTCGTCGTTCTCGAAGGCATTCATCAACATGGCTGAAAACATGAGGCTGAACAGTGTTGGTGCCAGGACACATCCTTGCTTCACTCCATTGGTTACAGGAAAGGGTTCAGACAGTTCACCATTTTCCTGTACTCTTGCCTGCATGCCGTCATGAAATAGCCGCACTATTTGGACAAACTTTCGTGGACAGCCATATTTTGCCATAATCTTCCACAGTCCTTCTCTGCTGACTGTGTCAAAAGCCTTGGTAAGGTCAATGAAAGTGGAGAACATTTCGCAGTTCTGTTCCTGACATTTCTCTTGCAGCTGCCTTGCAGCGAAAATCATGTCAACAGTTCCACGTTCTTTTCTGAAGCCATATTGACTCCCAGGAAGAAGACCTTGATCGAGATGGGCTGTGAGGCGATTGAGAAGAATTCTGGCGAGTATCTTCCCTGCAATTGAAAGCAAGGAGATGCCTCGGTGGTTGTCACAGGATTGGCGGTTTCCTTTACGTTTGTAAAGGTGGACTATTGACGCGTCCTTAAAATCTTGTGGCATGGTCTCGTTCATCCATATGTTTGTGAAGACTTGGTGAAGCTGCTCTGTTAGGACCGGCCCACCTGCCTTGTATATCTCTGCTGGGATGGAGTCAGGACCAGGTGCCTTGCCGCTGGAGAGTTGCTGGATGGCTTTGTTTATTTCCACTATGGTTGGCAGGTCACCAAGTGTCTCATTGGTGGGAACTTGAGGAAGGCAGTTGATGGTTTCATCGTCGAAGAAGGAAGTTGCATTTAAGATTTTGCTGAAATGCTCTGCCCAGCGTTGGAGGATTTCTTTCTTATCGGTGACCAATGTTCCCCCGTCTGCACTGAGGAGGGGAACTATGCCTGGTGATGAAGGACCATAGACCGCTTTCAGTGAGTCGTAGAAGTTTTTCATATCATGTCTGTCAGCAAAGCCCTGAATTTCATCAGCTTTGCTGCTCAGCCAGGAGTCCCGCATGTGCCGAAGTTTCTGCTGCACTACTCTCTGAATGTTCTTGAAAGCATCTTTTTTTGATGTTGACTTTGGGTCATTCAAATGTGCCTTGAGGAGAAGATGTTTCTCGGCCAGCAATTGGTTGATGTCTTCGGAATTTTCATCAAACCAGTCTTTATGCTTTCGGGGGGCTGGACCCAGGATTTCCATAGTAGTGTTGTAAATTGTGTCCTTTAGGGCTCTCCATTCTGTTTCTGTATCCTGTTTAGCTTCAGCATTGGACTTGAGGCGGTCTTCCAGCATATTTTCAAACGACTGCTGCATTTTCTTGCTGTTTAGGCGGGTGACATTTAGCTTTGTTTGCATTTTCGCCCCTTGAGGACGCCGTGGTGGCCTGATGTGGATGTTCATTTTCGAGACAATGAGACGATGGTCTGTCCAACATTCGGCACCACACATGGATTTTGTCACTCGAACGTCTTGTCTGTCACTCCTCCTGACGATGACATAGTCAATGAGGTGCCAGTGTTTCGAGCGAGGGTACATCCACGATGTCCTATTTCTCATGGGGAGACGGAAAATTGTGTTCGTAATCACGAGATCATGTTCGGCACATGTCTGAAGGAGGCGAAGTCCATTGCTGTTACAATTTCCGACTCCATGCTTTCCAATAATGCCACTCCAAGAGGTGGTGTCCGTGCCTACTCTGGCATTGAAATCCCCAAGGAGTATAAGTTTGTCTCCTTTGGGAACAGATGTTAATACACTGTGCAGGTCCTCATAGAACTTGTTCTTGACATCATCTTCGTTGGTCATAGTTGGTGCGTAGACACTCACAATGGTTGCGTGCTTCCTTCCATTCAGCAGAGGCAACTTCATGGATATGAGCCTGTCGTTTAAAGCCTTTGGAAATCCAGCTAATTTGCCGACCAGGGCCGACTTAATGGCAAATCCCACACCGGATTGGCGTCTTTCCTCGCTTTTCCTTCCACTCCAGAAAAATGTGTAGCCGGCACCAATTTCACAGATTTGGCCTTCTTCTGCAAGTCGTGTCTCGCTCAAGGCTGCAATGTCGATGTTGTACCTGCCCAGCTCTCTCCCAATCAGTGCTGTTCGTCTCTCTGGACCCGACGCGCCGTCTCTGTCAAGTAGGGTGCGTACATTCCAAGTTCCAATTGTTAAGGGAATATGGTTTACTTTTTTAGCTTTGCTTGTTTTATCTTTCTTTGTATGTCGACCGCAGTTAAGGGTACCCACCAACCGTGGCTAGCTGGTTAGGTAGTGATGAAGCAGACAATTTTTAGGGCACCTTTTCTAGCCCCTTCCTCATGCTATGGAGGTGAGCAGTGTGTTCCTATAGAGGGCTGCTCAGTCGCTCAGGGGGCTGCCGAATCCCACTGCTGCTCCGGTCAGTAGAAGACAACCATATGGCCTGAGCCGCCTGTGTGCAGGTCTGCGACTACGGCTGCCAGCGTCCCCACGCCTGCCGCTTTGCCGCTCGCCCATCGCCACAGGGCTTGAAGGTGATATGTGACGTTGGATGAAGAATGACTTGCGCGATGACTTGGATTAAAGTGAGGAAGAGTTGCGCAATTCGTCGACCTCACTCTCTCGCCTGAGTCCATCTGAGTCCAGTGGCAAGACAAGTCGAGACGATTGGAGACGAATACAGGTGCAGTGGATGACCAGGGCGCTCTACGTGCCTTGCCGTGCTCATTACGTTCCACAACGCTTTGCAGGTAAACGCCGTCTTGCCCGTTGAATCAGGAATGATTTCTTCCGCGCAGTCTGCCGAATCCTGTCTTCACATGCTGGGTAGGCATACCCTAGTTTACCTCTTGGTTTGACATCAAATCGGATACCCATGCCTGGTTTAGCCAGCCTCTCACAGCTGTTGCCCGGGGGGTGGCCGCTGTCGCATGCTGACAGCTACTAGGAGCCACAGGCACGAGCTGGGTGTCAGACTTGGACCAGTGGGGGATGGGTCCTGAAAGGACATGAGAGCCATCCTTACCAACCGTGCTACCAATGCCTGACACCCCGTACCCCCCGGGGGGGGGGGGTGAGATAAGAAATGTATGATCGTACGATCAGTTATCTTAGATATTATTGTTCGATATAGAGACGACAGAGGAGGAACAGACAGACAGGCAGATCAAACAGACAGACAGTCAGACAGGTAGACAAAGAGACAGAAAGACAGAGAGGCTGATTGAGAGATAGAGAGGCAGAGAGACAGAGTCACAGACAAAGAGAAATAGAGAAAGTCAGAAAGAAATAAAGGAAGAAAGACAAATAGTAAAAGAGAGAGTGAGAGATAGGGAGACAAGACAGACCGAGAGTACAGCCAGACAGTGAGACAGAACGACAGAAAAAAATCGCAGGGAAAGAGAAAGAGAGACACAGAGTCAGACAGACAGACAGACAGACAGACAGACAGACAGACAGAGGGACAGGCTAATAGACAGGCAGGGACAGGCTAATAGACAGGCAGAAAAGGCACACACACACACACACACACACACACACATACACACACACCTTTGTAACTGTATGTATTTCTTTGTAAAATACCAAAAACATAACGGTCTCTGTCTAGAACGCAATAACAGATAATACATTGAGAAACAATAACGTAAGAAATATTGAGAATAATAAAACATTCAGCTCCACCAACATCTCCGTTTCATGTTTCAGCTTGTGCCAATTCGCATCTGCAGGTAGTTGAGATTTCCTGAATTCCACCCAAATTATGTTTGCTCACCAAAACGATCCTTACGCTGGAATCAATTAGCCTGGCTCATAAATACGATTGCCACCGATCATTTCTGCCACTGTCGAGTCGTAAATTCCAAACTTAATAAATAGCGAAACGTGATAGATGAGAAATAGATTAATTGGACTGAAGGAACTGGCACTATATTGCCAGAGCCAGATTGCAATAAAATACCAGTGTTTTATTATTCCGCAAACAGCACATTTTGGTCACATAAAATAACATAATTGGAAGCCTCGGTAACGTAGTGGCTAGACGCATGCTGTCGATTCGGCGGTCATTGGTTAGAATTCGCACCGAGATGGATTTGTAAAATTGACCTGGCTACAAGTTCAACCCAGGCGTACATGGGTGTTGGGAGATGTCTTGGGAAGTGAAGATGATCGGTTTGGTATTGACCACAGCTTCCATGGTGTCTATATAATGTCTATATAAATATGAATCCAGAACCATATGTCAAATACGCCTAACACAGTGTCCATGTGTCATTTACCTTACTGTGGTAACTGTGATTTACAGGACGTCGCTGTCAACACCAGCACTGCTGTTGTTGATGCCTTGACAAGTTTACGTTCAGTAGTTTGCCATTGCTTTCTGAACGACCGGCTCCCATACCAACACGTTAAAACCTAGTGCGACACGGTCTGCTGCCAAATCGGTCGCAGTTATGTTTCGAACGCAGGTAAGCGGAATTACGAACCGAGTCCGCAACGCCTTTGCCACAAAGGACGGCTACTGTAATAGCATAAATGGGGAAATTCTTATACAGGTAAACCTTGTAAACAGCTATCTTGAGTAAACAGCTATCTTTGGACATTCATACTATCTGACGGAATGCTTTTCGATTATTAGAACAAGAATCTCCATAGGAAAAAGTAGCCTTTTGCAAGATGGAAAACTTACAAAAATGCTTTAATTTGCAGTGAGACAAAGTATGTTTAAGTGCTACGTACTGTTGTGCACATGTGAAACATGGGTATAAGCACGTAAGTCGAGAAATATCTAACGGTAGCGAAAGTGTGATTTCTGGGGGAAAATGCATAGAATACATTGGACGGGCGGAAAAAGGAATGACGCAGTCCTTCGTGAAACAAATGGAAACCACAGATTGATTAAATGAATTAGACTTGACATGAATTCGAATGTTTAGTGGCATCTGTCAAACGTTATGAGGAAAGAGTGAAAGGAATATAAAAAGATACAATTCTTGGTTGGCTTGGCGCCATGACTGAATCCTGACACGAATACAGACTTGATTCGTGACTGATTGTCGTGTGAGATGGCAAAGCGTATACGTCAACGCCTATCGGCATAGCACATGATGATGATAACATAATATCATGTAGAAAACCAAATTAAGATAGGTAGGGTCAAGGACGAAGATCACAGCATTCGGTGGATTTCTATACGTGCTCAGTCATCATCTGAAGCAGCCAGCGAAGAGTCCCAAAAAAGCTATAGAAGTTAAAAATGATTTGTACTCATGCTTCACAGACAGGATGAAATAATAAAATTACTAAAGCAATTGACTCCAAAGATCTTCGAATAATAAAGAACATATATTGGCAGCAAACAGCGGCCATAAGAGTCAACAACCTGGTACCAACATTTCAATGTATAAAGAAAGGCGTCAGAGAATGTTTTATATTGTCTCCAGATTTTGTCTCATTGTACAGTGAACATATAATTAGATCTAATGGTATCAGTAGCAGTGTAATTATATGTCCGACTGACCTTTCCTCGGAGTCCTGAGTGTCGGCCAGTTCCTCTGGTAGCTCTCTGCAGCGCCATTCTCTACAAGCAGTGATTATCTAACAGTTCTTCTGCACTATACACAGGATTTCAAAGGACCCCGACCATGTGCCTTATCATACACCGATACCCCACCAAGGGGTGCATACCCAGCCAATATGTCCGCCTGCTCGTTTCCTACCACATCAGCATGTCATAGCGAAAGAAAATCCAACGGATGCTGGCTATATTTGATTGTTGAATTAAAGCATGCCACTCTGCCCGAATCAGTAAACTTAGAAAACCTCAAAGATGAGGCATTGAGGGAAAATTATGAGAAAGGACTAACTGAAATCTTTGTAAAATTACCTACAGAAAGAAAGACAGCGGAAGAAGAATGGGAGATGTCAAAATCAAGTATTTTAAATACTGCAAAAAATAACATGTGGAACCACGAATAAACGCAAAACACGGATAAAGAAAATAACAAGTTGGCGGAACGCAGAAGTAAAGAAAGCTGTAAAAGACAAAAAGGAAAAATATACAAAGTGGTCGAAGAGCAAACAGGAATGCGATTACATAGAATACAGAATAGCGAGAAGACATGTGAATACAATAGTAAAGAGAGAAAACCAAAAAGACTGGCAGGAGTATGGAGAAACTTTAAATAAAAACTACAAGGAGGCAATTAGAAACTTCTACAAAAAGATAAGTGCAATGACAACCAGAGGGGAATCCTTTGACCCAACTGAAACAATTAACAGCGAAAATGGAGAACCAATAAGTGAACAAAACCAAATCCTAATAAGATGGAAACAGCACTTCGAACAACTTCTCAACATCCCATCACATGTCCCAGGAATTCAAGAAACCGACACAGATGCCACATAAGAACTAGAACCAGACATACTGAAAGAAGAAATTATAGAAGGCGTCAGATTAGCCCCATTGTACAAATCACCAGGACAAGATGAAATACCAAATGAACTAATTAAAGCAGCAAGAGAAAGCAACAGCATGGTTACATAGAATATTCAACCATCAGTCAACAGTTATCAGTTGGGGTATCTTCATTGCACTACGGACAGGTCCATAGGTGCTCAGATCCTCCACCCCCCCCCCCCAGCATATGCATCAGCGTCCGGTGGCTAATAGTGCCAGTCCTGTGTTGGTTGACGAGGCACCTCGTTTTCCCGATGTACCTCTCGCGTCTGGCCGTGCCGGTTCTTACTCCCAAGTCTTTCATCCTGGACAGCGATGTGGATTCACTGACGTCAAAGACCTCTGTTCTCGCCATATCTTTAAGGACGTTAATAACATCGGCACGATCCATGGGCTGGCCATCTACAGGGGTGCAGAGCCAGCCAGCTTATCAGCTCGTTCATTTCCCTCGACTCCCGCATGTCCCGGGACGAAGATGAAGGTGACTTGACGGACAACAGACTTCCGCAGCGACTCAGTCCACTGTCTACGTACAGATCCAGCTTCAACCTTCTGAATCATGCTCATTGAATCACTTAGTACACACACGTTGGTATAATGCTGTGATTCCAGCCATATGAAAGCCTGTGTAACCGCCATCACCTCCATCGTCATGCTGCTCGTGGTCATAGAGTGGGCACCACTGGATTCTTGAACGATTCGGCCCGCTGAACGGGCTGTAAATGCCCACGCACTTCTCTGCTGCTTTACAACAGATCCATCTATATAGATGAGCACTTCGGGTCTATCCTATTCAACCATGTTTGGGTAGAACAACAGGCATAATTATCCCACTTTGGAAAAACAAAGGCAGCAAAGGAGACTGCACACAATACAGAGGCATTTCACTGTTGAGTCATATTGGGAACTTAAGCTAAACATAACTTGGATTTATGAAAAACAAAGGATGCACAGATGCGATTTATTGTTCTTAGACAACTTATAGAAAAATCAATCGAATTCAATGAAATACTCAGCCTTTGTCGACCAAGAAAAGGTATTTGATAGAGTAGATAGAAACAAGCTGTGGGAAATCCTAAAACAATATGGAGTGAGGACACATCTAACAAACCTATGTAGAAGCTTATACAACAACAGTGAATGCATAGTGAGAGCAACTGGAGGACACTCAAAACCCTTCACCATAAGAACTGGAGTACGACAAGGTTGTGTCCTTTCCCCTATCTTGTTCATAACATATATAGACAACATATGTAAAGAAACCAGCCAAGCAGAGACCGCAAGAACGCCGCAGGGCGATAACACGGAAGAAGAACCATCTGCAAATCTAATCATTAGAGAACTCCTGTTTGCGGACGACCAAGCACTAATAGCAAAATCAGAAGCTGAATTACTGACCACATGAATAGTCTAAATGAAATGTGTAGGGAACATAACATAAAATTAGCACAAATAAAACAGAGGTAATGACTGCAACTAAAGAAGAAAATGCAACAACGTTTCACCTAAACGAACATCCTTTGAAATAAGTAAAGAGTTTCAAGTACCTAGGAAGTATAATAATATCAAATGGCAAATCAGAAGACGAGATCGAAAATAGATGCAATAGGCAAACCAACTCATTGGACAAATGGCACCAATACTAAAGAACAAACATGTATCAATAACTACTAAGAAAGCACTTTACAACACAATCTTCCTACCAACTCTATGCTACCAATGCTAAACCCGGATAATGACAGAAAAAGATAAAATAAAAATCACAACAACAGAAATAAGATTCCTGAGAAGAATACTGTATGTATCAAGAAGAAATAAGATCAGAATTGAAGAAATCAGGAATAAAGTGGGGGTTATAGCTGCACTAGATTCTATTACAAGGCAGCAAGTCAAATGGTTTGGCCATGCAAGTAGGTTACCAACTAACAGTATACCACAGCAAGCAATGATGTACAGACCAGAGGGAAGCAGAGGAAGAGGCCGACCATGTAAACGATGGACGCATGGAATAACAGAGTCCATGGGAATATCGATAAAAGAAGCCCATAAGCGGGCACTCTCCCTCTGTTTATACAGGGTATCCGTAAAGTCAGGACGCAAAGGATGTTTCAGATCCAATACACTTGACTCAACGAATAAAGAGTGAATGTACCAAAATTGAAGGCAATGTGGATTTATTGCATCGAGTTCATGAAAATTTTGTGAAACGAATCAACATTTGCATTGCAACTTTATTGAAGATGTAATCTGAATAAAAAGACTGCTCATTGTCCAAGTTTCACATCCATACAAAAGAACAGGATCTATGTAGCACCTCAACACTCTTTTTCTCGTTTCAACTGACATCTTTTTATTGGTAAGTATGTTTTTCATTTTGCTAAAGGCTGCTTTCGCCATGTCGATTCTTGTTCTAATCTCTTCTGTTCCGAGATAATTGTACCGATTCATTTGATGAAGAATATTCCCATTTACTTGTAAATTACATTGTGGTGTTTCGTTCGTCCTAGTGACAACCATAATCTGTGTCTTTCTACAATTTAATTCTAACCCCGTTGTTAACTGTGTGCAACAACCGCATCTACTAATTGTTGCAGATCCTGCTCATTGTCTGCAATCCATACTGGATCATCTGCATATCTAATGTCATTGATGTTTCGTCCTCCAATGCTGATTCCATTTATATCTTCTACACTTCTGAAAAGATTTTCAATGAATATGGAAAAAGATCTGGAGACATTATACAACCCTGCCTAACACCTCTTTTAATAGGCTGATATTGCCCCACTTCATTATCAATCCTTATGGCAGCTTGTTGTTTCCATTATATGTTTTTTATTAGTCCAATGTCTTTTCCATCAATTTGTAGATCTGCAAGCATATCGACCATGTTGACATGTCTTAATCTATCGAAGGCCTTTGTGTAGTCAATAAAGCAAAGATGTATATCTTTGTTTACTTCTATAGAACGTTCAATAACTTATCGCCAGCTTTCATATGTTTAAGAACATTTCGAACCTCCATCTTCAAAATTGGCGGTCCTTCATTATTATATCGAATATCAAACTGTTCATCTCTGTCATCATCATAAAAGTTTG
This sequence comes from Cepaea hortensis, assembly GCA_963921405.1. Classification (NCBI taxonomy): domain Eukaryota; kingdom Metazoa; phylum Mollusca; class Gastropoda; order Stylommatophora; family Helicidae; genus Cepaea; species Cepaea hortensis. The sequence goes on from OY992887.1 coordinate 54,468,254, forward strand.
TCACATAATCTAACCATACATGTAGAATCTGATCTTTTTCTATTATGATGTTGCCATTTTTAGTTTTTAGACAGCCTGCTGATGTACTTGTTCTTTTATTAGTAAGTTCCTGAATTATTTTGTGACTAATTTGGTATTTTTACTGTTGTTTTGTTTTTCAATTTCAAAGCAGTTTTTCTCAAGCCTTGCTTCTTTTGCCTCCTTACATAATATTCTGACTTTTCTGTGAATTTCTTCATATTTGGCAGGATTATTTTTGTTGAGTCTTCTTGTTACCATTAGTTGTAAAATTTCTTCAGTCATCCATGTCTTACAACCCACCTTCTTTTATTTTGGAATAGTTGTTTCTGCAGCCAAATTGATTGAATTCTTCAACATTCCCCATTGATCATCCTGGAATAGGATCTCTAGATCAGACAATATATCAAATCTATTCTGTACTTCTATGTTGAATTTGTTTTATATTTCCTTGTCATTACTCAATGTACACAAATATTTAGTGTTTCCTGTTATATACTTGACTTTCTTTAACTTTATCATCAAAGTATCTGTAAGTAATCTGTGGTCACTAAAACAATCAGCACTGGAAACTGTTTTTGCTATTGTTAACTCATTTCCAAATCTTCTGCTAATCAGAATGTAATCAATCTGGTTTCTAATCCTGCTATCAGGACTCCTCCATGTCCATAATCTTCTCGGGTGTTGTTTAAACCAGGTGTTTCCTTCAATTATTTCCTGCTCTTTTGCCCACTCTACAAGTCTGTATCCTCTTTCTTTTCTCTCTCTCTCCTAAACCATAGTTTCCGACTGTGTATCTATCACCTTGATTTCCTACTTTTGCATTGAAGTCCCCTATTAGAATGTTTATTTCTGAATTTTTACATTTCTTTAAAGCAGACTCTATGTCATTATGAAATTCCTCTACACTATCTTCACTGGATTCCCCTTTTGGGGCATATACTTGAATAACGTTTATGCTGAAAGGTCTGCCGCTTAACTTAACTAGTAGAACTCTGTCTGACACGGCCCAATATACTTGAACAGATTTTGATGTTTGCCGGTCCAAGATAATTGCTACCCCCCTTTGTCGATCTTCTCCTCCAGAATAAATAATCTTAAAATCTGCATCTATCTTAATGCCTGGTCCTGTCCATCTCGTTTCGCACATCCCTAAAATATTAATTTTCTCTCTTTCCATTTCTTGTTTGATATTATCTAATTTTTCGTAGTCGTTTAACGTCCTAACATTCCATGTTGCTAATTTTAATGTCTCTGTCCTTGTCTTGCGATGATCTGTTTTTAGGGGAGTAATAATGAACTAGGTACTTTTAAAAAAGGTAGTTTGCCGTTGCTTTCCTTCCACGGCAGTGACCATTCTGGTCGGTGACGCCAGCCATTGTATCGTGAAAGAGATCTTCTACCTACTGTCGCGAAACTTGAGAACATAACTGTCACGAAAAATAAACTTGATAGTTCGATCGATGAAAAAAAAAAGAAATTCGTCTGCACAGACACCGGCAAACCCTTTGATGTTGTATAGACTGAGGAACAAAATAAGTCGCGTCAAAATGTCTAACCCCGGTCGGCATTTTGTTAACAAGTTGTTGCTCGAGACGAACAATGGCGCCATCCGTCTACAAGGCGGGAGTCAGCTTTGAAGTGATAGAAGGAATGTCTGGCCAGACGTCGGATGGAGTCTTGTGATGTGGAGAAGGCTCTCTAGATCACAGACAGGAGACAATTTCCCAGATGAAAGGGGACACCAGCCAGATGTTCACATTGAGTTGGGAAAAATAAAGAGAAAAACAACTTCTCAACGCCTCTGCGTCTAGACAAATTGGTGACGCCACTCAAGCCCGATATAAAACCAATTGCGGTAAACAAAGTTCGAGTAGTCGACCAAAAATTCTGAAGTGTTAAAGATCGGCGCAGTTTTCCGAGTTGTGTTAATTGAAAGAGACTATAGTGTCAACGTGTTGATAATTTATCGGCGGGCATAGATCCAGTCTGGGATTGCACAGTCTCAATCATCAACCGGAATAGGCATATGGTAGTCAATTAATCATATCTAACTTAGAGTATGATTAGGAATAGAGTACAGTACTGTGCGGTGATATAATGTATTATAGGTGCGGTGCTAGAAAGTATTATAGGAGCGTCGGCACTAGTATCCTATTGTATGGCTTTAACTAGCTTGTGTGATATATCATTTTACTCAGGGAGTTGAGGACAATGTAGCGGGATAATAATAAGAGAGATTGAGGATGGTTGGGAGGGAGGAGGGGAATGTGAAAAGGTAGGATCTTCCAGTAGGGCATCTGCTGGGTTTCTACCCGTTCCTTTATTCTTTGCTGGTGTTGCCATGTCTAAGACCAATGTGATGAGCTATTTGGCCGTATGACAGAGATCGGATCCCTGTTATAGATCTGAGTGCTGCTATTGGCCTACACTCACCTAATTACGGTCAGGATTGAGTTGCTCTCACCATGATGTTCTCTACCCAACAGGTTCCACTT